>QXTE01000067.1:1830729-2101113 GCA_003942145.1 Platysternon megacephalum
CCCCCCCACCCCTCCTCCCCCTCAGCCGGGACTCGCGCGGTTTTTTTTTTCTCAAACCCCCCCATGCGTCCCGATATTTCATTCCCCTCATCTGGTCACCCTACTCCTGCCGTAGCACACCACCTTTGCTTCTGTGCTGCGCCTGGCGGTGGTGCTGCCTTCAGAGCTGGGCGCCCGGCCAGCAGCTGCTGCTCTGCAGGCCCTTCTACAATAGCCTTGCAATCCCCTTTTAGGTTGGACCTCCAGTTTGAGAAATGCTGATCTAGTCTGATTTAACCCCATACATGCATATAGCATCATCCCACCTTATAGTAAATAATTAACAGGTTTGTCATTGCAAAAATTCACTCTCAGAAAACTCTGAAAAACATGTTTTATATATTTTCCTCACATATTCTTTATTTCTAAGGCCCTCTGTTAAAAGTTCATCTGCTCCCGTTGTTTGTTCCTTTCCCTCTCATAACCCTCTCTTTGTGACATTATACTTAAATGCTTTGAATTGACATTGCAGGATTATCAAGTGGGAAATAATCAGCAGGAGCAGAAACACCGAGGGCTTGTCTACACTTAAAATGCTACAGTGGCACAGCTGCACTGCTGTAGCGCTTCAGTGTAGACACTACCTACGCTGAGAGGAGGAATTCTCCCGTCGGCGTAGGTAATTCACCTCCCCGAGAGGGGGTAGTTAGGTTGATGGAAGAATTCTTCCATTGACCCAGCACTGTTTACACAGGAACTTAAGTCGGCATAACTATGCCGCTCAGGGTTGTGGATTTTTCACACTCCTGAGTGACGTAGTTATGCCAACCTAATTTTCTAGTGTTGAGCAGGCCTTACAATAAAACCAGTTCCTGCGGAGTGCAGTGGGAGAATAAATTATTATTTTGGGGAAAGCTGAGACATTAGTGGGCTCTCATTTAGGAGGCACACATGCTAGCTGTACTCACTTATGTAACTTTGTATTAGACATTATGAGCTCCTTCCAGTTAACAAAGATCAATCCCATTTCTTCTTCTGTGAGACAGCCTGATTCAGCCATTCGTTTCTGGAAAACCTACAGTCAGACAACAGACACGTGAGCAACTTCAAAACACAGAGAAAGCAGAACATGGCCAGCTGTCTTTTCTTACATTATTAATGGTTTGAAACTTAATGCACTGATGCATTCAGAACTTTGTGGTATCCACCCATTCATTTCTCCTGAGAATCACTGCAGAGAAGCAAGCTCTCTAATGGATTTTTTTTCTAGATCACTTCCTACAGATGCTTCCTGTGTGTTCCTATGGTTGCCCCTTCTTCCAACAGCAGTGTCCCATTCTGACACCAGCATCACCTCTTTGCTAAGTGGTCGCAGGTGTCAGGGCCCTGCAGGTGGGCTTCGCCATGGCAAAGAAATCAGTGAGGCAGAGTCTGGACATACTCAAACATAACTTCTTTTACTTACACATATACAGCCAGTCCTGGAACAGTGACAGTTAACTAGCATGCAGGTGAAGCTCTTCTTTCAGGAGTCTCAGCCCAACACTAATGCCTGGTTTCCAGAGGGAAACTCTGCCTATCTAGATCTCTCTCTTAGGTACTTATATGGCTCCATATGGTCACACCGGAGGTTTATGGCAGAGCTGGAAACTGAGCCCAGCTCTTCCAAGTCCCAGGCTATCGCCCTAACCACAGACCATCCTCGCTTCAAGAATTTAGTCTAATCAGAGCCCAATGAGGAGAGTACACTCTGTTGGTGCTTGCACAGCTCCTGTCCACCTGTGACGTTGCAGTCTATATGATTTTATAAAAATTTGATAATGAGTGAATATAATGTAACTGGAATATGCTTAATGCAAAAGGTCTCTTGTAAGGTATCATTACAAAGCTTATAATCTACTGAGTGTGATCATCCTATTTGTATAAATGTATCATTCTTGTATCTGAAACTAGAAATATGAAATATAACTCTGAGGGCCTATTGTAATTATGCAAAGTGTGGGCCATTAATGGTGGTTTAGAATCTTGATGACTCCCATTAACCAGGACCATTGTCTGCAGATGGGTGTGTTTTACCTGTAAGTCTTCCTGTATACCTGTGTGCTGGCAAGTGGGCAATGAAGTCTTGCAGTGACATGTGATCATGTCACTGGAACTGGAATCCATCTTTAACCTGGTGTCATTCCATTGAGAAGGAGGGGGTGGAAACCCAGAGAGGGACAAAGGATTCCCGCCTTATGCAAAAGTTATATAAAGGGATGGAACAGAACAAAGGGAGGAGGAGGAGCCATCATGAAGAATCTCCTAGCTATCACCTGAGCTGGAACAAGATCTGTACCAGGGGAAAGAATTGTGCCCAGGCCTAGAAGGTGTCCAGTCTGAGGAAAAAAACTTACTGAAGCAGCTCTGAGAGTGAGATTATCTGTATTCAGTTTGATTAGACATAGATTTGCGCATTTTATTTTATTTTGCTTGGTGACTTACTTTGTTCTGTCTGTTACTACTTGGAACCACTTAAATCCTACTTTCTGTATTTAATAAAATCACTTTTTACTTATTAATTAACTCAGAGTATGTATTAATACCTGGGGGAGCAAACAACTGTGCATATCTCTCTATCAGTGTTATAGAGAGCAAACAATTTATGAGTTTACCCTGCATAAGCTTTATACAGGGTAAAACGGATTTATTTGGGTTTAGACCCCACTGGGAGTTGGGTATCTGAGTGTTAAAGACAGGAACACTTCTGTTAGCTGCTTTCAGGTAAACCTGCAGCTTTGGGGCAAGTAATTCAGACCCTGGGTCTGTGTTGGAGCAGACGGGCGTGTCTGGCTCAGCAAGACAGGGTGCTGGGGTCCTGAGCTGGCAGGAAAGGCAGGGGTAGAAGTAGTCTTGGCACATCGGGTGGCAGCTCCCAAGAGGGTTTCTGTGATCCAACCCGTCACACCACCACCTTTACGCAAACTTTGCATAGCCCAAACTACCACCACCACAGCATGGCTTCCTAAGACTTAATTTTTGNACAACCCGTCACACCTCCACCTTTACACAAACTTTGCATAGCCCAAACTACCACCACCACAGCATGGCTTCCTAAGACTTAATTTTTGCTCACACGCTAAGAATGTTTAACTGTAATGTTTTTACCCTAAGAATAAATGTGATTGCTCAGAAAGGGCTGTATGGTAAATTAACTGTGGGTAATTGTGCTGTTTATACCCTCCCAGGAGAAGGCTTGGTGAGCCAGTCTGTCTTGCTGGGCAACTCACAGGGTAGGCAGGGAACGGTGGATCCTGGAAAAACCCCGGTCAGAAGGGAGAGAGAGACTGCTGGGGAGAAGAAGCCTAAGAGTTGGTGCCCTTGCTGGACCATGGAGGAGGAATACAGGTGCAGTTACCCTGAACTGTGATAGTTTCCCCTGCAGCCATGGGCATGTTGCTCAACCGCTGCCTCGGTTTCCCCACTTATAAAATGTAGGCATTACTTACCTATCCCATGCTGATAGTATGTGAGAACTAGCTAACATTTATAAAGCACTTTGACCTCTATAGACTATTCTGTTCTATATAGGTACTTATACTGTGCTCATCACCATAATATTTGAGTGCCTCAGACCAACGTTGAAGGTAAAGGGTGATACATAAATACTAAGTCAGAAGGTCCTTTAGGAGAAAAGAGTTACTCAAGTGAGAGAAAATGCAGTACTTGCAAAAATATTTAAATTGTTTTTTTGCTTTAGGAACCACAACTGAGGGTAATGCCAGAGGGAAAGGGGTGTTTCTCTGGGGAGGAAGATAAATACTGAAGCAGCAATGTAATCCCAGAGCAAGCAATTCAGTAACTGGCTTGAATGAAATCTGTAAGGCACTGGGGATAGGCTGGCTTCCTTAAAACAGTCTGAAGGTAGTAGCAAAGGAGAACTTGCAGAGTTATTTAAAAGATGACTACAGACAATAGCTGTCTAAGGGCTTGTCTGCGCGGCATGCCAGAGAGGTGTGTTATGTAAAGTGCTCTAACTGCCCCACAGAACTACATTAATGTGAACTAGGTGCCTTTTACACCACGCCGCAGGGTCTATACAGGACAGCTGGTCTAGTGAAGACCTGCTAAATCGATGGCAGAGCACTCTTCGGTCGACCCCGGTACTCCAGCTCTCCAAGCGTAAGGGAAGTCGACCGGAGAGCGTCTCCCGTCGACGCAGCGCAGTGAAGGCACCGGGGTAAGTTGACCTAAGCCACGTCGACTCCAGCTACGTTATTCACATAGCTGGAGTAGCGTAACTTAGGTTGACTTACCCCCATAGTGAAGACAAGCCCTCAGACTTCATAGATTTACACAACTCAGCTATGAATCAAATGTCATAATGATCATCTGATAAAGAAGAGACACTGAAGATAAGAGACTTTGCTTTGACAGTTGTTTAAAACCCCTTTTGTTTCCAAGTTTAACTCTCACCTCTAAGACAAGCTGAAGATCGTCCATGTACCTCTCTTCAGTCTGGATCAACTCATGAATGTAGCCCTGTCTTTTCCTTTCCATTGGTTGCATAGTATCAAGAGTTTGGAGATCAGCACACCCTAGAAAAGTAAATATTTCAAGTCATTCAGGTCCTATTAAACCTGTAAGGGCTGATGCTCAGCTTATAGAAATGGCTACAGTATCATGTACTTCAATGACGCTACAATCATTTACCCCAGCTGAGGCTCTAAGCCAGTGGTCCCCAACCTTTTTCGTCTGGCGGGCGCCAAAAAAGAAAAACAAAAAACAAACCCCGAGCGCTGCCGGCGGAGCAAAAAAAAACAACAAACCCCGAGCGCTGCCGGCGGAGCAAAAAAAAAAAAAAGCCCGCAGGCTACGCGGGCGCACTTACACCCCCCGGCAGGTGCAATGGCGCCCGCGGGCACCGCGTTGGGGACCCCTGCTCTAAGCCCATAATACATATAAAATGAATGCTGTCAGTAATGCTTACTTTGCTAAACCAAAATACCTGATAATTCTCACAAAAAAGAGTGGTCTCATGTCTTAGCAAAAAGGAATAGATATATGTAGTAAATTCTCGTATTACTCCGTCTTCGTTATTTTTATAACAACATACACAGTGGTCACTTATTGCTTGATTTTCAAAAGCACTGAGCTCCTAATACTCCAGCTGGACTCAATGGGAGCTGCAAGTGACCAGAACCCCTGAAAATCAGGCCTTAAAATGGCAGCACATTTGCCAAAATAGTTACTGCTCTTTGGTAATTGAAATCTCAGGTTTTCCACTCTGTTTAGAAAATACTGACATTTTAATAGCAATGATTATATTACAGACCATTTACTAGTATACATGAAGCATTCAATAATTAGAACTCAACTGCACCTATTCATTAACGTTAAATACATGTTCTGATGCAGTATCCTTGAGTTAAAAAAAAACAAATCAAGTTTATTCAATTAGGCCCTGCTTCAGCAAAGCAGGTAAGCAAGTGATTAAGCACTTCACTCAATAGGGATAGATTTAAGCACATGCCTACACAGGAACAGCTACACTGAATCAGGATCTATCTTGTCTCTGGCCAGCATCAGCTGCTTCAGAGAAGCAGCAAGAACTCCACAGCAGGCATATGTGGAATAATTTGTGCCCCCAAGAAAGTCTCATCCTAATTACAGACTAGTTTAAACCCTGAAGCATGAGATTTTTATCCCCACCAAAACTCTTATTTAGCATTAACTATGATAATTCTCTGAATAATCTTGTTATCCATAAAAGCATCCAATCCCTCTCTGAGCCTTACGAAATTCTTTCCCTCAACAACTTCCCGTGGCAATAAGTTTCACAATCTAATTAAGGCTTGAGTGAAAAAGCTTTGCTTATCAGTTTTGAATCGGCCACACTGAACGTCCCCTTGTTCTTATATTGTGAGAAAGCTCCCGATCTCCTGTCTCTCTACCATTCATTATCTTATATGCTTTTATCATAGCTCTGCTTAGTTGTCTGCTTTCTAAAGTAAACAATCCCAATCTTTTCAATCTCTATGAAGATAGGTTTCCATGTGCCTAATCATTCTTCTTGTCCTTCTTTGAAGCTAGCTAGCTCTGCAATGTTCTTTCTCAGGGCTTGTCCACGTGGGAACATGTCAGAGTGCACTATGGAATTTTTATTGCACACTAGAAGAGTCCAGATGGCCAGTGAGTGCACCGCAAGCTAGTGGTCTGTGGATACCCTGGCTTGCCATGCACTAACTTGCCATGTAGACAAACCCTGAGATAGCGTGACCAGCACTGCATACAGTATTCTAGATGAGGGTGTATATTTTTCATCTCCATTCTGTGCCATAAGTGCTTTGCTGAATTGGACCCTTAATTGTTAGTTTACAGAAATAATCAATCTACAGTGGAGCCTCTGAGTTACCAGTACAAATGTGCAAAGTTCTGCTGCATAGTGCTGCAGCCACACGCCTAGGACGTTTATAACTACTTTCTAAACCGAAAGCCAAGGGTAGGGGTCTTTGTTTTTACACTGTGAATGGCTGAATGTGGGAGATGTATAAACAGAAACACATGAACATTTAGCTCTATGCAAATAATTGTTAGCCAAAACGTTCTGTACGAACAAGAGTCCATCAAACTAACCCCGATCTTTAATTTTCCTTTTCTTTACAAATTTAATACATGCCATATTGACGGTGCCTTTTGAAAACAATCAAATCAAATAGATTGAGGTCTAATATTTGCATCAAAAACTACAAGAAAAAAATAAAGCAAACAGCTTTCCAATTAGATTGGAAAATCCACAGGTTGTTTAGATGGACAAAGAGGGTTTGAAAAGACAAATAGTCCAGACAACTTATGACAAACATCCAGATAGCCACAAAAAACTTCTCCACGTACAGTGTTTATAACTAAGTTCAGCAGAGTTACTATATAGTACATGTTTGGGGGTGGGGTCGGGAGTCAGCAAGAGAGAGAACGAATACCATTCGGAATGAGCCAGAAGCTCCTAATGTCTATGAGACCAAGAATATTAGAAGCAAGAGAGGAGTCTTCATTTATTGAATTTCCTAAAATCATCTTCAGGTTCCAGTTTTGGGGGATGGAATAATTTTGAATCGACAAACCTCAACTTCATAACCAAATACACATTTTAATAATGCTAATATTTATCTACTGTTCCATCCCTGGGCGTTGTGACTTCTGAACAGTTACACAGAACCTGTGCTAACATTTGTTCTCCTGCTGTGGTTCCCCACCCAACAAAGAGGGAGAGGCCCTGCAAGTTGAATACTGCTTCCTGGCAATGTAAGCTGCTCTTATTTCCATGTTCAAGAAATGCTTCATAAGCCCAGTGCCAACAGTGAAGGGAAGAAAATAAAAGACTTAGGGCAAAATTGACAAGTCTGATATATTTTCTACGTAAAGAGACAAGATCATGTTAAAAACCATCATTTTAAAAGGCCTATTTCTATATTTATATTGCAAATATTTTAACTTGGGGAGTTTTCAATCTTTTTCATACTGTGGACTCCATCTTTACAGAGAGAGATTGTCTCACAGACCCACCACCGTCATGCAACATCCTCATGACAATTAGAGCAATTACTTAGATGAAAAATTAGTACTAGGAAAACAATACATTTTTAGCTTCCTTCAATGCAGTGTGATACATAGGAACAATGAGGGGAATGGGGACAGGAGAGGACTATATCACGAGCCAGCTCTCTGCTGACCACCAGGAAGTCCTCCATGGATCTCAGTTTGGTAACTGATTAAGGTAGAAATAAGTTTAAAAAAAATCTACTTTGCTATTTACCACTGGTGCTCTTTCCTTTATACATTTTTCTCAGCTTGGACAATTAAATTAGAAAAGCTATATAAGCAGTATTATTATTATTAGCAGTGTTGCCAACTCTTGCCATAGTATTTTTTTTGATAGTCCCAGCTTCTGGAATCATGAGAATCTCAATTTTCATAAAAATCTTCTAGCCCGTGGGGTTGCAGAAAAAAAGCTACAAAACAAGAACCCTAAAGACTTAACAACCTGAAGGCAAGTAATAAGAATCCAAAAGTTTTTTGTTCCTAAGTAACTCACACTTTTTAAGACAACGTAATGATTTTTTGGAGGCCTGACTTATGATTTTTGAATGCTTCTGGTTGGCAATACTCTATTAGGCTCTGATTTTGCAAACAAGCACATGCTTAATTTTACTTTTCCAATTTACTATGAAATCAATGGGACCTACTCATGGTAGTAAAGTTAAGCACATGCATAAAAGTGTACCAGATTTGGTTTGGCTTTAGCTGTTTGTCAAGGTTACAGTCAAGCCAGAATTAAAGAGGAGGTGGAATCAAGATATGCAGCAGTGAGTTTAAAGTGAGTTTTAAAAGATCTGATGTTTCATAACCTACCAGGGCTCTAACTGATTGAAGTCTACCAATCTGAGATTTCAGCTCTTTCTTGTGGTTTGTGACATTCAGTTCCAGCTCTGGTGGGATACGAGATAAAGACCTTAGAGCAGTCAAAGGGTGTTCACACTGGTAGTGCTTTTTTGTCATTTGTCAGGACTTACTAAGGCCCGGTCTACACTACAAAGTTAGGTCAACATAAGCTGTCTTTTGTCAACCTCGCTGTGCGTGTGTCTACACTTAAATCAGTCTCCCACCGATGTGAGCTCTCCATTCCACCGACACAGTAACACCACCTCCCCGAGCAGCATTGAGCCATGGTCGATGTACTCCAGTCAACACAGTGTGAATGTAGTCGCTGTGTTACCTATGCTGTCCCACAATGCCCAACACTGACTGCTCTGGTCACAATTGTGAACTCTACTGCCCAGGGCTCATGGAAACCAGAAGTCCCTCTCCCTTAAAAAACCCTGAAAATTTTTGAAATGCCTTTTCCTGACTGTCCATCTTGGTGAGCACACCTAGCAGTTCTCCACTGTTACGTGGGACTGCCCAGCTGACACTGCCGACGACACGCTCCAGATGTGCTCCCGTCTGGAGTAGACAGGAGATATTGGATCTCCTGGGCTTGTGGGGAGAAGAGGCTCTGGAAGCACAGCTACAGACCAGCCAAAGAAATGTGGCCATCTACTAGCAGATTGCCCGGGGGATGCAGAAGAAGGGGTACAACAGGGATCAGCAGCAGTGCTGAGTGAAAGCAAAGGAATTGCGACAGGCATATCAGAAGGCCGGGGAAGCCAACAGTTGATGCGGTGCCAAGCCACAGACCTGCCCCTTTACAAAGAGCTGCATGCCATACTTGGTGGAGACCCCACCACGCCATACACCACCATGGATACCTCCAAGGAGCCCGAGTCACAGCCCCCCGGCATGAAGAGCGAGGAGGAAGAGGAGGATGGGGGACATGTGACTGAGGGGTCCAGCTATGCCACAAGCCAGGACCTGTTGGAGATTACACTGCAGTCCAGTCAGTCAAACATGGACAAGGCCGATGCAGGGGAAGGAACCTCAGGTAAGTGTGTAATTGTATTTCCCATTTCGGTGATAGCTGTGTCCTGCTAAGTTGGGGATGCCATCAACTTTTCATTAATTTATTCATACGAGAAGAGGTAGCGGTACAACAAAGAGAGGTAGAGTTATCTGCTTTTCATTGCCCTGTAGAGCTGGGCAGGGGAGGCCATGACGAGCAGTTTGTTTATGTTCACAGGGATCCTTGAATCCTCCTGAGAGATCTCAATGAAACTTTCACAAAGGTACACTTCAGTTCTCTCCCAAAGTTTTCTGGGGGTGGCAGCCTTATTTCTTCCTCCACGGTAGAACAGTTTCCCACACCAGTCGGTGATAACTTTGGCAGGCACCATTGCAATAAACAGACTAGCAGCATACGGGTCCAGGCGGCTTCGGGATGCCAGTAGCAGGTGTGCTCTCTGTGCCCCCCAGGAGCGAGATATTAGCTACATTCACCACGGCTTCTGGAAAATGATGCTAGCATTCAGTGCCATTGCCCTATACTAAGAATTTCATATAACTGAGCAATTCCCTCCTCATTTCCCTTGCCCCCAGAGAACCATTCTCTCCATGGCTGGTGCTGAGAGTGGCACCGCGCACAAGCACTCCAAAGCAGAAGTATTAATAAGCATGTCTTGTTCAAAACTTTAGGGGAGGAAGGGAGTCCTTAATCTTAACTTTGTGACTATACTGACAGTGGTGCCTCTGTGTGTTTTATCTGTAGCTGCTGCTGTTGCAGCCTTGAGGGGTTCCCCCTCCACACCCATGGAACGCCTGAAACAGATAAGAAGGAGAAAATGCTGCATCAGATGGCGAACTGAGGGCCTGGAGGATGAATGCTGCAGATTGTATGGAGAAGGAAAGAGTGGGCAGGAGAAAAGTGCAGTAAAAGGAGAGGGAGATTCACCAGGACATCATAAGGCATCTCCAGCAGCAAACAGGCTGCAGACTGTTGTGGACCTACAGGTTCAACAATCATGGACTTGCCTCCCTTTGCAGTCAATGGAGAACTCCCTACATCCCGCCCCCAATCCCCAATGTTCCAGGTGGCATCAGAGGCCACATCCCTTTCCTTACCACTCCACACCAGGGGACATTAAGGACAACCACAACTTCACATACACTTACCTGTAAGAACCACAGTTGATGTTTGTGTAGCTAAAATGGACATGAATGTTCCTGCTCCTTCATTAAGCTCTGTTCCATAAATTTATTAAAGTTTTAATGTATTTGCTTTTAACTTGGACAGAATTTTTTTGGAAGTGTTTTTGTTACTGAATAAAACTCTACTGTTTGGGAAATAATTCATCTTTATTAATTCCCAATATATGCTGCAGAATGCCTGACAGTAGTGAAAGCACCCACTTAGTTTTTATTGTACACTGTGACACAACTCATACGATCAGTGACAACTAGCATGTAATAACCATAGATGTACAGCAAGCACCACAAAATTAATAGGTGCATTGCCAGTGTTATATTCATAGATGTACATCAAACACCAAACAATTCCTATTGGGGCCCCAAACTGCAGAGACAGGTATTATAGTGTACTGTGCTCTACATTACTGTGGCTTGCTATTACTCTTTCAAAACCTCCCTGAGTCATATAGCTCTGCACTGAGCTCTTCTGATAGCTGTTCAAACTGATCAGACAGCCGCCCCACCTCCGCCCTTCACCCCAGCAGCAACTTTTCCCCCTTCGCTTCACAGGTATTATGCAGGACACAGCAGGCAGCTATAACCATTGGGATATTTTCCTCACTGAGATCCAATCTTGTGAGTAAACAATGCCAGCATCCCTTCAATCTACCAAAAGCACATTCAACTTCATTCTGAGCTGCTGAGCCTGTAGAGGAATCTTTCCTTGATGCTGTCGAGGTGGCCAGTGCATGGCTTCATGAACCAGGGGAGCAAGGGGTAGGCTGGATCCCCCAAGATCACTATTGGCATTTCAATATCACCAATGGTAATCCACTGGTTGAGAATAAAGGCCCCTGCTTGTACCTTTCTGAAAAAGTCCGGTGTTCTTAAAGATGTGAGCTTCATGCACCTTTCCTGACCAGCCAACACTGATGTTGGTGAAGTATCCCCGGTGATCCACCAGCGCTTGCATAACCATAAAAAAAATAGCCCTTTCAATTGATGTACTCTGTGGCAAGGTGGTCTGCTGAAAAAATAGGGATATGCTTGCCGTCGGTCACTTCACTGGAGTTCAGGAACCCCATCGCTGAAAATCCATCATGTCCTGAACATGGCTGAGAGTCACAGTCCTGTGTAGCAGGAGCCGATTACTGGCCTTGCACACTTGCATGACAGCATCCAAAGTGGATTTTCCAATTCCAAAATGATTTCCCACTCAGTGGTAGCAATCCAGGGCTGCAAGTTTTCACAGTGCAATCGCCACTCGCTTCTCCACTGTCAGTGCAGCTCTCTTTTTGGCATTCCTGCACTAGTGCATTGGGGTGAGCTCAGCAGACAGATTCAGGAATGTATTCTTGCCCATCTGAAAGTTCTGCAGCCACTGCTTGTCATCCCAAGCCTGCATCACAATGTGATCCCACCAGACAGTGCTCATTTCTGGAGTCCAGAAGTAGTGCTCCACCATTTGCCACTGCTCCATGAATGCCACCAGCAATCTTGAATTGGTTCTTGTTATGTACCACAGCAATCCACTCTCCAGTAAATTGTCATATTCTCCATGGCTCTTCTTGCGGCTCTGCAAATACCAGAGGATTGTGTGTTGTGTGCTTGCAGTGCTCATGACAATACTGCAGAGCTGTGCAGGCTCCATGCTCCTGTCAGAGATGGTGGACAGTGACAAGTCCCATGTGGGTTCATGGGATTTTCAAAATAGGAGTGAAAATTATGGGATACAGATGGCATTATGGGATACAGATGGAATTATGGGGTGGAGAAAGTTGCATGATGGGACCCTGACCCCACAGTTCCAGTCACACCTACACAACTTGTTTCTGCTCCACCGTGCATTGCCAAAACTTCCCCTAAGACAGCGTACTGGACGGTGGTGAGTTGCACTCTTGGATACCTACCCAGGATGCACTGCATATCAAAACAAGAGCTCCTGTTGAGTTGTGCAGCACTGACAAAAGGAGCCAAGTATGCGCGCACAAGCAATATACTAACCAGAGGTGACGTGTCCGTGGGTGGGCGGGCAGCAGAAGGGGTGGGGCCAGGGCCAGAGCAGAAGGGGCAGGGCCAAAGCCTCTTCTGGCTGTGCTGGGACACTGCTCAGTGCAGCACAGCAGCTGCCTGGGAGAGCGCCTGGCTGCAGCAGTGGCGGGCTGCCCCCAACCCAGGCTTGGCTTCCGGGGACAGTGGCTGAGCAAAAGCCAGAGTTCCCCCACCCTCCCGGCATGTTCAGTCCTTGTCTCCAGAAGCCACGCCTGGGCAGGGAGCAGGCTGCCGCTCCTCCCCAGCCAGGCTCTCTCCCAGGCAGCTGGCTATGCTGCACAGAGCAGTGACCAGGAGCGGCTCCATCCCGCTCCCCGCTTGAGCCTGGCTGCCAGGGAGAGCAGCTAAACGTGCTGGGGGGGGGGAGGGGGGAGAGGAGCTGGTGCAGCGGGAGGGCAGAGTCCCTCCCCCTCGCAGGTAACATGGGGTGGGGGGAGAGTGCGAGGGCCCCGGGCTGGGGACGGGGCAGAGACACATGGGGAGGTCACATGTCCTCCCCTTTAGCTGGTGCCCCACCCCCAGTATGGGGAGGCACCAGTCGTCTATGATACTAACTGCGGCGGCTTTATGGCAACGAAACTTGCATTGGCAAAAGCTTGTGCTGTAGACATGCCCTAAGTCCCTGATCTTTGAGCAATGTAATTTTCTGTCCCTGTTGCATGTTATATCCCCTCAACAAGAGAAGCCCATGATTGTATTATCTTAGCTCATGCTGCTGTTTGCTTGTAACTACAATTGGTAGTAAAGTCCACATACTTGCTATGAAACTCAATGGCCAATGGAAGTGTTACTTACGGTGAGATCGACTTTGGAAGGATAACATGATCATCCTTTTTAAATTCATAACCATAATAGATCAACTTATGAAGGAAACAATAAGTAGATACTGATTTCTGTTAAAATGAACATTAACATTTGTCACTGTTCATACTTTGCCTCAGTAAATATCCACCTCACAAATCAGTTAATCTTGAAGTCAAGAGAGATCAAAATCTTATTATACTGGAACTTTCTAATGAAGTTTGTTTTACAATGATCAGACTGTTGGACAGATATTGCGTAGCTGGTGCATTCCATAATAGATTAAACAAAGACAAGGACACCAGAGTAAAACAAATTTGAAAGTTTATAAATAGGTTTTAAAACAATTCCTTGTCCTCCAATTATCTCCCTTCCTCAAATGCACTTCTACGAGAAATACTGTCCTCTGCTAACACCACAACTAATCCTGTCTTTAAGACTACAGGGTAAGTTTCCCAGTCAAAAAGTCATCTATTCTGCCGTAGATTTGAGAATTGAAGGAGTAAAAGTATATTTCAAATAACTGATTTTTTGAAGCTGGCAGCAACAATTTCAAAGGGAAGAACGGCACTTTGTAGAGAACACGCTCCATGATATAAGTCTTGTCCATCTCTAATCTTTGATCTACCTCCATATATTTCACCTCTTTGGGTTTTAAATATGATTGTATATTAATGTTATTTACTTGATGCCAGATGGTCAAAAAAAATTTGTGCTCCTGATGCATATCTGTTTTAGTTAAACAATATTTTCAAAATTCTGGGCAAATAATTAGATTCACAGGCCATTTTCGAAGCGGTTTCGGAGATGTTTGGGTAGGATTAAATGATTTGTTCATCTCCCAAAATTGGCGGAAGAGTGAGTGGAGCTCTGAATACAGTCTGGTAAAGAAAATATTAAAAACACGATCATGGGCCACTTCCATCTTGGAAAAAGGCAACAAGACTCACGCATGTGCTTAAGTGCTTTCCTGAAGGCCTGTTTGCATACAGCAAACCAATGTGGATAACTGGTTCACCCCCACAATGAGGGCTACTCACAGATTAAGATGCTAAATGTGAGTAAAAGGAGCAGAAACCAGCCTTTTATAAACATGCATTTACCGCATTGATTCCTTTTTTCCAGGTCCACCCTGGCAAAGGAGGACTGCAGGATAGTATGAACAATTACTTGACTTTCCCTCATCTTAAGCTTTTTGATTTGCTGAGACAGTATGAGCCTGACGTTAATGTAGCATGTGAGCCAGAGCCACTGCATCAGACATTTTATTTTTTCATTTTTCAATACTGGCTAGCCTGTGCTATGTACATTTCAAATAAGCTCAATCATCCATCACATGATCTAATCATTTGAGTAATGTGAGTAGCCCTTCTGAAGTCAGTCGACTACTTGCAACGAGTAAAGTTTACTCACATGAATAAATGTGGGTGGGGGAGAGTGGGGGGAAGGAATCAGGCCCTTAACAGAAAACGCTATGGCAAGTTTAAATCCAACCCTCTCCGATCAAAACGTTCAATATACTCCCCTGCACTTTAAACAGAAGTAGGATAGGATTTAGTTTTCCAGATAAGAAAAAAGATTGCTAAGCCATGCCAGCTAAATAACAGAATTTTTTTTACTAGGCTATTTAAACAAAAAACCACACACACAATCTACATCTTTTATGTGTCCCTTTAATAAAATACATTTGCATAGTTATCTTACAGGTTTTTTAAGAACAAAGATGAACAATTTTCTCATGCCAAGCATATCCTGCATTTGCATGATCTTAATGTGTATCCCCAACTATTAATACTACAGCTTGAAAAGAACAACAAAAATATTTCAAGGCAACACACACCATTATGTAACAGTTTAATAGTTCCATTACATTAAAGTGTCATTATGCTATAGCAGCAATCAGCACCGCTATGGGCAAGGGTCTGTCAGCATTCCTATAACAGACTCCTATTTACAAGAGTTTATAACCTCACTGAAAAAGTCACTCTGGGATCCACTTTGGTGAACAAAGCCTTGGGCTCAGGGTAATTATTCACTCATTGCTAGGGACAATTTCAATTATTATTAGAAGGCAGAATTTTTTACAAATTGAACTTCTACCTTTTTATGCTCCTAGAGGTAATAAAAAACTTTTAATACTTAGCATTTATATAGTGCTACAAATGCCTTCAAAGTGCTTCACAAGCATTAACTATTCATACATCTATGCCTGCAACTGGATCCATCCTGGGCTGTGTGAGAGTGCAGGGGATTGACCTGTCTGGATCTGACTGCAAGATAAGGAACTTAGCTTTGAAAATAACATTTGCAAACTAGACACTTACAGAATTTGGAAACATTTCGATATCGGCTACTGTGCAGGTACAGTAACGTTTCTGTTCCTGCCCCTTCTATCACTAGAGGAGTCTCCCCAATTCCAATGCCACCCTTGTGGTGCTCCACATCATGCCATCCTCCTTTGTGTCAGGAGGGACTGGATCCTTTACAACTAATTTTCTTAAATGGCTAGAATGGTGGCTGAACCTATATGTCTCTCCAAGCTTGTGCCTGAGAGAGACTGGATCAATGTAGCCATTGAGATGCTAACATAGTTGTAAGCATCGAAATTAAACCCACATAAGGACATTCACTTTTAAAGCTAAAATCTCTTTAGACTAAGCTGCTCCCATCTATATACCTGTATTGATACAGCAGGGTTCTTTAAAATCTTGCCTTAAAATAAGTATTCTGCACAGCCCCTTCTTATCCGCCATCTAAAATGTGTATTAAAATAAATCCTTCTGTACCATTATGTGACCAGACCACATAGTTATCTGGTGCATCATGTCTAACCTGAAAAATCTGTCTGATATAGAAGATAAACACTGTGAGGGAGGGACTGTGGCCTTTTCCATTTTTTACAGTGCGGAGCTCACTGATGATGCTCAAATAACACTGCTCTATGCAGTGCAGTTGTAGCCGTGTCGGTCCCAGGATATTAGAGAGACAAGGTGGAAGAGGCGATATCTGCTTGTGAGAGAGAAGCTTTTGAGCTCTTTGTGGCTCAAACGATTGTTTCTCTCACCAACAGAAGTTGGTCCAACAAAAGATATTACCTCACCCACCTTGACTCTCAAATAACACAACAACATTTAATTACAACAGGGAAAGCCCATGGCAGCATGTCTCTGAACTCAGTTCTAGCACCTGTAAGTTCAAACTGAATGCAGCTGTTTGTGTTTTAATTGTGAATGCTTACTTCCAGCTATGGGTTTACACGGGTCAAACCATACAGATATAGAACACTATCCCTAATATTCAACTGCAGCTGTGTATAAGTGGGTAAAGCATTATCTGTTGCTGAAAAATACCATAATATTATTTCCCAGCACATACTAGACAGGGCATGACTTTATTTATTTATTTTTCTTTTTACTGAGGTCTTTTAGTAACTTGGCAATCAAGGCAACAATTTTATTGGCTATTAGGGAGTTATATCTGGCCCAAACTCTCTGGGTAAATAGCGCCTTGAATTTTGAATTTTTGAAAGTGGATGGGTCCCAAAGACACCCAGATATTAGCCTACAATAAGTGACAATTTGATATAACTATTGTACCATAGCAGCACACTTCTGCCTGTATTAAACAGATCTGCAAAATCAGAAAATTAAGAGAAGGCAATACAGGGCAATTAGCACATTTTAATAGAAACAGCCTTAGCTAAAAATCTAATTTCAACATGAAAAAGACATTAAGTCAGCTAGAACATTGCTATTTGAGCAATTAATTAGCAGATTCTTTGCCTCTAATTAAAGTTAATTCATTCGATGACAGAATATTAATTGAGATAAAATACAACTGGAATAAAAATCCATTTATAGTTTGATGTAGGCACCTTACTGTAATTTGTATTGCACAAAATATATATCTCTGACCTAAGGGACACATATACATTACTTGATAAAGTATATTAAATACATAATATTTCACTCCTTTTATAGAACTTTTGGAAGAAAGCTTTTAAATCTCTGCAATTGTATTAACACTTTTTCCTGATAGTACCTCACAACATTCATATATATTGTAAACTTACAGTAGTTTGTAAACAATTTCAGATTGCATAATCCACATGTTTGTTATTTCAATCCCAAATTCAGGATGCAAACTGAATTTAATACTGCATCTACTAGAAATTCTCTTTGTGTTGTATGGATCATAGAACTGTTTTATTAGATGAATGGTCTGCCATTAAATAGACCCTTTCATTTTAAAAGCAACTAAAGGAAATCTATTTACTAGCTTTTTTTTCCCTTTTAAAGTAATTCAGGGCTGCTAAACGATGCAAGATTTATAGCCCTGGAGACAGAAGTCCTGATTTTATCCACATAACAGAGACAGCATGGGCAGTACAAGTTTATCTACAACACTGCCACTGTGTCCTTCAAACTCTGACCTGGAAAAGCTACCTCTGAACCAGAAGAGCGGATGATTCAGTTTCCAAGACCATTTAAATCCTTGGCCTTCCTCTTTCAGCTGACAAGGGTGTCTACTAGTGTCTTTTCTGGTGGTGGCATATATTATTGTGGACACTTGTATAGGAGGAACTTGACTGAGACCACCAATTCATTTTGTAATAGGAACAAAAACAGCTTTCAGATGCCAAAGACTTTCATTCACTATTGACCTGGGCCAGATACGAACTGGTGTCCTAGAGATGAAAGGCTCTGTATCCAATTGTCAGTCTTCAGAGCCATTCAGTCCTGTACCAGAACTCTTAATTTAAAACAAACAAACAAAAATTAGGGCAGATTGGTGAGTCTGACAGCACAGAGGCAGCATGGTACCCATTGTAGTAAGACTAGAGGATGCTGTTCACCAAAACTGACGACAAGTGTGTTACAATGGTAAAATGTTTGAGGGAAGGTGGTGGCCAAGGGATAGGACACATCCACCCAAAGCAACTTGCAAGCCAGCCCACAAATTATATTAGCCTAGTTTCCCTTTGCCTTGAGAGAAAATGACCCATAGTGCTACTGTGATGAGATGAGAGAAGAAAACGAAATGAAAGCATCTTCCATTCCACCTCTAAACTCCTCTCCTCACAAAAAGGCTATTTGGAAGGCTGGACTGAATCAGACAAAACAGTTCTATGATCTAAAACCTAAACCCCATGGCATACTTGTAGTCACAGTGGCACTCTGTAATGTAGAAAGGTAGGCCAGGTTTTATTTTTTGGATGAATCATATATGTTGGTAATTTTAAAAGCTCACTGTGTACAGGATTAAACTAGTCTATCAGAGCAGTAATCAGCAAACATTTTAATTCTGCAAAGTATGCACAGGTTACAACATTACAAGAAGACATCTGCCCATATAAAACAGCTCAGCTAACTTGTGCAAATAGTGGGTCTTTGTGTGTCTGAAATCCCACCACGCAAGGGATACCTTGATATGCATGCTAATGATCTATGATTATCAATAAGAAAAGGAAAAAAACACTAGAGGAAACCAGAGTGGACAGCAGTGAAAGCCACACAAAGACCCACTATCCTTTCTGGTTTTACAAATTAATTGTAACAGTAGATTATAAAATACAAAAAACTAATTCTCGTGTGGATCTAACATTCAAACGAAGCAAATGGATTGTGTCAGATATTTGAACAGGGCTGTCCACCCTGCCTCCACGCTATAGTCAAACTTGGATAGTGGGTCTCTGAGGTGCTTTCACACTGGAAGACAACATTGGGTCCTAAAAAAAAAAAATGAAGGATAAAATGAACACAAACACAAATCTGAAGAGTGAAACATGAGTACTAAGGACAAAAGAAGACAGAATAACACTGAAAGGTTAGAAAGGAATGACTAACATTCAACTTTCCTAAAATAAAACATCATACCTTTCTATTCTTTCAATTCTCTATTTTGTAAGCATACATCAGCAATTATTTGTGCCTAAAAATAATTTTAACATCAACCAGCCATCACAGATGCTCACCAATACACTGCAGCTAATTCAATCACAAAAAAAACCCCAAACCCTTTCTCATGACAGATTTAAAGGTGCATTACAAATTAAGATATGTGGACCTATAACACAATGGGTGAAATCCAGGCTTCAATGAAGTCAATGGCAAAACTCCCACTGACTTCAAGGGAGCCAGGATTTTACCTACAAGATTAATAGCAAGAAATTACTGCTCCACTTTCTAAATGCTTTGGAAAATATTTGCTCAGATTTAGACATGGTTACAAATAAAATTAACTTGCTGATGCTGGTCAGTGGCCCATGTGAAATGAAACTTGGTTGCCTACTGAATATATGTCCATGTCACACAAAGTACCATTTCAATCTGCACAATTGTTGGAAGTCTCATTTTAGAAGCCAAGGACTTCATGGGCATAAAGAATGTACTACTCTCACTCCCAGCTGATATGTTAAGCTTCCATGGGGAAATTATGAATTATTTATTGTAAGAATAATACACACAAGCATGCCATTAAATATTATCATAAACAAAGGGTTGTGAATATTCCTTTAATTGTATCTATAGATACACTAATTTTAACTCCATATTGAAAAATTCTCTTTACTGAAAGAAGATTCACTCTTCACCCAATTTTGTGCAAATATTAGGATGAGGGCTATTGAAATGTCATCACAATACAAGGAACTCCTCTACCACCACAACAATCGCCCTCAACTTGGCTCTCAAATATTTAATTCTGCAGGTCACTAAGAATGGATCTGGTTAGTAATGGTGGCCCATGGACCAGAGTTTGAAAATCAGGGAGATCTTCACCTGCTGCTGTAAAATGTCCTTTGTGCGTGTCAGATTTGCTTACCCACTTTCAAATACCATCACTTTCCACTGACTATAACAGACACCAGGAGAAAAATGAAAGGAAACATGCAGGTTACAATACTTAAGCTGGCAATTCAATTCCTAAATTTGTCTTTAAAATATATACTAGACTTCTCAAGCTGTGTTCACTTCTTTGAGGTTTTAATTTCCAAACAGGTCCTGGGCACACTGCATCAAACAAATTCTGTGGGAAGACTCCCCCACTGATTTCTACAGCACACTTATGCTAGTTTCTGCAGCCAATTTAAATAAGTACAAGAAGCTTATTTTAAAGAAAACCAATTATGCAGTTGGTAAATTATATGTATTTAAAAATGTTGTTGTGATTTTCTCCATTTTTAATTCTCCCTCAGTGTTCTTCCAATTACACACTACAGACATCAGGGGGTTGATGTAGAATTCCCCTTCTTTGTACAGCCCTATGCAATTTTTATATAATTAAAATATAACACTAACGTGAAAAAAATAGCTGGATTTTCAAAATGAGGTTTGCACATATGCCTGCAAGTGTGTGTGCACTTAAGTTACCCATGCAATACCTGATGTGTGCAGGCACATTTGGTAGATGAACACATAGCAAGTTAGATGCTTAGCTGACCACGTGTTTAAACACATGATTTGGATGGTCACATCAGGAATGTGTATGCTTAAGTTTAGAAACATGATTCTTAACACCAGGGATTGAAAACTGGGTCTTTGCAGACAACCACTCAAGATAGAAAAAAAATAAAGAGTGCATCCTAAGCAGGAATTTAGAAGCAGTTTTACCTCTCCTCAAGCCCTACTTCCTGTTTCACTTTCCCTTCCTACTTCACTTGGTTCTTTTTCAGACATTAGCACACTGTCAGGTCTATTTCCTTATGCTATCCGAGCAGGGAGTGTTCTTGTGACTATTGCCCTGCCCGGACATTTTGCACCATCCAGTAGTGGAAGAATTCGGAGATTGAAAGTAAACTCCCTAGTCATGGAGCATATGGATAAGGCTACATTTTAGTCAGTTATTTTTAGTAAAAGGTCACAGGCAGTAAACAAAAATTCACAGCCCGTGACCTGTCCATGACTTCTACTATACACCCCTGACTAAATCTTCAGGGGGGCGCCAACCCAGGGGTGCCGCGGGTGCTTTGGTGGGGGGAGAAGTGGCGCGCAGCCCGGGACCCCTGCTGGTGCTGGGGGGGAGTGTTGGCGAGTCCAGCAGGCTCCCTACCTGGCTCCGCGACTCCCCGGAAGCGGCAAGATCCCCCTCGCTCAGCTCCTAGGTACAGGCATGGCCAGTCAGCTCTGCGCACTGCCTCCACCCAGAGCGCCGGCTTCGCAGCTCCCACTGGTAGGGAACCACGGACAATGGGAGCTGTGGGGGTGGTGCCTGCAGGCGGAGGCAGTGCACAGAGCTGCCTGGCCTCACCTCCGCCTAGGAGCTGAGCGAGGGGGATGTCATCGCTTCCGGGGAGCTCTCCAGGTAGAGCACTGCACAGATCCCACCTCACCCCATCCTGTGCCCCAACCGCCTGCCCCTTTCCACACCTAAACTCCTGCTGCTGGGGAAGGGGGGCGCGGTGGCCCGAGACTGCCCCAGCAGCAGCTAGTGAGACTGGCGCAGGGGCTGCCTGAGCTGCCACCAAGCCAGGCGCAACAGCCGCTAAAAGAAGTCATGGAGGTCATGGAAAGTTACGGAATCCGTGACCTCCGTGACAAACTCGCAGCCTTAATTATGGAAGATGTAGTACAACTACACTTATGTCCACAAAAGTGAGAGTTTATAGTAAATATGATGCTATAACATTAATATTTGTTAAATATGCCCCTTCATGCTTCCTACTAAAAATCCCATTGAAGTTCCATTTCATGCATTTTCCCCTCCTACAAAGTTGGCTATGTTGTGTGGTATATAACGTCCAGCAAGTGGCTGTTACCCAACTCAGCTGAAACACATGAAATCACTTTAGCACCAAAAGACTTTGGCTGTAATTTCTGAACATGTACTTCGTTCACTTACAGGATTAAGTTCCCGAACCTCAAAACATCAACAGGATTGCTTCTTGAATCAGAAACTTCTTGATAGAGACAACTGGAACAACCAAGCACTAGTGAAAGTGAACACAGCTGATGGTTGCTGACTGCTATTGGTAGACCTTCTCTCATTCATCCACTTCCAAAAGAAAATTTTGTCCACGACTGGCAGTTGTTTCTATGGGGGACGCTGGTACTCAAGATCCACATTTGGGAGGAAGCCAACTTAGCGACATGGCAATGAGCAAATAAGAACTGCTTATGTGTCTAATTATGACCCAATTTCAGGACTACTATTGTTGAAATTAATAACATGCATAAAGATCTTGCACTTACTTCTTATCCTTCATCTACATGAATCCCAGTACTTTAAATACACCCCTCCCTCCCAAACCCATACACTCCACTATGCCACCACTGCAGGACAGCCTCCATTGGAATGAAATATAGGAACTGTTGAACAGTACATATCAACACAAAAACACACTGCAGAGAATGGGAAGTAAAGATCAGTTCATAGCTGAAAGGGACATGGAATTCAGGTAGGTCAAAGGACTGAAACATAATCAGGACACTTGGGCTAACATTTCTATCCTTTTGGGAAATTCCTCAGAATTTTTAATGGTCACAAGTGGTCAGGACTTTGGTTTTACACCTGCCCCAAAGTAATTTAGCAAGTAGTTGGGATTCTGTCTGTATCCAAACAAAAAACTCTCAAAGCACTGGGTTAATGCCGAACCTGTATCTATTTAAATCAATTTATACTACGTGCTATTAAGATATAGATCCACTCTGAATTCTGAATGCTTTTTCTATGCTGGGACAACTACAAATGGTAACATTTGCAACACCAGAAGGGAAAGCTTACTTTACTTTTGCCATTTTACAGCAACAGCTGCTGCCCGATCAAGAGAAGAATGGAATTAACCGAAGAGCTAGGGCCCGGTATGTAAAAGAGAAATTAAAACCTGTGACGCAGGACCTTCTGGTGCCAACTAGCAAGTGGCCCGGGGGGGTGCATAGAGTTTTACAGAGATCCTCTTGGTCAGATATCCGCATAACAGTTCTCCAGAGTGTGGCATGCAAAGTCACTACCAAGAGCCAGTAGCCCACTGGTCATCATAATCGTTCCAAAATGTATGTACAGATAATATTTAAGGAGTTATGTATCTATACGGGAAATTATGTTCTTAAGGTATTGGAATTAAGGCAGGTCACCAAGAGGTGGCATACTTCAGAAATGTTCCTTTCAGGCAAGAGGCAGCAGATACCTGTCCCGCTGTCTTGTCATTTGTGTATTGTATGCCTCACGCTGTAGACCTATTTGCATACTGCGCCAAAGGAAAAAGAAGAGAGACTGCAAAATCTACGAGCGAGGAAATTCACAGCATGAAACAAACAGCCTGGGGTGTCCTGTTTATGACTAACAACAAGATTGTAAGGATATATCTGGGGGCACAAGGAAACAAACAAGGTTTTTTGCCCAGGAGGCAAGCTGACAGAGTGTCTGTCTCATGAAAGGAGGGCCACAGCCCACCCTGGCTGTAAATGCGGCAAGGATTTTGGGTGAGCAATACTCTACAAGACATGAGAGTATCTTGTTAATTAAGTCTAGGCTCTAGAATGCACATTATGATTTTGTTTTACACATAACCTTTTGTTTTCAATACTTCTAGTTGCTATTACTTGAATCTTTATGCTTTGTTAAATACACTTAGATATGTTTATAGTGAAATCACGTATAAGTGCTATGTGTTCAGTGGAGCAGTGATCTGAGGTGGAACTGGTGAGCTGGGGTTTGCTGTTTCCTCAGAAGCAGTGAATTTGTGAACACAGAGTGTCCAGTGGAGCAGGACCTGCACATTCCTCGGAGATACTTGGAGGGCTTAATGGTTGGGAGTATAACAATAGCTAACTGGCAGAGAAACAGCAGAGCCTGCAAGACGTAGAGGGAGTGCTTGTGTTGCTCATGGCTAGTCGAGTTGGTGAGCTGACCCCCCCAACAGACACAGACAAGACTTCCTCACGCTAAGGACAGTGGTAGTAAGGTACCCCCGGGAAGCATCATAAAGCCATCAAGGTTTGTTCGAAGCCATTAAAGCCTTGGTTCCAGATGACAAAACTGATTTCATCATGCTGTCCCTGACCCAGGATGAAAGGCTGAGGGAGTGAAAATTGTAGTGACCTAGCACTGGAATGAGAGGCCAAAGACAGAACGTTTACAGTGCTTGTATGTTAGAAAGAGAACATAACATGTATCCTTCACATTAACTACACACATTTGTGCTAGAATTCAGTCTCCAGCTTGCCCCAAATAACCCACATTTGTTGATCTTGAGCACGTGCTGCAAAGCCCATCTCTTTCTGAGGATTTTGAAGAAGCAGGGATGATTTGAGGATTGGGATGGATATATTGTAGGCTGGGATTCACTGGTTAGGGTGGGGATCTTTTTCTTTCTTTTTTATAGTTTGGGGAAGCTGCTGCGCTTATGTTTATTTTTTTAAGTTGGTATGTACTTCTAATGTATTCCAAAGCTGCCTAAAGTCTTATGATAGGTGTTTTTCATATTTTGTAGAAATCCAAAGAAAGAAAAATAATAAAATACAGTAGAACAAGCACATTTGCACTGACAGAGACTCATTGCAAATTACCAAATACTGTGAACAATTTAAAAGCAAGGTTAATGCATCACAGGTGTAATGTTTATTTAGGGGCCTCACAGCAGCATTGCTGCTACTAAACCTTGGCTGAAAAATGGAGCGACAGTATTTGTGTGTAGATTTGTCAAGTGGAAGAGTGAAGTTATGATGTACTTACACACCCATTAGAGGTCCTAGGGCTCTTAGTTCTAAGCACAGAATAGTTCTAACCACAACAATTGAATGTTAAATCTTAGAAATGCAATGCAAAATGCTTTCAAAAATTATTTCTTACACTGTTGGCTTGGATCAGAGTCTGTGGTCATCTTCACATAGTTTGAAGGAAAGAGACCTGTCACACCACTGATTTCTCCTTGCCACCAATCTGCATCATCTTTGCTCAGTACATTAATGATCTGCCCCTTGGAGAAACTGAGCTCATCTTCATTGTTTGCCGCATAATCATACATTGCTATCACTTGACATACTAGGAAGAAAAAGAATATTCACAACAGGGGTTAGCACAACTTCTAGTATAAGGTAAGTCAGTGTTAAGACTGCACAAAGTCCACAGAAAATATCTATGAGACTAAAACCATTTTCAAGGACAAACAAAAAAAACCCAGAAGATTTTATCTTGATGTGGGAGTACAGTTTGACTGCCCTGACTTCTCCTTTTATTAATACTCTGGTCAGTGATAGATTAAATTAACTTTGGTCAATTTCTCTCTCTAGTTCCCAACTTTACAATTCCATCTACTTGGATAGTTAGATGGTTCCCATCACCACAGCATCTGTTCACCTTCCAAATATTCAAATGTAAAAATAAGTGGAACATCTTTCTCCTCCTTTCTGCCCAGCCTGTCAGAGAAACAGATTAATTAGTTAATAGTGGATATTTGTGTGTGAGAAAAAGGTCTGTGTGTACAAAGAATGTATTGAAAGCTAAGTCTCAGAGAGAAGTTTTGATCATGGATGCCTGTGGAGCTCTTGTACCAACACAGCAGAAGGTAGGGAATTTGCACACTTTGAGGAAGTGGAACCAGGGAAAGCTGTTCTCATCAAGACCTACATAGCCAATCAAAAATCCATGTGGAGTTAAGGCTGCATCTGCCCACCCTTAGAAGAAGAATAGCGCACAGTTGTAGGGGTATTGTCAATAACAGCAAAGTTTCCAGAAGTCTTGCTGCCATGTGGAAGCAGGCTCCTCAGAAAGCGGGATATGAACTCTAGGCATAAACCAGGATGTGCAAGATTGCAGTCTACTTTCACCAGTCAGCAAGGCTGAAAACTTCATGGCATTAGGTGAACCTTACAGATTTTTGGACACTGTCTTTCCTCTGTAGGACAGAAACAAAGGGTGTATTCTCAGTGCAATAAGTCATAACATAAGACGGCACATTCCAGGACAGGAGCCACAGACAGCACTGTTTTGATGAAGAAGTTGTTAGACTGTATGTTCCTTGGGACAGAGACTGTCCTCTCCTGTGTTTGTTCAGAGCCTGGTACAATGGTCCCCAATACGGACTGCATCACAAGGGTAATAGGTGGCAATTAATCAGACTATTACACCATACACAGACTGTTACTTAGTGTAAAGGAAAGAGTTACATAAAATTATTCCAAAGTTAAATATAAATGAGATTATTTTCCTACCTGAGAGAGCAGCAGGAGTAGTTCTCTCACTGCTTGGACCCAACAATTTAACATGGTTGGCAGGAAACCATCCTTTCTGCCTCTTTTTCCCTCTTGCCTGTACAAAAATATATTTGAGAATTAAATAGACTACTGACCAGTGCATTGTAATGAGCACCCCACCCGCACGGCTTCTCAACTAAGAGTCACAAATAACCTGCCTACAAAGTTATTAAGCACTGAATGGCTCTACAAGACAAAAGTTGGTTTACATTTATTACTAAAAGCATATTTGAGTACGGCTGCACTGTAATTTGCTCAGCTGAGTGAGTGGAAAGTTCACAGTCAAGATTTTCAAAAAAGTGATTAATGATTTTGGGTGCTCCACTTGAGACACCTTACAGGGGCCTAATTTTCAAAAAGTGCTGAGCACTTACCTCTGAAAGTAGAGCCTTTATAAAGTGTCTCAGACTGGGCACTCAAAAATGGAGGCATCCGATGTCACTAGTCACTTTTGAAAATCTTGGCCTATGAATTTAGCAGCACTTTCTATCAGATAATAGAGTGATTGTTATCTAAAAAGCTTATACAGTGGACTCTTGGACTTTTTTTTAACCTTCTCTTTTTCTGTACAAGACAGAAAGGTTATAGTATGAGCAGAAAACCTCCAAGAGGTAATATTTCTACATTTTGACAGCTTTTCTCACAACATGATGTAAGTGTGTACAAGCAATGATATTATAATACAAAATATATACATATTTCCTTGCACAGATTATATATTAACTTTTCCATTGCCAATAGCTCCCAAACCCTGTAGAACAGCTAAATGATGTTAAAATGATACTGTGCTCTTTGAAATTACTATGGTAGGTAGTTTATGAAGTTTGCATTCAGAACTTTTTGGGTGAAAAACGCTCTGTGAATGCAAGGAATTAGAATATACTGCACTAATTTCCCTCCTGCTTTTAAGAGGTCCTACTATTTCATCAGAGGATTGTTACCATTTAATATTTTAACAAAGTTAGCACTGTTTTTATTAGTTAAGTGGTTCTTCTGATGCTAATATCGCTACTTTTTATTAACTGCCAATACTGGACCCCTACATTCTGCCAGGGTTACAAAAACTGATTTTCAGTGACAGAAACAGACCCAGCAATATAGGTTTTAACTTACAGTGTGATGTTCAAGTACAGTTTATATATGGCAAAAAGAACTTAAGAGCTTCTCACTTTTTAAATTAAATCACAAAAATTGCTTCCCTCATTATTCATTCTGTGACGATTATTTTTTCCTTTAATTACCTGTAACTCTCCTTGCCACCATCCACTAGGGTTTTTCTTCAGAATAAGTATCAGCTGTCCTGGAGCCAGACTAAGCTGTTCTGTCCCTGATGCAGCATACGCTGTAGTCACCTGGGCAATCTCTGAAATAAGAAAAAGACTGGTGAATAATGAACAAATAGAATAAGCTAAAGTTTTGTAAGTTACATCAGACTCACCAGGTTTCTTATTTAGTGTCCCAATTCTGCCAGCAGTACCAGAACCCTACAATCAAAAGGTACAAGATTTTAATTTGCAGTGCTAACAGCGGAATTTACTGCAATTTTCTTTTTTTAATATTCTTTTGCCACAAATAACTTTTTTTCCCTTTACCAAGCATAATGGTTTGAAAAAAGGCAAATCACTTTCTTGACCTAAGCATTTATGCCAGATACACCACCAGAGAGCTACAATTTAATGCCCAAATTTTAGTATGTGAACATACTACCTAGATATAAGACATACAATGTAACTCGTTGAGTTTTTTTAAGTCCAAATTCTAGCAAAATACAGTCAACTTATACAGACAAAAATAAAACCTTCTTGCTTTAAGTAACAAAACCCAAAACAAAAACTCACATCTTGATCCCTAGGTTTGACATAGTTTGATGGAAAGATTCCAGTTCTGTCAGCAATGCTTCCTGTCCACCATTCTCCATCTTTCTGAATGACTAGTATTTCTTCTCCTTCAGCAAAAGTCAAATCACCAGGTTCGGAGCTTGTATAGGAATAGAGTGCAACATACTCTGTTCAAACACACACACACAGAAACTGCATTAGTTACAGTGAAAAAATGTTTCAGCTGTAATCAAGAGAGGCCAAACTAAGTTGAATTTTATCAAAACCCTAATACAATAAGTATAACAAGAGGCATGCTAGTCACTTTTTTTAAATCTCTCATATAAGGGTTGCTCATACAACTTCATAGTATGGAACAAACCTTCCCTCTCACTTAAATTGCATCGATCATCTCACCTCCCATTTGCAATTGTGCAGACTATCTCTCGGATGTGAATGCACAACATTTCTGTGACAAATGTAGCAACCACAGGTAACTGCTTACATGGAAAAGTAATATATTTGTAGTGTCTGAATGTGATTTAGCAGATGGAAATTAGGAGAGTTAGTACCATGAGAATGGCGAGCGCTCTATGGATTATCAGTGGTCCACGGACCACAATTTAAGAATTGTTATATGTGAGAGATTTCAGCTTGGACCCACACTTCAGCACAATCATTTATATTCAGAAAAGCCATAAGAGGAAATACTCCATACACATGGTGAACTCCATAATATCTGATTATCATGGTAGAGATCAAAAGCCCAAGTGACTTTTCTAAGCACAGTCTACACACATTCTGTATAGTCTGAAAGGGTGGGAAAATGGGTAAATACATATTAAATTAAAAAGTTCAGAGATTGTTTCTCACAAATTATTTTCCCCATTTGAACTTATACTTTCTCCACTTAAATTCATAAAAGGAAAAAACCGATACACTTAAGAATCTAAAAAGCACACGTGACTGTATCAGATCTCTATAACAAACAGTCACAGATCTGATCAAGGTATAATTCTATGCATATCCATTATTAATGTACATGCTATTAAACAGAAATTAGTTTTATAATTTTATAACTGACATAATTGCATGCTTACCCTCTCCAATTGTATAAGATGGTGTACTAGGCTTCTTGTTTACAGCTGCATAAATAGTTTCGGGTCTACAGACATAAAGATCGAAGTGATTTAGTCTGGCTGGTTTAACAAAACGTTCTTCAATTAGTGATAAAGATTTAGTACAGTGTAATTTTCGTATTCTTTGAGAGACAAAAAATTGCAGCCAAGCATTATTTCATTCTCAGTTGGCAGATATTACTAATGCTGTTGTCCCCATTACATTTTTTAATTAAGCTGTTGCAAGTGGTCACTAACATTACTGCAATATCTCCTAAATATTATATAGGTCATGCTTAAGGAATATCAGAAATACTGCAATAACATTAATTATTAGCAAAAGCTAAACAGTTAAACATTTATTGGGGATCAAGACAGGTTTACCCTAAGAGCAAAAAATATGACTTCAATTAATCACATGGAAGACTTCTAATTTAAGCTACAGAGTTTGGAAAACAGTCGCAAATTGTGGTGATCAAGACATATACAAAATCTTTATTTTAGGTGTAACAACTTGACATTTATTTAAAATTTGCCTTATTCTAGAAGATCACAAAAAACTTTAAGTCATGTATGTGCAAAGATCACTTCAACCACCAACCTGCAATCACCTCTATGTTGGAATGAAGCAGCCATTCCATGGCAGCAGCACTACTCAGATTTTCAGCAATTAACTGAACTGTTAGCTTGAATACTAGGATAGTCTGGGACTACTTTTGCCATCTAGGAAAAACACCACTATTTCTGCAAGATGTGCCACGGGAGTTTATAATGATTAATGGCAAAGACATCTCAATTTTGTATGTCATATAAAAGTTAACACCTCCAGCAGCGGAGTGCCAGCACCATGCTGAGATACTGAATCAAGAGGAAGAAGCATGTCACCTGTTGAATAATCACACACCACTTTTTTCTAGCACCCAGCTTGAAAGATCTCCCATTTACTGAGCAGGCCCAACATTACTTAGCTTGTGAAAGCTGATTAAATTACAGCCCACGATGGTAAGGTGCAGGTCATATATGCTATTTAGCTCCCATAATTTAAAGTATCCCCATGTTTTTCACTCTATTATCAGCTGTTGAATACAAAAATACCAACAGTCTCACTTACTCCTCTCGTTTGTTTTCATTTCCAGGCAAGATCTTGACATAGGATTTAGGAAACCATCCCCTTCCTCCATGCACTTCTCCAAACCACCAGTTTTCCTGCTTCTCCAGCACAGTAATTATATCGTTTTTTGAAAAATTCAAGTGGTTATCTTTTTTTGCAGTCCAGGAGCAAAGTGCCTGTGCTTTTAAATTCTCCACAGCTTGTCCCTGTTCAAGTAAAAATACAGATGTTAATCAGCTTTAGTACCTATTACTTATGCAAGTTTCAAAAATTGCCTCTTGTACTCTAGGTGCGTTCATTCCTAAATGCCAGTTGAATGACTTGCTGTCTTGACCGCAGCATTTTGCACTGCCATATGTGGTATGTGGACTCCAGAGTGGTCTCTGGACTCTGCTTCCTACTGGCCAATTAAGTTAGAAATGTCGGAGGGCAGGTCTTCACTACCCACCGGATCGGCGGGTAGGGATCGATCTATTGGGGATCGATTTATCACGTCTCGTCTAGACGCGGATAAATCGATCCCCGAACGCGCTCCCCGTCGACTCGCCGCCATCCTCACGGCCAGGTAAGTTGACCTAAGATACGCCGACTTCAGCTACGCTATTCGCGTAGCTGAAGTCGGCGTAACTTAGGTCGACCCCCTCCCTGTGTAGACCAGGGCTTAGACATGTATCTGGTTCTACAAAACAATGTTGGCTGCAGTGTCAGCAAAAATATACAATGCTTCTAAGAGTAGCTCTGGAAGGGCCCACACATTGGTAGTCTTCTGCCTGGAGGTAAAATATACCTTTTGGTAGGAAGAAAGGAAAAGTACATACAAATAGTGGTCCTCAAATGGCTAGGTAGGGAAATCTGAAAGATCATTTTGAGGCCCAAACTGATGAGATAAACACATGCTTACCTGTTAGGTTCCTCCACACACTGGAGCTGCTATCCTTACAAAATCCCAAAGTTGAAAGAAATTAACCCAGAGTAACACAATATAGTGAAAGAAAAAAATGGTTACTTACCTTCTCGTAACTGTTGTTCTTCAAGATGTGTTGTTCATGTCCATTCCAATCAGGTGTGCGTGCATGGGAGCCGGAAGATTTTCCCCCTAGCAGCATCCGTTGAGTCGGCCTGGATGCTCCCTGGAGTCGTGCCTTCATGGCGCTCAATATAGAGCCTGCCAACCCGCCACCCCCTCAGTTACTTCTTGCTGGCTACTCCGACAGCGGGGTAGGTGGGTGGATATTGGAATGGACATGAACAACACATCTTGAAGGACAACAGTTACGAGAACGTAAGTAACCGTTTTTTCTTCTCTGAGTGTTTGTTCATGTCAATTCCAATCAGGTGACTATCAAGCCCAAATTCCGGAGGAGGGGTCAGAGTTCTGATGTTCAGTGACTGGAGCACTGCTCTACCAAAGGCTGCGTTGTCTCTGGCCTGACTTCTAATGATATCGTTCAGGGCCCGGAACCTTGCTTCCGGAAGGAATGCCCTGACCTGTGTCTAATCCACTATCGCCCATATAAATTCTATTCGCTGAACCAGGGACAGTGTAGATTTCCCCACGTTCAGAAGGCCCAGTTCGTCTAATGTCGTTCTTATGAAGTCGACTTGTGCCTCCACTTGGGCCCTGGAGCGGCCTTTGATCAGCCAGTCGTCAAGGTACGGGAACACCTGTACCTGTCCCCTGTGCAGGAACGCGGCCATGACTGCCATGCACTTGGTAAATACTCGAGGTGCCACTGACAGGCCGAACAGGAGGACTGTGAACTGGTAGTGGTTTTCGCTCACCACAACCCTGAGATATCTTCTGTGGGACGGTGTAATTGCTATATGAAAGTACGCATCCTTCAAGTCGAGGGTGGCAATACCGGTCCCCTGGTTCCAGGAAAGAGATGATGGAGACCAAAGAGACCATGCGGAACTTGAGTTTCTTCATAAACTTGTTGAGCTCTTGCAGGTCTAGGATGGGCCTGAGCCCGCCGTTGGCTTTTGGTATTAGGAAATACCGGGAATAGAAGCCCTTGCCCTTCAGCTCCTGAGGAACCTCTTCCACTGCCCCTAGCGATAGGAGCGATAAGGAGTTGCTCGTGAGAGGGGTCCCTGAAGAGGAATGGGGAAGGGAGTGGTGCCGTGGAGAGCTCTGGGGATGGTGAGCACCGCGACGTCATAGCCTGCTTTCCCCTTGGGATGGGACGGTGCCGGCGATTTATCCCTCCTGGGAGGGGAAAACGGCACCGTACTGCACAACAAGTCCTGTGCTGCCGCGAATACCTCCGCAGTCAATGGGAGCTGCAGCTGTTGGCTCCTGGGGAGGATCCGGACTCAACTGCACCACCACCAGGGCAGGAGTCAACATGACCCTAGTGGGCGAAGGGGCCAAGGTGGTGTGGCCCAACTGGGGTCTCACAATGGCTGGCTCCTTGGACTTGGCCAGGAGAGAGTGGCCCCTCTCCGGCCTCCTTTTCTTTTGTGGCACCAGTGATTGCGACCGGTGCCTGCCCACAGCCTGTCCATGGGAGGAGACGTGACAGCGCCGAGAGTCTCAAGATGAGTTCTTTCTCGGCACTGGTTCCCCTATAGATGGTGCTGGGGCACTCCGCACCGAGGTGGTGATGCTAGACGCGGGATCCCCCAATCCACGGTCTCATTGGGGCCAGAGCGCAGCCTCCATAAAAAGGACTTTAAGACGTTGGTCTCTGTCTTTCAAAGTCCTAGGGCAAAACCTGTGATAGATCTTGCACCGGTCTTCCTGGTGGCTCTCCCCTAGGCACCTTAGGCATGAAGTGGCGGGTCACTTTTAGGCATGCGCTTGCCACAGGCCTCACAAGTTTTAAAGCCCGGGGACCGCGGCATACCATGGCACCGGGTGCGTTGGGGGGAGGGGAACCCCAAAGAAAACCTAACACTAACTATATCTACACTACAAGTACTAATGACTAACACTAATGGTATCAAGAATTATATACAACGGACACTGTGAATGGCACTTGCCAAGACAAGAGCTAAATGACGTTCCAGCTAACCGTCACTGGCTGTAAGAAGGAACTGAGGGGCTGGCAGGTCAGCAGGGCTCTATATTGAGCGCCAAGAAGGTGCGACTCCAGGGGGCACCCAGGCCAACCTGATGGATGCTGCTAGGGGAAAAATCTTCCGGCTGTTATGCATGCGCGCCCGCACACACCTGATTGGAATTGACATGAACAAGCCCTCAAAGAAGAAGAAAGAGTTTAAGGACCAGATCCTCAGGTAGTGTAAATTAACATAGCTCCACAGACTGCAGTAGAGGTAAGCCAATTCACACCAACTGGGAATTTGGCTTAGTGTCTAGATCAGGGGTGGGCAAACTTTTTGGCCTAAGGGCCACATCGGGGAATAGAAATTGTATGGCAGGCCATGAATGCTCACAAAATTGGGGTTGGGGTGCCGGAGGGGGTGAGGGCTCTGGTTGGGGTTGTGGGTTCTGGGGTGCGGCTGGGGATGAGAGGTTTGAGGTACAGGAGGGTGCTCCGGGCTGGGATCGAGGGTTTTGGAGAGCGGGAGGGGGATCAGGACTGGGGCAGGCGGTTGGGGCATGGGGAGAAGCTCAGGGGTGCAGGCTCCAGGCGGCACTTACCTCAAGTGGCTCCCAGAAGCAGTGGCATGTCCCTTCTCTGGCTCGTAGGCCCTTGGAATGGGGCCATGGCGCGGCTTGTGGGAGCCACGTGGTGTGGCCCCCGACCTGGCACCCCGGTTGGAGCACCGGAGCGAGGCTGAACCGCCTGGTGCGGCCCCGACCCAGCTCCCCAGCGGGAGCTCATGGGCTGGCTTAAAACGGCTCGCAGGTTTACCCACCCCTGGTCTAGATCACTGCAGTGAATTGTTACACTTTTTCTAACTCATCTATACAAAAGTATATCAGTATTGTTAACGAACTTAAAATACATAAAATTCTCACCAACATACCTGTCCATGAACAGGAGAAACAGAGCCTGGGGACACAGTACGAGTAAAAGCGGATTTTTTCTGCCATGTTGTGTTAACAGTTAGGCTTGAGAAAGGTACGTTTTGGTAATCAGTGTCGTCTGCTGATCTACTTGGTGAAACTGGTCTGCAAATTTAGCACAAGCACAATTTTTCTTAGAAAGTATATTAGCGAGACCTACTACTTCTTACATATGCAAAATGCATGTGCTGCCCAGTGCAACTCAGAAGATCAAAGTTTAACTCGCTGTATTATAGGTCTTCCTCATATAGTCGCTATAATACATTTTCTGCATTTAATTTACAGTAATCCATAATGCTATTACATAACATTGTATTTTATCCAAAATTAAAACTGTCAATAAATAAACTTACTCTGGAGGAGATGAGGTAGTAGACAAAAATACTGTAGGAGGAAGTAAGGCCCTTTTAGGAGATAAAGCTTTTTCACTTTCTGATATTTTTTCTACATAGTTGCATGGAAACCAGCCAAAATGACCTTGAAAGCTCCCATATAGCCAACCAGGCTCTCCCACGGTTTTCTCATCAACCTGGGGGAAAAAGGCAAACCAAAAATATGAGATAAAATATTTGCTGTCAGCACATGCTACAATTCTATGGATTTAACTGGAAAAGTTGTGACCACAAGGATCAGAACACATCAACTGCATTGTCATCCCATTTAAAATTTAGCCTTTTTAAAAAAACTAAGAATCTCATTGCCTAATAACATACTGTCCCAAGCTATATGACAAGGCTATTTGCTCTTATAAAGTGCGTAATTACTTTTTAAATGGGAAAAAGGATAAACTGCTGGTTTTGTATTATAATGCACCCTTAGGGACATACTTACAGTTGTTTTATTTAAAGGCTAAAGAGGACATAAGACGCCTCTGAAGTTAATGGAGCTTGTCGGAAAGTTACTAGGATTACTATCATGATTTTTGTGTTACAGTAAGATCTCAGACCCAAACAACATCAGGATTCCATTGTGCCATGCATGGTAAAAACACAGAGTAAAGAAAGGGGCTTCAAACAATTTTTTATATACATTAAGTTTCTTCTGGCTAAGATACAAACAAATGTGTCCATCCAGTGATCACATCTTAAATTAGACACTATGAAGTTTTTTAATAAAAATATTTTATGAATATCTGAAATTATCCAATAAATAGAGTTGCATATTTCTAAAAGGAGGTATCAAAAGTAAAAGAATGCTCAGCTAATTATATCTTGAAACTAACAGATACCTTTCTTACTTCCCTCTCTCATGCAAATATATAACTTAACACCATAAAATCCAAGTCTAATATTTAGAGATTTCAAAATACTGGATTAAATTGCTTTGTTAAGTAGAACTTGTTGGACAGCCTCCAAGCACTGCTGGGAGCTGATCGCAAGATGGAGGGTTTGGCCGTGGTTCTGACTGAGCAGGTCGGGATGGAGAGGAAACGATATGGGAGGCTGAATTGAGAGCAAGGATATCTGAGAACTAACACTGCCTCATCCATGCTGGAGCAACAAGAATGAGCTTGGCCTGATCCGCTTTGAGCTTGAGGATGACCTGAGGAATGACAGAAATACATGGAAAGGCGTTCAGAAGAATTGACCGCCAGCTGCAGTGGAAGGCGTCTGAGAAGAACAGTTGACACTTCGTGTTTTCCCCCGTCACAAACAGGTTCATCGCAGGGACATCCCATGTTGCAAAGATGACTTGGCAAACACTCTCCTTCAGGGACCATTCATGACTCAAGGAGAAAACCCTACTGAGGTAGTCCATGAGATGATTTTGAACCCCTGGAAAATGGACTGCTACCAGGGTGATGTCTCCCTCAATGCAGAAGTGCCACAGATTGATCGCCTCCAGGCAGAGTAACCTGGAATGTGCCGCCCCCACCCCCCTTTGCTTCTTCACATAGTACATCACAGTAGCATTGTTGGTGAGTATGTGATGTGGTCTCGGAAGGCACAACATGCATTGTGGATGGCCTGAAGTTCCAACACACTGATATGGAGTAAGGCTTCCTGTTCCAACCACAGGCCCTGCAACCTCAATGAGTCCAGATGCACTCCCCTCCCACCCACCCAGAAGGGAAGTGTCAGTAATCACTGACTTAGCTGGAGAGGGCCAAACAAAGGGTACCCCTTGGCACGCATTGCGTGGGAACTCCCACCAGCGCAAGGAGTCCAGGACTGCTGGAAGAAGGTGAACTGACCTGTCCAGAGAAGGCAGGGAAGGGCAGTAAACTGTCCTGAGCTGCATCTGAAGAGGGTGAGGGTACAACCTAGCGAACTGGAGCACCTGTGTGCAAACAGACATTAGGCACAACAGGCTCAGATACACATGCACTGTCATGGAAGGCTGAGATTGCAGATTGAGGCAAAACTGTTGAATTGCCTGGAAGCGGTCGATAGGAACATCTTCGACCTCATGGAATCTAACAGGGCCCCAAGGAACTTGATTTTTTGAGTGGGAGCCAAGGTTGACTTTGCGGTGTTTAAAATGAGTGCCGACAGTCGAGCAAACTCAACATGGTGAGAACCGCCCCTCTAGAGCTGCCTTTCGGCAACCAGTCTTTGAGGTACAGGAAGATGTGGAGTCTCTTCTTCCCTTGATATACCATAACCACTGCCAGGCATTTGGTGAAGATGTGGGGGGCAGAAGAGGGGAGAACTGTATACTGAAAGTGGCGTTCTCCTACCATGAAACGCAGAAACTTCTTATGGCTCACCAGAATCACCACATGAAAGTAAGCATCCTGCAGGTCCAGAGCAGTGAACCAGTCATTCTGACACAGGACAGGAAGGATAGCCAATAGAGTGACCATGCAGGATCTGATGTACTTGATGAATCTGTAGAGGCCGCAAAGATTGAGAATGGTTCTCATCCTGCCCTTATATTTCAGTATCAAGAAGCACCGGGAGGAAAGCTGTGACCCCAGTGTTCCAGTGCTCCCAACTACAAATACAGCTCAACGAGCAGTATCTCATGAGAGGGGTCTCTATAGAGGGATGGGGAATTGGAGTGGGAAGGGGGCGGGAAGGGGACGTGGAGAGGAACTGGATTGCGTAGCCAGATCTGACAGTGTCTAGAACCTAGCTGTCAGAGGTAATCGAGATCCAAGCATTGTAAAAGTGGGACAACCTGCCCCCAAAGGGATGGGGGGGACAGAAGGGATGGAGTAATGACTGGACCACTGCTCGGGACAAAGGAGACAAAATGGGCGCTTAGCCTGTGCTGAGGGAGATCATGTGGACTGTCTGAAGCCCAAGCCCGACTGCTTCCTATTGTAGGAGCTATCCCTCTTTCTAGGGTAGTCCTGCTGTTTCAGGGGGAAAGGCTGCACAAAGGAATGCTGCTGGTGATATTGTTGCTCCTGCTGTGCACCATCGTGGCGCCTTTGCGTGGACAGCATGTACACTTCCAAGGACCTGAAGATAGCCCTGGAATCCTTGAAGGAGTGCAAAGTGCCTTTAGTCTTGTCCGAGAACAAGACTTAGCCATCAAAGGGCAAGTCCTCAATGGCTTGCTGGATGTCCAGAGTGATCCCAGAGTTTTGCAACCAGGAAGCTTTCTTCATAGTTACTGCCGAGGCCATGTCCCTGGCCACAGTGTCTGCAACGTCAAAGACGGACTGCAGGAACATTTTGGCCACCAAGCAGCCTTCCACAATGAATGCTCAGAACTCCTCACACAAGACCTCGGGCAGCTGGTCCTCAAATTTAGCCATAGCTGACCAACTGAGAAAATCACACTTGGCCACCAAACCTTGTTGATTTGTGATCTTAAACTGTAAGGATGATGAGGTATAGAACTTCCTGCTCAGAAGATTTAACCGCTTGGAGTCTCTGTCCTTGGGGGTAGACTTGAACCAACCCTGCTGGGGCGTTGTTTACCGCTGTTACGTCCACGGAATTTGAGGCCAGGTGGGAAAAGAACCCCGCAAATCCCTCCATGGGAACAAAGAAGCACTTTTCCATGCACTTAGCCCCTGGCGGTACCAAGGCTGATGTACTCCACAGGGCTCTCGCTGACTCAAGGATCGCATCACTGACCAGGATGGCCACTCTCTCAGGGACGGCGGGCTGTAAAATATCCACCAGTTTGTGTGTGTTCTCTTGGAGAAACGCTGCCTGGATGCCCAGTGATGCGGGTATGTGGCATAAGAGGTCCTGGGATACCTTAAAGTTGTCCAGAATAGAAGGTGAGGATGAACCATTCAGCATGGCACTGTCCGGCGACAAGATCTCAGCTAAGCCAAAACTGGCTTTCACTCCTGGGAAGATGTACCCAGGAGAGAGCAGACTGCTGATGCTTGGGCTTGCAGTGGATCTGAAGCCACCGTCGACCATGCGGGTGACACTGGCTTTGAATGTGATGAAAAGTGGGATCTCTGCTAATAAGGAACATCCCACTGAGTCCAAGGCCACTGATACAGGTAGAGCATTGGTGGCCAGTAGAGCCCAGGCCAGGGACCTCCTTCCCAGCCATGGGGTACACACCAACCCTGGGAGCCATACTGTTCCATTGGCGGCCCCTGAGGTTCATCAGGTGATGTGGAGTGGGGGACGATGACTGACTTTGAATGAGAGCCCCAAAATCTCGGCAGTATGGGTGGAATGATGCCCAAGGGAGTCAATAGGCGGTCCAATTAATTTGTCACCCAGAACTAAGTTGGAACTAGTATCCCCGATGAATGGCACCAGGCAGCATTGGTCCTGGTGCACACAGTGGTCCGAGAGTGCCCAAATGTGTCAATGTCAACGGTTGCAGCATCAAATGCAGTGGGACCAGAAAGGGTCTGGGTGCCAAGGTCCCCTGCACCATTTCCAGTACTGGCTCCATCCCCACCACAGTGAGGAGAGTGTCTGGACACGGTGTCAACAGACACGAAGGTTCAGCTTCTCACTCCATCAGAGGGGCCAGGATTGGTACAGCCCTGAGAAAGTCCTGGACCAATGGTGAGGTTGGGAGCAAAAGGCAGAAGAGGTCTGTGGTTTCCTGGTAGACTGACGACATGGACGCAGTCAGTACCGGCATCTCCCTTGTCAGTACCGGACTCAATGGACACCTAAAGGCTGGAACCAGAATCAATGGTACAGGGTTTCTGTCCTTCCCACTCAGTAGTAGGGAAGGATCAGACTTACCCACACCATCCCACGTGCTGGAACTGGTCCTGTGCCAGTCTGTGCTGTTCCTCGGGGAAACAGAGGAGTCGTTCTGTGACCTGGAGAAGTCCCAATTGGTCTTATGAGATCTCTTCTTCGATGCCGACAATGGAGAATGGCTCCTCTGCCTCTTCAGCAAGGCACCTGCCCCAGAACAAGAGGTGACAGCACTCTCCAAACCTGAGGGCAATCTTTGACCTGAGAAGGGCCTTGGTACCAGATCAGGCCACATGGCCTGTTCAAGCAGGTGCTACTTGAGACAAAGATCCTGCACCAACTGAGTCCTCTTTTTAAATGATACACACTCTTTAAGGTGGGCCTTGCCGAGGCAAAGCAAGCACTGAGTGTGGGGGGTCACTGTTGGGATCGCCTGTCAACAGGAAGGACAGTGTTTAAACTAAGCTAAGACTAAATGCGAGGTTGTGAGACTACAACCGCAAAAACCTCTGACTCCAGCCACAGGTAGTGAGAAGGAACTGAGGGGTTTGGAGCAGTGCTGCCTCATATAACCAAGGGAGGGGCCACAGCCATGAGGTGCGAGAGCCGCCCCTCTATGGGTACTGCTAGGCAAAAGTCTCTGGCTCCGTTGTGCTGGGCGCGCACACACCACATCTGCATCTACTCGAAGAAGAACCATGCAGATAACGTAATAGAGAACACTATTCAGATATTTAATTATTTGGGAGAAACCCTCAAACCTATTCAAACCAGGCAGGTCAGGTATTTAATAATTCTAGCACCATGAATAATCTTGTTTTATACACTTTTATCTATGACAATGTTTACTATGTTTGCATTGCTACAGGCAATTTTCTTTGCCGCCTTATATGCATACCTGCAAAATGTTGCACTAGAGATGTGAGAGCAGTGATTATTTAGTTTATTCTTGTTATTCATTTCACAAAGTTTATAACAGCAATAATGATTTCCAAGTTGAGCATTTCATAGCAGTCAGTACCAGTCCTTGGCCCTCGACTCCTCTATAACATGTCAGTCCTAGAGGTGCATATTGCTTAAATCAATCCCACTACCCCCTCCTAAAAAGAAGCAATTAGTGTAAATTTGAACAGATCTAAAATGTGTGTAAAAAAAAAAAAGCATTAATTTTGATGAAGACATATGTCAATGATTCTTGTGGTTAGTTTATCATGAACTACTGGTCTTACCTGAATTACATCCCCAGAATTGAAACTCATCTCATCATTATTCCTTGCTTCGAATGAGTATAAAGCTCTGTAATTCACCAAGGCAGCTGAATTCCTAGATTCTGAGGCACTAACTATATTACCTGAAAGAAGAAAAAGTATTAGTGGTATTTATTATTTTGGTATTTAAGTAGTGCCAAGAGGCCCCAAGCTTGTTCAGGGCCCCACTGTGCTAGGCACTATACACTGATATAACAAAAGGATGGTCCCTGCCCTAAAGACGTTACAGTCTAAGTGTATGGTGAGAGATAACTGGGTACAACAAACAGATGGAAGGGGCAGAACATCACCCAGACTACTATGATTAATGTAATAAACAGGAGTAGCAGTGGACACAGATCTGCTTAGTCAAAATATGAAGTCTGTGTCTTCCTTCCCATTTCTTCTTGTTAAATATCTTCTCCAGAATCAGTGTTTTAATATTTTCTTTCATTTGTGTATAGAAGTTTTACATTTCCTTCAAATTGACTAGAAAAGGCTACCTCAACACTGAGTGGCCTGCAACCCAGGTGACATTCTTGTCAAGGAGAAACTTAAAAGCCCAGAACTGCAAAATATTGCATATTTCTATTTGACATAGAGAAATTTAGAGACTGAGACTAAGTCTATAAGTAAATATACTACTAAACCAGCCACACTAAAGCCATAACAATGGTTAACAATTTGAAGGAAAAAAAAAAAAAGCATTATGTAATTCTGCTTCCGTTAAGTCAATAGTAAAACTACCATCAAGTTCAATGGGAGCAGAATTAGGCTAACCCTAAGCATTTTTCAATATCCTACCCATAATGCCATGCTGTCCTCAGTTTTGACCACCATCTAGTAACTGAGGTTATGATACCTATAATTTCTTTATCAGTGTTAATCAATGAATCAATGTTACTTTAAGGCTGTACTCATTCTCATTACTGGATTCTTACCTGTTCATTGACTATCAAAAATTGTTTTAAAAGAAATTATGAACATCTCATGCCACAACACGTGGTGAGTATTCTGTTGCATAGACAAAGTGCAGTAAAGCCAAAATGTTACTGCTCCAAGTGTCCAGGATTTGTTAACTGAAAGCATTGAAAGATTTGTGGTCAGATCCTCTGTTGGTGTAAACTGTTATAGCTCAATTGACGTCAACAGATTTACACCAACTGTGGATATGGGCCATGGTCTCCAACATCAATTTTTAAACACATAACCTACAATACTGTCATTATTCTACAATAAAATATCTAAATATGAAGTAACAATATTAATTCAAGACAACAAGGAACATTTTAAACAAAAAATAAATCAATAGATGAAATTTACCTTCACTTCTCCACGTAGGCTTAAGATTTCTACCCTCAGTCTGTTTCAACAAGTCTGCAAATTTCTCATTTAAGTTTAATTTTGAAGTGTGTTTCTCCGACTCTTGCAGGTTGGCTGCATCTTTTCTTCTCTTCTCTTCTTCATGCTGTTTACGCCTCTCCTCAGCTTCTTTTGCAATCTGTTCTTGCTTCCTCTTGTCTTCTTCCAGTTGTCTCTGCCTTTGTTGTTCTGTTTCTCTCTGAATCTCAGCTAGCTTGTTCCTCTCCTCCTCATGTTTCTCCTCAGCCAGTTTTTGCAACTGGAACTCCCTCTCTCTCACTTGGGCAGCTGCCTCCTCAGCTTTTTGTTTTTCTTCCTGAATTTTTTCCTGCATTCGCTCTTCCTGTAATCGCTTTTTTTTCTCCTCCTCTTCCTTTCGGACATTTTCCTGCCATAGGTTCTCCTTCCCCTGTTTTGCTTTCCTTAATGAAAAGGGAAAAATAAATACATAAATAAATAAGTGAGAAAGTGTTTATGGGATTAACCATAGTTAGTGACCTGGGAGTCACTGAAGCCACACGCAAGGCTTGGGTGGCAGAGCCATGGCTAGAATTTACACAGGGTGGCCCTAAATGTAAAGTACCACCCCCTCCACACTCTAGAGTACAGTGAAGAAATGCTGGTTGACTAACCATAACAACAATATTTTGATGAACTCAAAGTCCCCACCTCGAGAGGAGAGAGAGCAGATCCCTGCTCAGTCCCCAAACCCAGAGTGCAGAGAAGAACTGACACTTGAAATAGCAATCTCCTTCCGTTCAACAGCCACATCTCACCTGTGTCTAAAAACAAATGCCAAAAATCCTTCAAAGTGCCTGCACCTTTAGCACTTCAGAGACAATGGTTTGGGATGGTGCTGGGGTATTCGTTTGCTGTTATTAGCATGTGACAAAAATAATATTTATTTAATCAGCCTCAGCGCTATCCTCTTCTTTTTCTCCTCCTCTAGCATTCTCTTTTGCTCTCTGTTCCCCAGTCTCCATATGCCACCCTCCGTCATCCACAGCAGGATCTCTCCCTCCTCTGTTTGGTTTCCCCTTCAATTTATGTTACCCCTTTACTGCAGGCCAAAAACTCTTGGGATAGGTACCAGGTCTTCTCACATGTGCACACAATCCAGCACATTTTAGGCACTAATAAAATACAAATAAGAAAGACTTATGGTCTGAAAACACTGTTCCTTGACCTTTCACGCCTGAGAGCTACTTCTTCAAGTTGAACAGCATTGGTCGTGGATGCACTGATGTGCAAAGGCAAAGCAGAAAATGGAGCATTAATCTATCTATGGTATTTCTCGGGTGCCCATCATTTCAATATCCAAATCCCACATATGAAAAATGAAAAGTTGTTCAGAGATGGCGATAAAAGACTTTGGTCTTTACCAATATCTGGTTTGGCAAATTTTGCTTATTACTTTTTGTTGTTGTAATTCCTGGTCTTCAGTTATTGTGGGAATTTATTGCAGCATTTATATTCTCTTCACTCCACAGTCTTCAGTGTAGTATCTGAGAATCTGGCAGTATTCTCTGAAAATGGCCAGGTTTGGCTTAGTCTTATCTCCATTTAAATCAGGGACTATTATCTTGACACCATCAAATTAGGCCTGAATAAAGACTGGGAGTGGATGGATCACTACAGAAACTAATTTCCCCATACTAATTTCCCCCTACTGTTACTCACACCTTCTTGTCAACTGTTTGAAATGGGACACCCTGTTTACATTGCCCTCATTACCACTACAAAAATGATTTTTCCTCCCTTGGTATTCTACTGTTGAGAATAGCCCACTTCCACTTTAATTGAATTGTCTCGTTAGCACTGACCCCCCCACTTGGTAAGGCAACTCCCATCTTTTCATGTACTGTGTATATATACCTGTCTACTGTATTTTCCACTCCATGCATCTGATGAAGTGGTGTTTAGCCCATGAAAGCTTATGCCCAAATAAAAAATTTGTTAGTCTCTAAGGCAGGGGTCCCCAACGCCATTGCGCCCGCCGGGGGGTGTAAGTGCGCCCGCGTAGCCCTCGGGGTTTTTTTTTGTTTTGCTCCGCCAGCAGCGCTTGGCGCCCGCTGGCAGCACTCGGGGTGGGGGTTTTTTGGCGCCCGCCGACAGCGCTCGGGTTTTTTTTTGTTTTTTGTTTTTTGGCGCCCGCCAGACGAAAAAGGTTGGGGACCACTGCTCTAAGGTGTCACAAGTACTCTTCGTTGTTTTTGCTATTATCTTGAAGTGTCTCAGCCAAAAACTTAGCTCCAATGATACTCTCCGCCTCCACACTTTTTTTTTTTTGGGGTGGGGGGTGGGGCTATACTCATACAGGGTTAGATTATCAAAAGTGCTCAGCACCCACAATTGAGGCCAGATTTTCAGAAGATCTCAGGTCCCATTTAGGCAGCTAAATGAGATGGTCAAATTTTCAAATGCATTCAGTTCCTCAGCTCTTTTTGAAAATCTGGTGCCAAAGTCCAAACCTTAAATTGTAGTAAACAGGAAGGCAGTGCAGTTCCTGGAAAACAGTCATCCACTGGCCGCATTGTAGTCTCATCTACACGAGTATAAATTCCCAATAACTTCACTGACAACAGTTATACCAGCATAACCCCAGTGTAAATGAGAAAAGTATTTGGTATGAATATGCTCTCCCCCTACATGTATGCCTCTGAACAGGTGGGCAGACACATTTTGCACCAGCTGTAGCCTCACATAGAGCTCATTATCGTAATCCAGTGTAAACATCACAAAGGCATAACATGATCGTGGCAAGATTCAGATCAGAGTGACGTGAGTGCAGCCAGCTAACCAGACAACTGAAAAATTTTTTTGGCCAACAATGCCACTTAAGATTCCTGGACCGATCAGGCAGAGGGTAGGGGAAGGCTGACAACAGAATCTGAAGAAAGCTGATACAAAACACTGTAGGAGCAAACACAGGATCACTTATGGACAAAAGGAAGGATCCTTTTTCCATATAGTTAATGTGAAAAAAAATTTCGTTATCAAGCAAGAAACCAATATAAAATCAGGGATTGAAACGCAAAGAGGAAACTAAGGATTAATTTAAATTCTTACCCTTAAAACTAGAAACTTGCTGACATTCACCTAGTTTTCAAGATCATCATATCGAAATTAGGCAATCACAATGTTCCTCCAATTTCCATAAATATTCAGAGACTAAGAATATCACACTGTCAGAGTATGAATGACTGGCAACTAAACTACATCTGTTCATTTAGTAGGAAGTGCTTTTTAAGTAGAGGGAGAAGATGTACAATGACAGCAAAACAAGGTAGAAAATGTGATTAAATAATCTTGAGTGTATGGAAGCTGTGTATTGGAGAAGAGATTAAAAAGCCCAATTACAAAAATGGATTCTCAGATTATTTGACACATCAATCTTTGAGAATAACACTTCTCATCAAATAGATTATTTGTCATATTAAAAAGGGTAACAGACTAGTTCCTACATACTAAGGCAGGGATCTCAAACTCAAATCATCACAAGGGCCACATGAGGACTAGTACATTGGCCTGAGGGCCACATCACTGAAAACTTTTCATACAACGATACAAAAGTATAGTAAAAAATGAAGAGTAATATAGTATGCTATTAAAAGTCAATGTATTAACTTTTTTTAAACTGTGATGCGAAAAGTCAGTGCTAATTTTGAGTCATTTCATTTTTGGCCACTTAGCTGGCAGCATTAATTTGTTAATTGTATGAGTTAAAAAAAAATTCTGTCAGCCTGTGATGGGGTGTCCATCCCACACAAGCCCTGAGTGGGTAAATGTGGGCCAGAAAGGGCCAATTAACCTTATATGTTGCACCTGGAGGGAAGCCAGGGATTGATAAGAACTAATAGAAGATGAAGTCCAGCAGGGGGAAGACCTGGGCTAGGATGATAAAGCCAGGAAGTGACAGCAGGAAGGAGGCTGCAGGGTGGAGGTCTGCAACCACTCCGTAGAGGGAAAGGGAGTTGGCTAGAGACAAGGAGGAGGTCGGGAGGAGAGTAAACCCTGTGGTTCTGTCCTGGATTAGGGATTCTTACAAGAGGCCTAAAAGGGTGGAGTACCCACAAGGAGGTGCTCCTGCAGCGAGTGGACCCCTTTACACAGGTCTGCAAATGTACCTTGTAATTTCAGTCCAGCAGTGTTCTTTCTCACTTATGCTTCTTCACCAGTACTATATTCTGCAACGGGAATTTAGGGTCTTGTCTAACTCCCATTGAAATCAATGGAAAGAATGTCATTGACTTCAATGGGGGTTGGATTAGACTCACTCAAAAGTTCTGTTGATGATGCATAAACCAGAATAGCATACAGCTCATGCTCCCTCTCCCTGCCCCTTTTCCAACGCCTCGGCCCCGCCTCTTCTCCGCCTCCTCCCCTGAGCATGCCGCGTCCCCGCTCCTCCCCCCTCCCTCCTGGAAAGTCCTAAGCGCCGCGGGAAGCACTGGGAGGCAGGCGGAGGAGTGGGGACGTGGCGCGCTGGGGAGGGGGAGGGGCAGAGGGGGGGAGTTGGCGCCTATGGCGGGCCGCAGGAAATAGCTCCGCGGGCCGCATGTGGCCCACGGGCCCTGTGTTTGAGACCCCTGTACTAAGGGGAAGGAAATTCAGAACTTCAGAAATCATTATATTCCATGTAAAAATTCTGAAGACTTAGTTCATGTAGTGCTGCTTTCTTAGTTAGGATGTATATTTTAATCAGTTAGATTTTATGTCTACTGGTATCAACATCTTAAGCTCACCAATGCAATATCTTGTTTTTAAAAACTACAGTATCGGTGTTTTATGATTTTCAACCATGTTACCTTGCAGCCTCATCCTCCAGGCGCTTTTTCTGTGCAAGCTCAGCTCTTTTTCTTTCTACAGCTCTTATTTTCTCTTGTTTGATCCTCTGAAGTTGCTCAAGGGCTAAGTGCTGTGTGTTGTAGCTTTCTCTCAATTCCTAATGAGGAAACAAAATGAAGTATAATCAAAGGACCGACAGGCAAATCCATTTTTCTAGGAAAGTAACTAGGTGTTTTAATGCTTTGTGATCCAAGTTTTAATACAAATGGACAGGACAATCTTAAGTTAATAATGGATGTTGAATCTCATTGAAAAGAAAGAGTTAAACAAACAGGAGCATATAAAAATAGCTGGCAGATCTGCAAACTCTTATGCCGCTTATACTTGCAAAGTGCATCGTTTAGTCATTCATGTGCGAGAGACTGCAAATATGATGGAGGGAAAAAGCGTGGGAATTTTAAATTAAGTACTTAAACACTGGGTCATCTAAGGACTAGAAGTACAGTGAAGTGTGTCTTCAAATGATCTCTAAACAGTTGCCTGGTGGAGATAAGCCTTTAAACTACAAGTAACACAAAACAGTACTGGAAATTTTGGGTATACATCCCTTAAGATGGAGGTTTCCCTTCACTATGCTTTAGTATTTCCTTTATTACCCACTGCTTAATTTAACAGAAGATCACTACAAAAAGAAGAAAAATACATATAAAAATTTGCTAATTATGGGTGAAAGATATAATCTTTTCTATAATTATGACTCAAAGAACTCTTTTTTAAAAATAACAAATAAATCCAATAACTAAGACATAATATAGTCATGTGCAAAGTAAAGTTCAGACCACACCATTTCCTCTAACTAGGCTCAGACCAAAGGCTGAAATAATTGGCATGGAGCTTTGGATAACAGGCCCAAATTGGAATCTGATGCACTGGTGAAAATAATGCAATAGTTTTATCACTGTTGGAAACCATAAACACCCAGATACTAGCTTCTGGCTACATATGGTTGTATGTCTTTTAAAGCTTTTAACAGTATTTTGTTTAAAATGTAACACACTCCCATTCCCTCACTTTCTAATTCCCTCATGTCTTTTTATAATGAATTTTTCCGCACCAGATCATTTAAAATTGCTTGGTTAATTAAATTTACAAAAAGGAACATATCAGCAATAATTATCTAGCATACACTTTAACAGGTCATTAATATATTTGTAGGGCACTACAATTAATCTTTTTTAAGAATCACATTGTATTAGATAGACATACTGATGAATAGGTGGAACACCGCCTTTCTTATCAGATTATTTATCGAAAGAGAGTAATTAGGAATGGTGCATTCCCATTGCAAAATCTGACACATTTCCTAAGAAGTCTTATTGTCAATGTAATGTAATTAATAAGACAAAGATAATACAATAAACCTCCATTGCACAGTGAGTTTCTGCAGCAACAAATTAATCCTCATTACCTATAACAGGCAAATTATTCCATAGAATTGCACCGACATAGGTGGGGAACAATTTTTCTTCTCATTTTAAACAGAGTTTGAGGATCACTGTGAAAAATAGTATCATTTTGTTCCAAAATTGAATGGTCCACTAAATAATTCAGAGAGTAAATGACAAAGAAAGGGGATGATATGAAATTTAAAATGGATGGTTGGTTGGCTGAAATACAATAAGCAGATGAGTTCTGTGACCACAGCATAGAATTTCCATTGTGTTAAGAAGAGGTATGAAAGCTGTATTACTAAGTTAAACCTGGTGGTTTGGCAGCATCGTATTACAGAATTATGCAGGTTAACCTTCGGGTTGCCAGGTGTCCAGTTTTTGACCGGAACACCCAGTCGAAAAGGTACCCTGACAGCTCTGGTCAGCACTGCTGACCGAGCCGTTAAAAGTCTTGTCAGCGGTGCAGCAGGGCTAAGGCAGGCTCCCTGTCTGCCCTGGCTCCACGCGGCTCCTGGAAGCGGCCGGCATGTCCCTGTGGCCCTTAAGTGCAGGGGCGATCAGGGAGACTCTGCGCGCTGCCCCTACCCCGAGCACCAACTCTGCAGCTCCCATTGGTCAGGAACCGCGATGCCCCTCCGCTTAGGAGCTGGACATGCTGGCTGCATCTGGGAGCCACCTGAGGTAAGCACCACCCGGCCGGAGCCTGCACCCCGAGCCCCCTCCCAGAGCCCCTTCCTGCACTCCAAACTCCTCATCCCCGGCCCCACACCAGATCCCTCACTCCCAGCCGGAGCCCTCATCCCCCCTGCACCCCAACCTCCCACACCCCAACCCTGAGTCCCCTCCCACACCCCAAACCCCTCATCCCCGGCCCCACCCCAGGGCCCGCACCCCCAGTCAGAGCCCTCACCCTCACCCCAACCCCCTGCCTGGCGAAAATGGGTGAGGATGGGGGAGAGTGAGTGAGGCAGGGAGCAGGGATGGAGTGAGCGGGGCGTGGCCTTGGAGAAGGGGCGGGGCAAGAGTGTTCATTTTTCTGCAATCAGAAAGTTGGCTACCCTAATTAACCTGGGCACTGATGCAATTTCAGGACTCTTCTGAACCCAGAGCGAATAAATCACGGAATTGACTCATAGGTGTGTGTGTGTGTGTGCGCGTGCGTGTGTGTGTGAGTGTGAGAGAGAGAGAGAGAGGAGAGAGAAATGCATAGGAAGAAACTGTAAATGTTTCTATCAAAAAGGAAAGACTTTTTTGGTAGATATTACCTTACCTGAAAAGAAAAAACAGTACCTAGGCTAATAAAACTAATTTAATCTGTTAATATATCAGTCCTTTAACAAACAAGATACACATCAGTATTTTCTGGCATTGCTTTATAAGCAAGTAAGTTTAAGCCGTTAGATAGCAGAAGGATTTAAAAGCAAGCAGAAAAGAAAAGAATATTCATTCTGTTTTTGAAAAGTTTTATTTTTAAATAAAGATTTTCAGCTGAGTGTTAAAGAGATAATATACCCAAAAAGAAAGGGAAAACAGAAAAACTGTGAAATAATTAAAAGCAAAAGAGCCAAAGATTAGAAAATAACCTTAAGTAAGAGGAAGAGGTTGTTGAGACAGCTTAGCAGAGACAAAAGGCACTGAAGAACAGAATCATCCATATTCTCACACTGTAAGGTAAGGCAGATAAAAAGCCAATTAAATTTTGTAATGATTTAAAAAATATATTGTAGGGAAGACTACATTGTTGATGCAGTCACTGAACATAACTGAATTGCTCCCATTAACCAGCAAGCCATGCAGCACACATGTGATTCCAAATGCAAGCATCAATATCGTGGGTGATGTTTTCTTTATTAAAAAAAACAACAAATAAAAATAAAAGTTCTGAGAGTTTTTTCCCTTAAGCTCTCTTCAACAGATGCAGTTTGGTCCTTCCTCTAGCCAGAAGGGAAATCATACAATTTATTCTAAAATTCACATAAACACCACTATGAATAAGCCAGCAAACAGAGCAGAGTGACAACACCCTTGTCAGAAAGTTGCATTCATCTGTCAGATAAACTGACAATATATAAATCACACAGCCTCCTTCAATTACCCTTTGCACATTCTCTCTCCTAGTTAAAGGAATACAAACATCCATGTGTATTGCCAAAAGCGAATATCCCATGTACTGTGCTGGCAGATTTAGTACTTTCTTCCAATAAAAATTAAGCAATTAGGATACTCCATTTACAATCTGCAAAATGGTAGCCATTCAACCTTACTGCCATAGGGACAGAACCTGCAAGGTGCTCAGCACCTTCAATCCCAGTTCCCTGTAAGCTCCCCATAATTCCGCTCAGGGCTCCGGCAGGGAGAGGTGCACCTCCCCGGGCCCCAACCCATCCCGGCCCGATAGTACTGGGTTTATAATGGCGGCAGGCCCACACTCAGCAGGGGCCCCGCCAGCCCGGCACTCCACTTCACTTGCGCTGTGGCCAGGCAGCCGCAAGTACACTGGCTCCTCTCCTCTCTAGCCCCTTCCCTGCGCTCCTCTAGGCCAGGGTGGGCAAACTACGGCCCGCGGGCCAGATCCGGCCCCTCAGGGCTTTGGATCCGGCCCATGGCGGCGCCAGCACCACGTCCCTGCGGCCCCTGGACGGGAGGTGGGGGGGGGCAGGCAGAGGGCCCCACGCGTTTGCCTTGCCTCCAGGCACTGCCCCCCGCAGCTCCCATTGGCCGGGAACGGGGAACCGTGGCCAATGGGAGCTTCGGGGGAGGTACCTGGAGGCGCGGCAAGGGCAGAGCACGCTGAGCCCTCTGCCCGCCCCTCCCCCAGGGGCCACAGCACTTCCTGGAGCGGCGCGGGGCCGGGGCCAGGGCAGGCATGCAGGGAGCCTGCCCTGGCCCCAGTGCGCACTGCTGCCACCCCGGCGCCCCTTGAGGTAAGCGGTGCCGGGCCGGAGCCTGAACCCCTCCTGCACCCCGTCCCCCAACTCCCTGCCCTAAGCCCCTGCCTGCACCTCACACCCCTACCCCCTGCCCTGAGCCCCCTGCCGCACCCCGCACCCCTGTGCACCCCAACCCCCTGCCCTGAGCCCCCTGCGGCACCCCGCACCCCAACCCCCTGAGCCCCCTGCCGCACCCCGCACCCCAACCCCCTGCCCTGAGCCCCCTGCCGCACCCCGCACCTGTCCTGCACCCCAACCACCTGCCCTGAGCCCCCTGCCGCACCCCGCACCTCTCCTGCACCCCAACCCCCTGCCCTGAGCCCCCTGCAGCACCCTGCACCCCTGTGCACCCCAACCCCCTGCCCTGAGCCCCCTTGTACACCCCACACCCCTCCTCTGCCCCAATCCTTTGCCCTGAGCCCCTTCCTGCATACCGCACTCCCGCCCGCACCCCAACCCCCTGCCCTGCATACAATTTCCCCACCCAGATGTGGCCCTTGGCCCAAAAAGTTTGCTCACCCCTGCTCTAGGCCCTCCGGCCCAGGGCTTCTCCTTCCCCCTGCCCACTTGCTCCTCTCAGCCGGCAGGCTGAGAGCTCTTCTCTCTGCCCCTGCCCTCCATCACCGGCAGGCAGCAGGGGTGGAGGAGAGGAGCAGAAAGGAGCCCACAGCTGCTGCCGCTCCTCCAGGCTGCCGGTGATGGATGGTCTGCCATTTCGGGTTCCCCTGGGGAGCCCGAAGCTGCGGACCATTACCAGCGGCCCGGACTGCGGACCCTCCAAGCCTGCCCCAGACCTGCCATGGCAGGGAGAGGCGCCTCTCCCACCCCAGCCCAGGTGCTGCTGCAGGGAGAGAGAACTGAGTGGAGTTCTCTTTCCCTGCCGTAGCCCCAGGGCAGCCTGCACCCCAAACCCTTCATCCCCGACCCAGAGCCTGCACCCCAGCCAGAGCCCTCACCCCCCTCCACACACATCCCAACCCTCTGCCATAGCCCTGAGCCCCTCATCCTCAGCCCCACCCTAGAGCTTACACCCTCAGCTGGAGCCCTCACCCCATCCGCACCCCAACCCTCTGCCCCAGCCCTGAGCCCCCCTCCCACACTCCGAACCCCTTGGTCCCACCCCCACCACATGAATTTCGTTACGTGCACCAATATGAAGGTGATGTGACACATTACCTCCATATTGGTGTACGTAACAAAATTCATTCCACACATGCGTGGGAAAAATTAGAGGGAACACTTCCCTCAACTCTCATTCAGTTTATGTATTTTAGGACCTGTGTTGAGTAAGGCCTGGCCTAGACTGGGGGGGCGGGGAGAGCTAAGTTGGTCTAAGTTACGCAACTTCAGCTACGAAAATAGCGTAGCTGAAGTCAACATACTTAGAGCTACTTACCGCGGTGTCTTCACCGCGATAGGTCGACTGCTGACACTCCCCTATCGACTCCAACTACGCTTCTTGCTCTGGTGGAGTACCGGAGTTGACGGGCGAGCGCTCGGCAGCTGATTTATCGCATCTTCACTAGACGTGATAAATCTACCCCCACTGGATCGATCGCTCCGGAGGTAAGTGTAGACATGCCCTAAGAGTGAGCAATGAGTATGCCTTTGAAAGGCATTGTAACATGATGAACGCAGAGGAGTGGTAAGCAAGAGGGAGGGAGTGTTAATATCTAATTACACAAATGACAGTTTTGAATTAGTCTCTAATTGCACATTTACTAGAAGATACTTGGCAATGCTGATTTTGATATTATAAAATTGGCAGAGACTTTCAGAAAAGGCATGGCATAGGGGGGACAGCAAATAAAAGTTTGGTGACCGGATGAGGAGGAAAACACTGCTTATTACTAAAGACAATATATTTGCAGACTGCGTGTACCTTGAGCTGATTGTTAAAGGTATCCATTTCAGAGAGTTTGGAAGCAGTTTCCTTTTCTAGGGCATTTAATTGCTCCCGAAGTCTTTGGCATAATTCTTCCTTTTCTAGGAACTTCTTGTTCACTGAACTGATTCCTGTATCTGCATAGGAAAGATCAAGTACTTTTACAATGATTTCTATTTGTGTTAACATACTTTTCAATAACCATTTTTTAAAAATTTACATTCACTCCCACTTCAGAAACCACTTGCTTATACCACTTCTTGTGGTACGTTCTCATACAGCTTCTAGCACAATTGGGCCTTGATTCCTGATTGAGGCATCCAGGCACTACCGTAACTCATATAATAAAGTTTGTATGATATCTACTCTTTATATTGTATTAGTCTGATTAGATGCAACTCCTGTGGGCAGACACTTCGGCCCACATTTGCCGCTCACTTAACAGTAGTGTAAAACTTCCATAAATTCCTTTGATTTAAATGGAGTTACTCCTGATTTTACATGACTGTAAGCAAAAGGAAAATCTGGGCAGCAAGGACCATAATTCCTCCCTGTACTATAGTCTGTATTGTCTATGTTTAAAGCTGTAGCCTTCTTTTCTTATCAAAACATATTTCTCCCCACAGTTGTTAGATGTAGGAAATGGTAGAAAGTAGGTCCAACAAACAGTTCTGAGTATTCGTTGGAACTTGCTGAATCTATGGTAACTATGAAGGGATGGTTAATAACAACACAGACAGTAGTCTTCCCAGTGAGTAAAGAAAAGCTAGTATATAGAGCAAAGAGTTTATTTGAAGACACTTACTAGGAGTGTTGTCCAGCTGCATGTGTTTTATTCTCTCATTTAATAACTGCTTTTCAGGAACTAAATGGACTAGTTTATTCTGATATTCCTATAGATATACAAGAAAGAGGTACAATGTATTTTTAAGAAAGGTTAATATCTTTTTACATGGCACCAACCACAAACAAACAATTTTTCAACATCACATGAAGTAAGTAAACTGTATGATGGTGAATTGGTACAATTTTTCCCCCATAACAGGGAAAAAACTCACTATTCTATGATCACTATTATATATAAATGCAAACTGTTTTAAACTTGTGTGTTGAAGAATACTTAGTTTTTATATATATAGTTATTATTAAATATAGTTAATAACTATATATAGTTATATATATATATATATATATATAGTTATATATATAGTTATATATATAGTTATATATAGTTATTAAAAACTAAGTATTCTTCAAACACAAATTTAAAACAGTTTGAATGAACAAATGTAAAGCATATTAGCGTAACATTTGTGTACTATGGTAGAATGTGAATTTCCAAAGAAATCCAAGCATTCTTTGAAACTGGCCATCAACTAATAGGTTTCAGTTTCTGATAAATAAAACAAAAACAAGTTATTATACCGTGTGCTTTAGTTTAGCGTATGGAATTTCTAATACTTGAAATCATTAACCAATTTTAACATCTTGCGAGGGATTTGCTCCAACAGTCAATTGCTAGAAATCAGTGTAGCTGCACCAGTGCTAACCCCTTGTGTAGACAAGAGAAGGATCAATACACAATGAAGAAATATCAATTATTACTAACTGCAACTGTGTGTTTTGGGAACAGGTGAGCTTAAATCTTTTTTTAAAAAAGTGAGATGAAATAATGCAAAGGCAGTTTTAAGATTTTTCACATTAAAAGTCAAACCCTAAGATTTTAAAATTAACAGCCCCCCCCCCCCCCAAAAAAAATTGTATCAATCAATGAAAAACAGAATTGATTTTTGAATTACATCAATTAATTGTTGGAATGACTTGATGAACATCAGCTGTTGCATCTTCCATACATGTTCCATCATGTTGCTTAATTCAGTGATCTGAAAACATCTCAGATATTGTAGACAGAGCGCTGCGAAGGTCTACTACCTTCACTGGAAAGGTGAGAGCAAGAAAACACCTTTGGGAGTTTTACTTCTTTTTAAAAATATCAAATGTAGATGAAGAGGCAGAAACCAGGTAGGAATCTTATTGAACCCCGCAAAATATCTTCCTATATAATCACTGGTAAAATAGCACATGCTACTGAAATTACGGTCAAAACCTCACTTCTTGCCTTGTAAAATGAATATCAATGATCATGAATGTACATATTGGTTTCCCTAATGCTATAAATAATTTTAATAGCCATTGTGCAACCACATTCACTGGCCATTTCTACTTAGTTTTCTTTTCCGCACCCTAACCATTCAATTCCTTGATGCTATTGCACAAATCTTTCCTATAAGGACACACTACTGGTGCCACCACAACTGTTAAAGAGAAGTGAAAGGAGAAATGAAAGAGATCTTTATGTTTAACAGGAAATCACATACCTGAAGTTGTTGTTGTAGCTGTTTGATTTCTACAATTCCCAAATCACATTTTTTATCTAGAGCTTCCAGCTCACTTTTCTGAATTTGTTTTCTGCTTCGAACATCTTGCAGTCTGCCTGTGATCTGCTGATGTTTGCCACTCTACAGAAAAACAAAAAAGTTTAAACCACGTGTTGTAAAAAAACAAAACAAAACAACAAAAAGTTTCTCTATCAAACTTCTCTGAAAAGATCATTTCTGCCTAAAGGTACCTTAAGAACAATTCTTAGAAAAAATCCTGCTTTGATTGCTGAGCCAATACTAAGTTACCATATATACTCGTTCATAAGCCAAATTTTTTTAGTAAAAAAAGGAAGCACCAGAGAAGGGGGTCAGCTTATGAACGGATATAGAGAGGGAGAGGTGGGACACAGCCCCTCCCCCCAACAGAGGGAGCAAGGAAAGGCAGCACAGCCAGCAGAGCCAGAAGGGAAGAGGCAGGGCCAGAGTCTCTCCGCTTCTTGCCATGCTGCTCTCCCCCCAGCCTCCAAAGAAGCTGCAGCTCCGGGGCTGGCAGGCTGTGGCCGCGCCGCCCGGCCCCAGCCTGCTGGAACAGGCTGCGGCCGCGCCGCCTGGCCTGCCGGAGCAGTTCTAGCCAGGCCAGAGACATCCTCCCCTGGCCCTCCCCAGATAAGGTGGGATGGGATGGGATGCGGAGAGTGTGGGGGCGCCTGGCTAGGGGTGGGGTCATGTGGGGGGTGGTCACAGGGGTTCCTCCCCTGCCCCCCCAGCTTCTCCCCCCCAAAAAATTTCCCCGCCAGTTGCTGTCCCGGCCCGTCAGGGTAAGCAGCTGGTGCACCAGGACACTTTGTTTACTTAGGTTTACCTCCGTGCCTGCAGACGCTCGAGGTAAACAAACCATCTCGGCCCACCAGCGGCTTATCCTGATGGCCCGGGAGCCAAAGTTTGCTGACTCCTGAATTATAGGGTCGGCTTATAAACAGGTCATAAAAATTTTCCATTTTTACTTATCCATCTTGGGGAAGTCGCCTTATAAACGAACCGGCTTATGATCAAGTATATACGGTAATTTCCTGACCAATAAAACATTGTACTTAGCACTTTAATGTGCATTTTAAGATTCTTGTAGTGTTTTAAAATACTGTTTATATCACTCAAATACATTTAATATCATGTGTGCCTCACCAGGGCTTCTAATTCAAGATTAAGGCTCTTCTTTTTAGAGGTCAGCTTGACAATTTCTTCTTGTTCCCTGTTTCTCTGATTAAGAAGATCTTGGCGTCGAATTCTCTCCCATTCCAGCCGTCGCTGGCGCTCGAGTTCCTGCTTTGCTGCCTACAGATAACAAGTTATATCACTGTAAGCTTACAATACTCTTTAGAAACTCTAAAGCCAACTAGAAGTTTTACAGTGTTGATATCTACACATACATTCTGTAGCTAACTTAAGCTAAGATTAAATATTTCCAGTTTAATAAAAAGTAAGTGTTTGATGTATACAGACAAATGAAAGCTATATATGTATTTTAATACTTAGAAATATCTACATAGTTTGCCATTTAATGAACAAAATCCACACCTTGAACCCTAAATGATATCATTAAAGGGGACATTACAAAGGCTGGCGGGTCTTAAAGTAGACCTAGACCTTGCACGTTCAGGTTTGCTTACACTCTTGTGCAAAGTAATCTGCCATTCTGTTCTACTTGTGAGTAGCACAGTAGTAAAACATATAATAATTCTGCTCTTAAAGCACAATCTTATATATTTCAAATATCATATATGATCACAAGAATGGAAGATCTTATCCTACAAGGTTCTGAACATCTCAACTCCCACTGGAGGGGAAACTGCCAGAATAATCAACTGTGGAGAAAGATAACTGGGTATAATGTAATGTATAATTCAGATACAAATTTGGTTTCACTCTAATAGTCCTGCCTCTAACTGAGAACAGTGCTGGGAACTGATAATGACTCAGGAGGCCCTTAGCATGATTGGTCAGAGTGGATTCAATTTTAAATGGGATTGTGGACAAACCAAGTAGACCCAGATTTGTTATAGGATCGAAAGTAAAATAATGTCAGTTTCAAGCTTCAGTCGAGCCTAGTTTTGGGTTACAGTTGTTGGGGTTTTTTTGGTTTAAAAAGAGAACGGTAAAAGAAAATGTGGTCCAGAATACGAAAGAGTCTTGAGAACCTGAGTTTTAGCAACTTTAGGGGTTATATGTAACAATAGTAGGCACAACATTTCAGACAAAAATGATGGTGTCCCTCCAAAATGACTTGCAATACTCACACAAGGACTACGTGCCCAAGCGAAGATTCAATGAGTGCCTGGCTCCCAGTCCTAAATTCAAACTACTAGACCAGGGATCGGCAACCTTTGGCATGCGGCCCGCCAGGGTAAGCACCCTGGTGGGCTCGGCTGGTTTGTTTACCTGCTGCGTCCGCACGTTCGGCCGTGGTTCGCCATCCCAGGCCAATGGGGGCTGCGGGAAGCGGTGTGGGCCGAGGGATGTGCTGGCTGCTGCTTCCCGCCACCCCCATTGGCCTGGAGCGGCAAACCGCGGTCAGCGGGAGCCGCGATCGGCCGAACCTGCGGACGCGGCAGGTAAGCAAACTGGCCCGGCCCGCCAGGGTGTTTACCCTGGCGGGCTGCGTGCCAAAGGTTGCTGATCCCTGTACTAGACCAAGACTGCTTGTCTGGAGGTAACGCAAGTTCAAAGGCACACAAAAATTACAAGTTCCCAAATGGACAAGGGAATAGCTTTACCAACTGTGTTCATTGAGTGTGGGTGAGTACTACTTTAAGCATTAAAAGTAAATAAAATTAAGAAAACAACCTCCCGCCTTTCTATTTCTTTTCTCCGCTCTTCCTCCCTTTGTCTTTCCAGCTCTCGTTGTTTCTCAAAATGCCTTTCCAGTTCAAGCTGCTTTTTCCGCTCCTGCTCCTGCAGCTCCCTCTCTCTTCGCTCCTGTTCTTCTCTTTCTTTCTGAGCCTTACGTTCCGCCTCTCTCTGCTGCTGCTCTAGTAGGACTTGACGCCGTTTCTCCAGTTCCATGTTTCCTTTCTCATAGTTTGCTTTCCTCTTGTCCTCAAATGTAACTAAAATAAGGCACAGAAGTTAGCACTGTTTTACACAGAACAATAGTCCAAAGCCAGTTCCTCTCTTACACTGCTAATGACTACCATGTTTTCTTATTGGCTAGCTCAGAACATCACACCACGGATAATATAAGCACCTTAAATTGAGCAGTGTTAAAGTATCAATCTTCTTTTCACAAACACTGACATTCTTATTGTTTTCACAACTTGGCACAACGGCAAAATTTCGTAGCTTCTGACAGCAAAAAGAAATGTTCTGTGGTAAAACTTATTGACCTCCCACAAAAAACTGTGGCTAGGTAGGATTGGTGGTTTAAAGTGGAATACAATTTAACATTAATAGACATACAATTATTCTATCCATCCAGGACATAAACGAATTTTTACAAGCTAATGGAGGGTTTCTTGGAAACTGACATTGGATAGGAAAATGGCAGAGTTACATAGATCATCTTTTTAAACCGTTCTTCACTGTATAGCACATATGTCAGCACAAATAAGGGGTTCTTCAAAAGGCAGGTTACCTTTAGTTTTTCTTAGACCCAAACTGTTAAAACAGCAGCAAACAAATCATCATCAGGGTCAATAACTGCAACATGGAATTAAAAAAAAAAAAGTGTGTGTGTGTGTGGGGGGGGGAATAGTTTAGGGGCCTCTGGGATTACCTTCCCAAAATCTGTTTGTCAGTCTGTTTGTTTGTTTGTTTGAGGGACCGTGTGCTCTGGCTGGCAGTTGGAGGCAGGTCTGAAAGGTCGAAGCCTCTGGTAATTGGCTGAGCCTTAATCAGTGGGCGGGGCATTCACTCAGGCCAGGGCTTTATAAAGCCGCGCACAAGCGACCAGGGAGCTTTGCGAACAGGGGCTGCTAACAGGGAGTTTCGCAAGGATTGTTTGATTGCTTGTTTGATCAGTTTGCTTTGGGAGTGCTTTGTTCCAGCTGGGCCTGACTGTTATAAAAAGACAGTCAGCTGCGAACCAGCTGAGCAGCGAACAGCAGAGAGGCAAACAGAAGGAGTTTGCCTGGAGAGAGCCCCTAGAAGGAAGAGACCATGGATGCTGAGCAAACAGCTGTTGTGACCTGCACAGGATGCGCCATGTTCGTCTTCCTTCCACAGGATAGAAGTGACTATACCTGTACAAAGTGCAAGCTGATCTCCATCTTGGAAGAGAAGATTCAAGGTCTGGAGAAACGGATATCAACCCTGCGTTCCATAAAAGAAAATGAGGATTTCCTGGATAGACATCAGGATCAGCTTCAGCGGGCACTATGTTCTGAAGATTCAGAGCAGGCTACGCAGCGGGGACAGAAGGCCAGCGAGGATAACTGGCGGCATGTGACTTCCAGAAGAGGAAAGGGTACCAGAAACATCCATGTACCAGAAACACAGATACAGGTGAGCAACCGTTTTCATGTTCTCTCTGCAGGTACTAGTGCAGAGTGTGGAGTGGAAGATACGTCTGAGGGAACAGAGCAGAAGGAGACTCCACTGATTGGAAGGCATGAGATGCGCCGTCCTAGGGATGGGGGTTCCACGACCACCACTCCCAGGAGGAGGAGGAGGGTGGTGGTGGTCGGGGACTCTCTCCTCAGGGGGACTGAGTCATCTATCTGCCGCCCTGACCGGGAAAACCGAGAGGTGTGCTGCTTGCCAGGGGCTAGGATTCAAGATGTGACGGAGAGACTGCCGAGACTCATCAAGCCCTCGGATCGCTACCCCTTCCTGCTTCTCCACGTGGGCACCAATGATACTGCCAAGAACGACCTTGAGCGTATCACTGCAGACTACGTGGCTCTGGGAAGAAGGATAAAGGAGTTTGAGGCGCAAGTGGTGTTCTCGTCTATTCTCCCTGTGGCAGGAAAAGGCCAGCGTAGAGACCGTCGAATCGTGGAAGTCAACGAATGGCTACGCAGATGGTGTCGGAGAGAAGGGTTTGGATTCTTCGACAATGGGATGGTCTTCCAAGAAGAAGGATTGCTTGGTAGAGACGGGCTCCACCTCACGAAGAGAGGGAAGAGCATCTTTGCAAGCAGGCTGGCTAACCTAGTGAGGAGGGCTTTAAACTAGGTTCACCGGGGGAAGGAGACCAAAGCCCTGAGGTAAGTGGGAAAGTGGGATACTGGGAGGAAGCACAAGCAGGAGACCGCAAGAGGGGAGGACTCCTGTCTCAGACCGAGAAAGCGGGACAATCAGCGAGTTATCTCAAGTGCCTATACACAAATGCAAGAAGCCTGGGGAACAAGCAGGGAGAACTAGAAGTCCTGGCACAGTCAGGGAATTATGATGTAATTGGAATAACAGAGACTTGGTGGGATAACTCACATGATTGGAGTACTGTCATGGATGGATATAAACTGTTCAGGAAAGACAGGCAGGGCAGAAAAGGTGGGGGAGTTGCTTTGTATGTAAGAGAGCAGTATGACTGCTCAGAGCTCCAGTACGAAACTGCAGAAAAACCTGAGTGTCTCTGGATTAAATTTAGAAGTATGAACAACAAGGGTAATGTCGTGGTGGGAGTCTGCTACAGACCCCCAGACCAGGGGGATGAGGTGGACGAGGCTTTCTTCCAGCAACTAACAGAAATTGCTAGATCACAGGCCCTGGTTCTCATGGGTGACTTTAATCACCCTGATATCTGCTGGGAGAGCAATACAGCAGCTCACAGACAATCCAGGAAGTTTCTGGAAAGTGTAGGGGACAACTTCCTGGTGCAAGTGCTGGAGGAACCAACTAGGGGAAAAGCTTTTCTTGACCTGCTGCTCACAAACAGGGAAGAAATAGTAGAGGAAGCAATAGTGGATGGGAACCTGGGAGGCAGTGACCATGAGATGGTCGAGTTCAGGATCCTGATACAAGGAAGAAAGGAGAGCAGTAGAACAGAGACCCTGGACTTTAGAAAAGCAGACTTTGACTCCCTCAGGGAACTGATGGGCAAGGTCCCCTGGGAGAATAACATGAGGGGGAAAGGAGTAGAGGAAAGCTGGCTGTATTTTAAAGAAACCTTATTGAGGTTGCAGGAACAAACCATCCCCATGTGTAGGAAGAAAAGTAAATATGGCAGGCGACCAGCTTGGCTTAACAGTGAAATCCTTGCTCGTCTTAAACACAAAAAAACAGCTTACAAGAAGTGGAAGATTGAACAAATAACCAGGGAGGAGTATAAAAGTATTGCTCAGGCATGCAGGTGTGAAATTAGGAAGGCCAAATCACACTTGGAGTTGCAGCTAGCCGGAGATGTTAGGAGTAACAAGAAGGGTTTCTTTAGGTATGTTAGCAACAAGAAGAAAGTCAAGGAAAGTGTGGGCCCCTTGCTGAATGAGGGAGGGAACCTAGTGACAGAGGATGTGGAGAAAGCTAGTGTACTAAATGCTTTTTTTGCCTCTGTCTTCACAGACAAGGTCAGCTCCCAGACAGCTGCACTCTGCAGCACGGTATGGGGAGGAGGTGACCAGCTCTCTGTGGAGAAAGTAGTAGTTCGGGACTATTTAGGAAAGCTGGACGAGCACAAGTCCATGGGGCCGGATGCGCTGCATCCGAGGGTGCTAAAGGAGTTGGCCGATGAGATTGCGGAGCCATTGGCCATTATCTTTGAAAAATCATGGCGATCGGGGGAGGTCCCGGACGACTGGAAAAAAGCTAATGTAGTGCCCATCTTTAAGAAAGGGAAGAAGGAAGATCCAGGGAACTACAGGCCAGTTAGTCTCACCTCAGTCCCTGGAAAAATCATGGAACAGGTCCTCAAGGAATCAATCCTGAACCACTTAAAGGAGGGGAAAGTGATCAGGAACAGTCAGCATGGATTCACCAAGGGCAAGTCATGCCTGACTAACCTAATTGCCTTCTATGATAAGATAACCGGCTCTGTGGATGAGGGGAAAGCAGTGGATGTGCTATTTCTGGACTTTAGCAAAGCTTTTGATACAGTCTCCCACAGTATTCTTGCCAGCAAGTTAAAGAAGTATGGGCTGGATGAATGGACGGTAAGGTGGATAGAAAACTGGCTAGATGGTCGGGCTCAACGGGTAGTGATCAATGGTTCCTTGTCTAGTTGGCAGCCGGTATCAAGTGGAGTGCCCCAAGGGTCGGTGCTGGGGCCGGTTTTATTCAATATCTTCATTAACGATCTGGAAGATGGTGTGGACTGCACCCTTAGCAAGTTTGCAGATGACACTAAACTGGGAGGAGTGGTTGATACGCTGGAGGGTAGGGATAGGATACAGAGGGACCTAGACAAATTAGAGGATTGGGCCAAAAGAAATATGATGAGGTTCAACAAGGACAAGTGCAGAGTCCTGCATTTAGGACGAAAGAATCCCATGCACTGCTATAGACTAGGGACCGAATGGCTGGGCAGCAGTTCTGCAGAAAAGGACCTAGGGGTTACGGTGGACGAAAAGCTGAATATGAGTCAACAGTGTGCCCTTGTTGCCAAGAAGGCTAATGGCATTTTGGGTTGTATAAGTAGGGGCATTTCCAGCAGATCGAGGGATGTGATCATTCCCCTCTACTCAGCACTGGTGAGGCCTCATTTGGAGTACTGTGTCCAGTTTTGGGCCCCACACTACAAGAAGGATGTGGATAAATTGGAGAGAGTCCAGCGGAGGGCAACAAAAATGATTAGGGGGCTGGAGCACATGACTTACGAGGAGAGGCTGAGGGAACTGGGATTGTTTAGTCTGCAGAAGAGAAGAATGAGGGGCGATTTGATAGCTGCTTTCAACTACCTGAAAGGGGGTTCCAAAGAGGATGGATCTAGACTGTTCTCAGTGATAGAAGATGACAGAACAAGGAGTAATGGTCTCAAGTTGCAGAGGGGGAGGTTTAGGTTGGACATTAGGAAAAACTTTTTCACTAGTAGGGTGGTGAAGAACTGGAATGGGTTACCTAGGGAGGTAGTGGAATCTCCTTCCTTAGAGGTTTTTAAGGTCAGGCTTGACAAAGCCCTGGCTGGGCTGATTTAGTTGGGTTTGGTCCTGCTTTGAGCAGGGGGTTGGACTAGATGACCTCCTGAGGTCCCTTCCAACCCTGAGATTCTATGATTCTATGAAAATGGAAATAAGCCTTGCCCATACTCTGCCACCAAGAGGGAGCCTCTATTACTCCCTCCTGGCAGCAGCAGTCAGACTGGAGTAGAGTCTGATACTATACATCACGGTAAGCTATATGTTGTTTGCAGATACTGTGGCAAGATCAAGCTACCTCAGGTTCAAAATCCTGCACTAATATGGAGACAAGGCAATGGAGACAAGGCAAGCGCCAGTAACTTTCAATTACATGGAATTTTGCAGTGGTGTTCCAATGTTTCAATCATGAAGCTTTCCAAGACTTTCATTAATAATAATGTCACTGATACTTCCTACACCTGAAAAACAGCCCCTCACCCTTACATTCATGATGTTTTCTTAACTGCCCTTAGATGACAGCATCAAGACAACCTTCCCTCTGTCCAAGGTAACAGGACTGCAGCTCCTGAAATAGTAATGCTGTACTTCCTTATCCCCTTTTTAGTTTCTAAAAGATGTAATATTCTTCAAAGAAGAATGCTATACACTAACACAAAACTCAAAATCTCATTCTTACCTGGCTGTTTTTTCTGGGGCTCCTCTTCTTGCATTCGCTGGCAAGATGGCAGAGTTCCATTAACATTTTCGGCATATTTCCCATCTCTAGGAAAGAAGTTATTTTGGGGGGAGTTAAATTCAGGCTATTCAATATTCTTTATATTACCTCTGGTTTTAGGTCATGTCTCCCTGTCCTGGGCACTTTACCTGAAAGGAGGAGGTACCAATTCAAGAGGCAGGGTCAATGGCAGAGGCTGCCCAGCTTTGGCCATATCAGTTAGATGCATGGCTAACACAAACTCATCAGCTTTCAGCTGTCCATCTCCATCAATGTCAGATAGTGACCTAAATAAAATGGGAGAATGTTGTCGTCAGTGCAATTGAAAATCACTTGGAAGGGATAACTGAAATTAATTATTATAGAACAATTTCTCAAGGCATAGACCTTGTAGGGTGAACTGGTAAACAATCCCTCATCTTAGTAAAAACAATAGTGGATGAAAGAAAACTTTATTATGTTATTTTACAGTTTACATAAGAATTGGCTTCTATACAGCATATGTTGTCAAATGATTGCAAAGGTACTTTGCAAACATTAATTAGGTCAACATCACTATGCAGTACGTAAGTAAGTGGGGAAAATGAGGATGAGAAAGGCTAAGTGACTTGCCCAAGGTAACATGACAAGTGAACAGCAGAACTGGAAACAAAACCCTGTTCCATGCTCAAGCCACTCTTAAGATCACAGCACCCATTTTATTCTGCCTCAGTTCTTTTCTCAGGAGATAAAGCATTATCTAAATTTATGCCGTGATACTACAAAAGGGATCTTCATACAGGGCTCCTTCCTCCCTTGTGACCCCTAGCCTAGGATTCTCTCTCAACACTCCAGACAGTTCAGCTGATAATGCTGTGGGGCAAGGGTGAGCTGCTCCAGAGCTCCCTGCAACTGGCAGGTGCAGGATCAAATACTCCCAATCCCCAAATCCTGCTTTAATGGGTAGGCAGCATATGCAATAGTATCACTGCCGTACTCCTACATGAAACATTGCTGAAGAGTGAAGGAAAGGAATCTGTGGCTGTCCACAGAGATGCAGGCAAGGAGCCTCCCTTAAAGAAAAGTGTGATGGGGCAGGCAGAAACAGTCCTTCAGAGCTGGCCACAAAGCGTTAACCGGGGTGTGGGGGGGAATCCAACAAAAATTTGAAACAAAGTTGATAAAAAGGTGATTTTTCTTCTATTTATTGACCAGCTCCACCTATGGGCAATATTAAAAATGACTCTCTCCTTAATACCAAAATAAAAGATTGATCATTACTGACTTTGGGATAAATTGTGACTTGGACTGCGTACCTGGGAAGAGGACCTAATTGGATGCTACATGGCTACAGCTGCTCTGAATTCTCCACACTAAAGAGGAGGTTAATAGCACTTTCACTGCACCCCCATAATGCACCACACAACTGTGAGGCATACTACAATTTGCTGCTGATGTGGGCCAGAAGCAAATGACTACCTCCTGGACAAAGGGGAAGCAGGGAGGGAACAGTGCTTCAGCGGGTTGTCTAATGCTAATCTAATCCACAAAGCTTCTGTGGATTCCTGTGTGAAGGTGAAGTTTATATATCACCCCTTACTCACGGCTGTGTTGAAAGGCAAGATCCAGCCCATAACGTACAGGAATTCAGAGACTTATTACCCAAGTCTTCAGAAGATTGTAATTGTTTCCAACACCATAACAACAACAAGCTTTAATCACCTGCAATGTACAACTATCTGTGCACAACTGTCACAAACCACTAATAGACTGAAGGAACGCCTTTTTTTTTTTTAAATGTAAATTTAGGTTCAAATTTAAATTGACAAATTTTGAAAAAATCTCTGGGATTTGTTTGTTTTGACACTCTAATGAGAACTTATTTTTTACCTAAAACTGTTGTTTCTCAACAAATAAACCCTCTTCTTCCGTGTTTGCAATCCAAACAATGAAGCATTGAACCTGAAAGCAAAACTGACTTTGCTGATTTACATAGTCTAGTATAAATAATAAATGGAAAACTGGACTTTTAAAACAGTGCAGTTTTAGTAAATTATTAGCAAAATGGGTAAATAAAGTTTACTGGGTTTTATAGTGTATGATTTTTAAATGGACCTTGTCCTTTAACACTTGATGGCAGAGAGCAGATTACATTCCCTACCACAATTGTGTAAGCCTCTCATCAATCAGTGAGTAAACTTACCAAATGGTAGCCAGCTGAGTCTGAGAAAGGTTTGACTGCAGAAGGGCATTCCTTGCTTGAAATCCTTAGTGAAATACAGATTAAACTATTAAAAATTTTCATATATAAATCTATTTAGAACAAAAGACAGATAATATGTGATGTGTTGTACACTGGGGCAACCCATATTTATTCTTAATTTGACTTCATCAGTTTGTGCTGATGGTTTATTAATGCTGGTAGTCTGTATACTGTATTATTTCTGTCTACTTTTAAAAACACAAACCACAGACACAAGATCACAAGTAGAGTAAAGAAATATCGTTAGTGTCCTTGACCAACTTTTCTCATTCAGAAAATTCCACCAGAGATGAACGTAAACAGCTTATAGTGATCTTCACAGCTATATGTAGAATGTAGCTGACTATTTGCAAAGAGTTAACGCTGTTAATGTAGGGGCTACTTTCCTTCCCCTGCTAACAAACTATATAGATTGCTGGGCAGAAACCCTCAGTCTATAGGAAAAATAATAGTAAACATGTAGCACTTCTCACGCTTAGATCCAAGTCCCTTACAAAAAGTGGAGAGGAGTTGTTCCCATTTTATAGACAGAGAAACTGAGACACAGTCAGATGAAGTGACTTGCTCAAGGTGACGCAAGTCAGTGGCAATGCCACAAACTGAACCCCAGGTTTACTGACTTCTTGTCCACTTCTGTATCCACTGGACCACAATAATCCTTTGGTGATCTACTAAATAGATATTTTATGGAACTCCATTATTTTAGTAACTTTGAGTGGAACTTTTCAATAGCATCGAACTGATTCAGGAGCACAAATCCCATTGAAAGTAAATGGGACTTGTGCTCCTAAGTCATGTAGGCACGTATGAAAACTCATCCCTTAACATCTGTGGGAGTGAGGCACATTGCTTGTATTGTTTACAAACCAAAAAAAGCATGTATTTGAGCAATTTCTCCTGTGTGTACACAGTACAGTACATAGCACAAAAAGCATTTTACAGGTGTCCTTTATTTCACAAAGTCATTTTTAAAATACATTCAGCCTTGGATGGGGTGCCTGCAGAGCCTTTGCTGCTGTTGTGAGTGTTAAAATGAATGAATCAAGAACCATACAATAATTTACTAAATGTTTTCACTACCTGCTCCCTTCTTTTCTCCCCACCTCTAGACCCTCCTTTCCATAAGTGTATCTGGAACGCAACACTTAAGTCAAATTTTCAAGCCCACGGTGTGTATGTGATTATAAATTTAAACAAGTTACTGCCGCTATTGCTAGGCTAGATTTTTAGGAAGTTACGGTGGGGAGAGATTTATTTATCCTCTAATACATATCATATGCGACCCGTTAGCTAGTGGTTTTTTTTTTTAAATGTAATCGCCCTTAGGGCACATTATTTTAAATTATAGTGGGGAAAAAAGTGAAAAGACATCTAGTCTGTAGAACCCAAGCAGTTTGAGAGATTTGTAAAACCTCAAACTCCGTAAGATCTGTGTCCCCTTATTATTTTTCCAGTAAGGACAGCAGGCTAAATGATATATAAATACTGGGATTATCCCTTAACCATTTTTTAAGTCCTTCAACACTGACTACCCTCCAAGTATTCAGAAGTGTGGCTGTATTTAATAATAAATAGCATATTTTTGTTATTCGGTTACTTCTGCCTTTTGGTCCTTCAAAATACTAAAGTGAATGCTAACCGTGGCTGCAAATTTAGGTCATAAACAATGTTCCCTCTAATTTTTTATGTCCATGTGTGGAATGAATTTTATTATGTGCACCAATATGAAGGTGATGTGTGGCGGGGGTGGGGCCCAGGGGTTTCGAGTGTGTGTGTGTGTGGGGGGGGGGTGAGGGCTCCAGCTGAGGGTGTGGACTCTGGGGTGGGGCTGTGGATGAGGAGTTTGGGGTACAGGTTGCCCTGGGGCTGGAGCCAGAGGACTCCCCTCAGTCCTCTCCCCGCCAGCAGCAGCGAGCTCCGGGGGAGGGGCTCCCTGTCCCCACTGGCAGCAGCAAGCTCTGAGGGAGGGGCCCCCCTGTCCCCGCCGGCACCAGGAGCTCCAGGACTGGGGGAGAGGCCTGCAGCAGCCCTGCACGCCCCAGCTTGCTCCCCCCTCCCCAGTCCCCATCCACCTCCTACCTCGCTCCTCTCCAGGCCCATGTGGCTGCCCAGCCCTTTATAGCCTGCTGCGTGGCCGCGCAGCTTAGAGGGAACTTAGGTCATAAACCTGCGTTCCATGCAGGCTGACTGCTACGCCCAAACAGAGTCTTGCTGAAGCCGATGTAAGTTTCTTGAGCTGTTTGATTCCTTTTTAGGACCCGTCTCCCTCTCCGATATTGCTCAGTAACCTCAAGTATTGAAAGCTAGGCACTTAGGGTTGCCAATTTTGGCTGGATGTATTCCTGGAGATTTCATCACATGACATAATCTTTAACTAAAGATTAATCTTTAATTCTTGGAGACTCCAGGCCAATCCTGGAGGGTTGGCAACCCTAACGGCACTATGGAAATAAGAACTGCTTGTTTCTCCATAATCCAGTGTGAAGACTACGGCCTTGTCTACACTACACAGTTTTCTCAGCAAAAGGCAACTTTTGCTGACAAAACAGTGGAGGTGTACAAACTACAAAGCTACTTTTGGTGACAAAATAAAACCACCTTGATGAGAGGCATAAAACTTTTTGAGGCAAAGTTAAAGTGACAAAGCTTCAATGTAGATCAGGGGTGGCCAACCTGAGCCTGTGAAGAAGCCAGAATTTACCAATGTACATTGCCAAAGAGCCACAGTAATACGTCAGCAGCCCCCCATCAGCTCCCTACCCCCGCACCTCCCGCCCACCAGCCGATCAGCGCCTCCCCCTTCCTCCCCGCATCTCCGGATCATCTGTTCTGTGGCATGCAGGAGGCTTGGGTGGGGGGAGGGGAGGAGCGAGGGCATGGCAGTCTCAGGGGAGGGGGCAGGAAGGGGTGAAGTGGGGGCAGGGCCTGTGGCAGAGCCAGGGGTTGAGCAGTGAGCACCGCTGGCACATTGGAAAGTTGGCGCCTGTAGCTCCAGCCCCGGAGTCGGTGCCTATACAAGGAGCCGCATATTCACTTCTGAAGAGCCGCATGTGGCTCTGGAGCCACAGGTTGGCCACCCCGATGTAGATGCTGCCGTTTGTTATGTTGACATAACTGGCCTCCCCAAGTATCCCACAATGCCCACCGTGACTGCTCTGCTCATGGTTTTGAACTCAGCTGCCCTGCAGGCATGCACCCCTCCCCTTTTAAAGTTCTGGAAAGCTTTGACGTTCCTCAGTGTGGAGAGCTCATAGAGCCGCTGAGAATGCTGCTCCCAGTAGCTGAGGAGGCTGTGGGAGAACTCGGAGGGAATCACAGAACCATTAATATGGAATCGGCAGGCAGGCAGAGCAGGCTGCTGCTGCGGGGGAGAGACTGCTGTGCTGTGCAGTGCAGAGCCAGGGGCTGATGGGCAGGTGGGGAGGGCGGGGTGTTGCTCTCCCCCAAGATTGGTTGCTCAGGCTGCTGTCTGAACTTAAAGACTGCATGTCTAAATTTAAAGAGACACGCTTCCCCAACACACACAGTGTTTCTGTCTCTCCCTGGCCCCCTCCCCACACACTCCCTGTCACACTCTCTCTCCCCCCACATACACTTCAGTTGAAAAGCAGCTGGCAATCTAGTAGGATGCCCATTGAATGATCAAACCTGCATCATGTGACGCTGTACCTGCCCCATGAGGCATTGCAAACCCTTCCCAAAGCACCCTGCAGCCAGTTGCATAGTGGGATAGCTACCCACGGTGCACTGCTCTCTGTGTCGATGCGCTCTGCTGACACAAGAAGCTAGTGTGGACATGCAACAGTGGTTTAATTAACGCGACATAACTTTTGTCGACAAAACTCTGTAGTGTAGACAAGGCCTAATGCAAAGATGCAGTTTAGTTTCTCTGCAATCTCATTCTCTGTTCTTGCCCTTGACATCCTAGGGGTCTGTTAAACACACCCACAGGTTTCTTGCTTCATGTGTCTTTTCTTATTCTAAATCAGTATTTTTTTTAAATTGATGTCCTCGTTTGGGAATTTTTTGCCTTCAAATTTCTTCTTAGCTCCCATTCTCTAACTTATATTTGCCTTCCAAAGTTTGTATTGCATACTTTATTAGCATCAATTGGGGTTTCAGGTGGGTTATGGGAATTTTTTTTAAGATTTTTTTTTTTGCCCCAAATACATTCCTATACCTAGCTATTTAGTCATATTCTGCCCCCAACCTGACCCTTCTCAGCTTTTTTGTTTCCTTATGAATACCTCTGTGACTCCAGTATACTTTTTTATTGAACGTTCTCCACCAAGATTCTATGAATTCTAAAATATCTTTTGCTTTCATATCCAATATAAATTTATACTAGCATTGAACTATACTTTCCTTTTAATATGACAGAATGAATCAGCAAAAGGTAGCATTGTAGACGTGTTGATCCAGGATATGAGAGACAAGGTGCGTAAGGTAATAGCCTTTATTGGACCAACTTCTGTTGGTGATCTGTGGAGCTCAAAAGCTTGTCTCTTCCACCAAAAGAAGTTGATCCAATAGAAGAGATTATCTCACCCACCTTGTCTCTCAGCAAAAGGTATACAGGCTGAGCTCTACTCAACACAATGGAGCAAGATAATCAGTACATTGTTGCCAACAGTTTCAGCCCATTTTCTTCTTTGTTAGGAGTATTCTTCCTTATAACAAAGATGGCAACATAGCTTTCACTCTTGATTAACGGAAGCACAGATGCAAGGTGAAGCAAAAACTGAATCCGACTGAAAACTGCTACACAGAAGAGCTTTTAGTTAAAATGACAGGTCTCATCTTTTCTGTACCATTAAAGGAGTTTAAAGGGGTTAGAAGCCATCTAAACCACAAGAGTGCTTAATATATAGGCTGTAGCATGTCTGATAGACTTTTAGGGAGGACTGCTAAAAGTCAAAAAGTATTATTTATTCATCCCCCAACAGATATACTTACCCACCTACCCACCAACCCCCCAAACCAACAAAAAACAGCCTTTTATGTCAAAGAGATGTTAACACAATTCTGCCCTTTAAACATTTGCTCTTGGCTCATTGTATGAAATTGTATTCAAGAACAAAATTAGGTGTGCAATACTACATTTGATGGTCTTGGTGTCACCTGAAATGTTGTTACAAAAAGTTTCAGTTGACTGGCGGAGTTTTGAAAAATATCTCCCAAAACAACAGACCAGAGTAAAGATAAGGCCAGCTGGTTAGGAGAATCTGAAGCACAAACTTTGAAACCAGCAAAGTTCAAATTTAGTGCAGACCTGCAGGACATAACCAAACTTTTGTTTACAGATTAGTAAACTGAGATTGTCTTGTGTAGCATAATATAGGAATTTTTTTAATTTAACACACACATAAAAGCTAAACAACAAGTTATCCCATATAGTGACACTTTTATAAGCCAGTTTTGTGTCTCGGTAAGACTCAGACCAAAAGATTAGAAAAACGTATGGTTATTTAGGATTAAACCCAGGCTCCATTGAAGTCAGTTGTAAAATTCAGATTAACTTCAAAGGATTTCATCATTAATCTTTTAGGTTCTAATAATTAGAAAACTCTGTTTTTTTCAGTCCAAATGCTATACTAACCTGATAGGTATCCACTCATGCCTTTATCAAGACTATTAAATTTCTGCCTGTATTTTAATCTGGAGGCCTGAGGAACTGCCCAGTCTGAGGATCCAGTCTTAGGTGAATTCCCAGTTAGCGAAGTGGTGGAGGAAGAATTTGAACTGCAATATAAATATTAAAAAGGCAAAAATACATTATTCTAAATTCCATTGTTCAATAAACAAGCTTTAGATGGTATGCTCCCTGGAACAGGGGCTGTCTCCCCTTATTGGTTTGTGCAGCACTCAGCACAAGGCCCCAATCCTGTCTCTGCTCTCTATCATAACAGAAACATTATAGAATTTTAAAACCCTGTTTTTCATCTCTACTATGCAACTAAAAAAGAGGAATTACACGCTTATTACATGTAGCACACAGTGTTTATTTAGAGCAGTGAAATGAAAAATTGAACATACTGAAAAACAGTCTTTGCATTCAAGTAATATGTCTACAAACAACATGTTGAAGAACTTGTACGGAGTAGTATTTAAGAAAAATATGGGGGGAAAAAATCAAGACATATTAATAAAAATCCAGTAGTTCTGGAAGGCAGGGGGAACACATCCCAAGACCTGAAAAAGCCTACAGCAGGACTCTGAGGACTAAGGACAATGACCGAGTAGCAAATTTAAGTGAGGACATGAATTAAATCGAAAAATGAAATCATGAATGTATGAAAAATTCAACCAATGAACTGACACCCCCCTAAAACAAAACATCTGCAACTTCTAAAGTCACTCCTTGCTGCCAATACCCAAACCAAAAAGCCTCATCTAAACTATACTTTTCCCCCCTAAAATTTTGCACTGCTGCTACCACTGGTTCAGAGTCACTGAATGTAGCAAGAGTGAGAGTGCTGATTTATACTAAACCTTTCAAACACTACATTGCATAAACGTGCTCTGAATGTTAGACAACATCATGATTAAAATATCATTAGATGCCTGGAGCCCTGCTACAGCAGTACTACAGTGGAGCTATCTGGCTGTAGCAATAGTGAGGAACTCTAGGGGGGGAAAGATAATATAGACACAGCCAAAGAGACCAAACTTTTATTTTAAACACTTTTGGCACAAACAAATAAGGAAGGTGATCACAAAGATTTATGATCTCCATTACTTGCAAAATGACCTCAGAGATAAATGTTTGCAATAGATAATCTTTTAGACAACTTTTGTATACATAACTTCCTCAGAAAAGAACATGTTGCAATATTGACATGGCTTCCGTAACACCTAATTCTTGGACTGTATGTTTTGCCTCTGTTTATTTAACACTGCTTCATTCCATTCTTTCTGACAGCGCTTTTTCACATTTGAACCCCCCTCCCACTTTGAGCAGGTTTGTTACATTTACTGACAATGTTATTCAACTGCTCCTATCCAAACACAAATTAATCTCTTGTTGTAGTTATCTCCTAGATATGTATCAATGTTCAGAAATATCGTGTCTATATATGCTGTTCACACATCTCCTCATTTTTCTGCTTGTAAATATGAACTGTTATATTGTAATTTTTTAAAAAGGCATTTGTTATTAAAGTCTAAGACATGACATTTTAAGTCTTAAATTTCATACCTACTAGATCCTAAATCGATCAGAGACTGTGCCTTCTGTATATTAGTACCACCAAATCCTCCTGCCATGGGACTGAAAGAACCAGGATGAGGCAATGCTGAAACAAAAAACAAAAATAAATGGATACAAGTTAATAATCTACACTAAGAATTAGATTAGTGTATTCAAAATTGGGTATCTTACTGTGTTGTACTTACTTGAAGAAAAAGACATAGGAAAAGGCTGAAGGAGACTGGATGTTCCATTTGGCAATAATGATGTAGTGATAGAAGATATCAGGGGAGTAGAGATAACCAAGGGAGGAACCGAAGTCACTGAGGTCAATGATGACATGGGAGCTAAAGGTGCAATTGTAGGCACAGATGTTGGGATGGACAGATTTGGCATACTACCCATTCCTAAAGGAGAAATTAAATAACTATTATTAAACATTTAATGCTGCAGCAGCATCCAGAGGCCTCAACTAAGAATGGATCCATTGTGCCTGGTAAATGCTATACAAACTCAATGTAGGAGACAGTCAACGTGCAGAGATGCCTATACTCTAAAATGTACATTTACATTCAATTATAAGATCTATTTTTCTCCACACTTTGAACAGCTCTAATTCAAGCTTTCCAGCCACAGAGTATGCTGCATGCAGAAGAAAGCACAAATGAAGAAACAAACAACATGTGCTCAAAATATATTTAGTTAATGTTTCCAATACCCACCCTATAATGACTTCTCTATAAGCCTCTTACTTCTAGCCCCTCGGGGACATAAAATAACAGACTTTAAAGTTGTGACAATTTATGTATAGAGAAGCTGTCACTATTGCAGGACTGAATCCTGCTTGTCCTGAGCCTCTGTCCACAGTACTCTTGGAGGAGAAATTCCACATTTGGTGAAAAGAAGGAAACGTCTCTAGCTAATGGATTTTTTTTCCAAATGAAGCTGTTGGAAGTTACTCAGGGCACTGGCATCATTTATTTAATGAGTACTGGGGAAAATGTTTCGATGGACAGAATGCTGGGTGAGGTGGTGAACAATGCATGATAAATTAATTTTTTGCATGGCTCTGCAATTCATCACATGGCTATCAACGCTACATATTTACAAGCGTCTATACTTGTGTAAATACACATACACACTTTAGAGCTAGTCAGATAATTAAAAACAGTTGTGGAATAGATACATGTATACGCATACTTTTATAAACTATATACACACCTGGATGCATAGAATATATTTTGTAGTCTAGCAGACATTATTTGGTTTATGAATGCTTCACAATACACAGTGTCATGAATACACAGAATCCCAGAATACACTAAGAGAGAGTAAATCATAAGCTAAAGAGAAAATAAATGTTGAAGTAGAGCTGATTGAGTACTATTAATTGAATCATTTGATGAACTTCAAAAATGTTTCAAATAAAACTATTCCTTGAGAGATGTTAAATATTTGCCTAGCTCTAGTTTTAAAGCATAATTCTAAAAGAGCAGAAGTTAGCATCTTGGAGAAAGAAGAGAAAAGAGTTCTAGGTCAAGGGGACAGCCTGTAAGTCACACATAAGAACAGTTTTCATGCATCTTACAAGCCAAAAGTGTAATGATTTAGTCGGGTACTCCTGTGTGAATTACATTGTAGGCAGCTAATAAGCAACAAACATCCAAAATTAAAGGATAATTCTTCAACAGCTTCGGAGAATTTTTTTGCAAAGCTCTTTAGATCAGGGTATCCTTTTTGCAATCATTGTTTCTTTAGTCAAATGATCTGCAATGATCTCATCTGTTAGATATAAATATGAATGTACCTCAATACTTTTTTTTTGTTTTTTGGTGAATCTCTCAACATCAGTAAATGTATTAAATATTCATAAGTACCAAAGCGAGCAGAAATCAACGGAGAGAATACTGGAGGTTGCTTCATGATAGGTGGGAGGACCACAGGCAAGTGTTGACCTTGTAATTTTAGTTTGATGAGTTTCATAGCTATGGAGAATTCCTGCTGATCCATCTTCCCATCTTTGTTCAGGTCTGCAAGAGCCCTTAAAAAACAGGGGGGAAGGAAACATTAACTTTCTCACTCAAAACTGAGTGCTTATATAATTTAATATATTGCCGCCTTATTCTATTTCCTTGCTATCTTTTGTAGTTTAACCTTATATTGATTTTACAAAAAGTTATGAATGACCTTCCACAATGTGCAAATCCTTAGAAAATTGTAGAACTTGACGTTTTTGCGAAGAGCACAGTTGTTTTTGTTTACATATGCTAATATAGACCATCTGGCATCTTCTTATGTGACTCAGTTTCTAAAATTATCATACATTAAACACTCAGTGCCCAGGAAACTAACAGACTGTTTGGCAACATAGTACCTTCATGCCCTGTGTGCAACATTTATTGCATCAATTATGCCTCAGCACTAGACAAATAGATCACATTAAATGAAGATCTGGCATTACAAGAGATTAATTCAAAAGACTGAAACATGGCACTTATTAAAAATCCTTAATATAGTTACATAGTATACCTACATACTTACGGATCACTATGTAGAATTCAATTAGTATGTGAATTTTATTTTTAAATTTTAACACTCACACACATCTCTCGTGGCACCTTCTCAAACTGAATATTATAAATAGTGAATAAATACAATGGACAGCTCATGCGCTGAGAGAATATTCCCAGAAACTTCCACTTTCCTTGGAAGATTACTTCATAGAATCTAATAAATTTTATTGTCAGAAAATTTTCCTGATACTTAATAAATTTCCCTTTCCTTAATTTTATTCCATTGCTCCTAGTTCCCGTATATCCCAACATACCATGAAAAAGAATTCCTATCCATTTTTTGTATTTACACCCTTTACATATTTCTAAATGTATCTCATTCATCATCTAACCAAGATAGAAAGGGGATATATATATATATTTTATATAATGTTTCCTCACAAGTCAGTTCCACTACACCCTTAATTACTTTACAGGTCTCTTCTCTAAAACTTCCTTTAGTGTGTCTGCATATTTCCGGCAATGAAATTACCTCCCTATTTCATGAGCTGATGTCTCTTCCTATGTCAACTAAAACTGCAGTGGCTTTTTTCAGCTGCTATCTTACGTTATAACAACTCTGCCATAGCCAATCCCAGGACTGGTTGAAAAAGGAGAAGGGCTGGCATAAGGTTCGAAACTGGTCGTAAAAAATTGCCATTAACTAACACTAAGTCTCCAAATGAATGAAAATGAGGGACTGCAGGTTCAGATGATTTGGTCATGTCAAGCACAGTCCTGACAACTATGTAGATAAGAGAGTCCAACAGATCAAGATTAAAGGAAACAGAGAAGCCAACTCAAGAAGAAGTGGTGGGATGTTATAAAGGAAGACACGTTAGCACGTGGTATAATATATGGCACTGAACAGAGCACTTTGGAGGGAGAGGACTTGGAGAGCAGACCCTATTTGATGGAATTAACGCAAGGAAGATGATGTTACATAATAATATTAAATGCAATTTACTATCTATAACCCAACTATACAACTTTAGGATTTATGTCTTCCGAAGTTTCTCCCTGTGTTTGGGTTATTTTCCACTCCCAATTTATTAGCATGCATTTTCCCCCCAAGCTGAGTCTCATTCTATTATTTCTTGACCATATTTCAAACCTCTCTAGTGACTTCTGATATATCTGTCTCACTGGTCTTTCAAATACCATTCAGTTTAGTATCAACCAGGAAATTCATTAACCTATTGTTCTCTTTTTCCATATTATTTAAAATGTTATGTAAGGCCTAACAATGAACTTTGCGGCACTCCACCAGATGTCTCCCCTAATTTGATATCCTGCTGTTTATCATTACCCTTTGTTTGTGATACTAAAGCCAGTTTTTAATCCATGTGACGGTGCTCATGGTCAACCAATCTGAATTTTGTGAGTAGGATCAAATGTTTGATTAAAAAGCAAGTGTGGCCACTATCCTGTAATCAGATCTGCTCAGACAGACCTATTCACCCAAGCACAGCCACATTGAGTCTTAATTGCAGGATCAGGGCCTAAAAGTGTACATGTACTGTATTCCCTTAAACCACTAATTATGTAAGAAATGCAATAAAGGTTGTCTGTCATTATTTGTTTTTTATACCACCACATTCCTTTTTACTCAAGTTCCATTACAGTTTAATTTATTCCACTATTATAACAGATATTGACGCTTAAATATAATGACAAGTATATATTGAAATAAGTGAGTCCAGGCACCATTCTTGTTTGACTCTTTATATAATGTAGTTGGAAAGTGGTCTTTCAATTGGCAACATAAATCAAACCAAAATCTATACAAGTGAGCCAAGCATCTCCAATCCTTTATTAATTATATTATACTATATTATAATTTATTTATGTTTAAAAGTCTTACCATATTTCAGCTAGGACTGATGATGGTAGACCTGACTGCAAGAAAAAGGTACGTGCTTGATCACCTGTGATAAAAGAGGAAAAAAACAAGTCTTGTATTAATACCTTACAATAAAGTCGCAGATATTTATTAAAGCCAAAACTTTCAAAAGAGCTCAGCATGTTGGGTGCTGAGCTCTTTTGAAAATTTAGAACTATGTAACAAGCTCGTGGTGATGGCAGTTTGCATGTACTAATGGATTTTGTAATCTTGGCTCCAAGAAGTGGGTTAAATGAGCTGTAAATAGCTGTTTCATATGTCACAAATCAACAGCAACCAAGAGCTTACAATGATACAATGTAAACGATGGAGTATTCAGTCTCAGCCTTGTTGACTGCTTTTTTTTGTTGGTGGTGGTGGTGGGAGTGAGGGTGAGAACAGTATATATTTTTTATTTCAGTCTAATTTGGTCCACTACTATCTCTTCCATCTACAGGAGAAAACTTTAAAAATAAACCCCCTTCTGTACATAACACACAATTCCAGACAGACTTTTATTACTCAATATTTCCAGGAAGGGATATGATTTGTTATGCAAATCCACACCAAGTTTCACACTCAGTATGGAGCACACTGTTAAATACATGCACAATAAAACAAATTTTTTTGTGTATGCACATTAGTCAGTTTTCAAGGTTTAGCATGCATGTTTATGCAGGAAAAAAATAATTTTACATTCACAATGCACCTTTTATCTCAAAGTATGTTACAAACACGTAAGCGATCCTTCACCACTGAATTCCAGCCTTCTCTGGGATGGAACACAGCAGATTTTTAACAATGAACAGCAACACTACCCAACATTTTAGGAGAAGAAAATGTTCAATGCAACTGAAAATGCCAGAAGAGCATAGGTAAGCAGAATGCAATTACCCAAGTTGGAATTGAGGAAGGCACAGAGGTTAATACTCAGTTACTTGTGATAAATTCCATAGGCTCTTTAATGAACACAAGTTGTCAGGACCTTAATTTTACATCTCATACGAAAGCATTAAAACTCCAGCAACAGTGTCCCTCAACACCATTCAGAGGGAAGACTGCTACTTCCTCAATCACCAATGTCATCTGCTGCAGCAACTTCAAAAAAATTTCCTTGGCAGCCTCCCATCCAAGCACTGACCTGGCCTGACTCTACTTAGCTTATGGAACTGAAAGGGATGACATCAAAAGGTGGTTGGCTGCATTAGTGCAGAGGTTAATAAGAAGGATATCCCCTTTTGCAGAGATATTCTATGCCAGATTTCAGATGAAAACGTTTATAAACCTGTGACTGAAAGAGTTTATAATAAAAACACGTGCTTTATGGTCAAACAGCATGGTTATCAGTCATACAGCAAACAAACAGCTGAACAAGGATGAAGGTTTTCAAACTGTTTTACACAGGTACTTTAATGCACACAGAAGTTAATGTATACCACAAACTAACCTGTAATATATCCTCCTATGGGTTTAAGGCTCTCAAACTGCTTGTCATGCTTTGCTCGCTCTTCAGAGGTGATAGCCCACATGTTTGGGCCTCCTAAAAAAATAATACATTGAAAATATTATTTAAAAATTAAAAAAAGTCTGTCAAATGGGAAATTAAACCTTTGTTTTTAAGAAACAAAATTAGATCAAGAGCTTCAATGACACACCCTGCTCTCTTTGGCAAGAATACTTCTGAAACACAAACTTTCTTCATAGATTTATAAGTCTTAGCTGAATCAGATCACCATCTGGCTTGTCTTATACTCTACTTTGAAACAAGCTATGCTGTTTTTTGAAAGCTGGTGCACAGCAGCTTCCTTCCACTGCTGATTGTTCACAGCTTATGCAGGAAGTATGTTGCTCAAGCTACTTTGTGTGAACCAAATGTTTCCTTGGTTCACTGGTAAATAATGTTGTTTAAAGGCTCTCACAAGGCTAATGCATTGCAGCTGCCAACTGCAGGACTTTTGCTACTTCTCCCCAACACTGCAAAATCAAAATTGTTGCTTTAAAACAAAAACCACTTTTGTTCTACAAAGTGGTGAAATTGTATATCACCTTTTAAACTTGATAGCATATAATTTCACTTAACCTTGACAAAAATTACATATAAAACAATGCCATCCCAAACTGACAATTACCCCTTCGGTTAGTCTATACATGTCATAATTCTAACACCTGTTCTTTGCATTGTGTTATATAGATTAAAACAAGAGGGTGGATTTTCACAGCACCTAATTCCACCCTAAAAGGAATGGGATATGCATATGGGAGGGATAAGCAATGGTGAGAAGTTACTGAGCAGGATGCAGATATTAAAATTTATTTTTAAAAACATGGCCAAATGTGGGGTAATCTTTTATTTGGGGGAACTTTTCATTCAATCTCAATTTTCATTCAACCAAACTGAAACCTGGCCAAAATTCTCAAGGAAAAAACCAAAAGCATCACCAAAGGTAATAAAAAATCCTAAAAATTAGCTCATAATTCACTATCAAGGTTTCCATAAAACTATTCAATTGTCCCTCAAATAATTCCTCCTGCCCACTGAAAAACAAGTTTGAAAAAATAACTCCTTTAGTAGGACACTCAGCAAGTTGCTTTGAAAGTCTATACAATACTTCCAGTGCTTTGAAGTTTTGTACGTACTGCTCCAATTTCAAAATTGGGAATGTACCTAATTCTTTGGAGGGATCCCTCTGTGACAGGTTGCCCCCTCCCCAGGGTGCCACCTGATATACTGGGGTCCCACTGAGCCCGCCCGCTCCACCAGCCTGAGCTCCCACACCCTCTCCTGCTGTCCCAGACCCTCAAGCCTTTTCCAGCACACACACACACACACAGGGACACACCCAGCTGCAGAAAGATGCACAGACACTGAGATCAGCTGTGTGTGTGAAGACTCAGCTCGGGGATTACCCAGAACTCAAGTGCGTACCTCCCTTGGGATGCAAACCCAAAATTATATTGTCTTGCACTGCATAAAAATCTATACAGCGTAAGCTCATGAAATCTGCCCCCTCCCTCAATGTGGCGGAAGATATGCTCAGCTTTTTGCCTCACCCTCACCCCCCAGTTATGAATGACACGAACGTTTTTTGTTTATTCTAAAACCAAGTTTATTAACTACAAAAGGTAGATTTTAAGTGATTATAATGGATAGCACACAGATCAAAGCAGATTACTGAGCAAATGAAACAAAACACGCAACCTAAACTTAATACACTACATTAACTGGTTAATAGTAGCAAATTATCACCCTAAATGTTGTTTTATGCAGGTCGCAGAGTTTCTTGAAGATAAACTGCATTGCTTGCAGCTTAAATCTCCAGGTATTCCTTTCACAGTCTAGACCTTTCTTGCCTGGGCTCAGTCCCTGGCCGCCCCAGCTTAGTTCCTTTGTTTCTTCAGGTGTTTTTAGCAGTCTTCCTTCTTGGGCAGGGAGCCAGTGGAGAAGAACCAAGATTAGCTCACTTCCCAGCCTTAAATAGGATTTGCATATGATGGGAATCCTTTGTTTCCCAGTTTGACCCCCACCCCCTCTTAATGAAAAAACACTAGAAGTCCAAGATGGTGTCCAGTACCAGGTGACATGATCACCTGACCCTGCAGTGCCAAAGCAGCATCCCAGAATACTTCTCAGGAAGGAGGGAGATTAGCATCTTCAAAAACCTATTGTTCCCCCTAATGACCCATTCAGGCTGTTTGATTACTGTCTGGTGGGCATTCCCCAGGTGAAAACACAGCTGTAATTGTTACAGTCAATATTCTTAACTTCAGATATAGAAATGATACATGCATACCAATAGGAAAATCATATTCAGTAAATCATAACCTTTCCAATGATACCTCACGTGACCCATCTTGCATAAAACATATTGGTTATGCCGTATTCATAATATTAGCATATCTCTGAAGAATATAGGGCATAGAGTCACAACCTCCATCACTTTTGTTCTCCAAAATGCCCTCCCAGTTTCCAGGGCTCACACCAAAATCAATAAGCATGAGGTTAACCTACACTTCAATATCCGCTACCTCCTAACAGTGCAATTCACCTGTTGTCCCAGGAAACCGTACTCTGCTTGTGCGTATGAACAAGGAGAGCTGGTCCTTTTTGAGATCATCTTGTTAGGAACACAACTGTCCTGGTCTATTTACATTAAATTCTTTACTTCTGCTGCTTAATATGGAGAGAGTAATGGCTAACCAAATAGAAGGATAGTGAGATACTAGAGAGAGAGTGTACAAACCACAACAATTCCAGCTGACCGCAGCAAAAATTATAGAAGCAATCATTACAGGTTCTAAATATATAGGAGTGTGAAACATACACAAGTACACCTCTACCCCGATATAACGCTGTCCTCGGGAGCCAAAAAATCTTACCACGTTATAGGTGAAACCGCATTATATTGAAATTGCTTTGATCCACCGGAGTGCGCAGCCCCGCCCCCCCGGAGCACTGCTTTACCGCGTTATATCCGAATTCGTGTTATATCGGGTCACGTTATATCGGGGTAGAGTTGTAGTATGTAGTGTGTATTGTGCTTGCAGCAGTTTATTAGCCTGGCCAATGTTCCTAAAGGCTCTGACAATAAAGCACCATAAAAACTGCATGGTAAAGTGGTTAGAGGTACAGAAAATGATTGTAAAAGCAACATCCCAAACCTTTTCCCTTATACCAATATGTTTTAATTATCTTCTGAAGCAGGCTGCCTAGCAACAGAAAAAGGGCTCTCTTTTCTATGGGCTTGACTGAGAATCAACAACAAAATGGTTCAGACCAACCCAAACACATTCACAAGTAGAGTCCTGCAAATCTGCAGATATCCACTTTATATCCACGAATGCGGATATCCACGGACCATGTTTGCGGATCGTGGACTGGATGCGGATACAAATTTTATCATCTGCGTAGACCTCTATTCACAAGTTCAGTGGCGAGAGGAGACAATGAAGTTGGTCTGTTTAGCCTAACCCAGTGGTTCTCAACAAGGGGTACGCGTACCACTGGGGGTATGCAGAAGTCTTCCAGGCGGTACATCATCTCATCTAGATATTTGCCTAGCTTTACAACAGGCTACATAAAAAGCACTACCAAAGTCAGTACAAACTAAAATTTCATACAATGACTTGTCTATACACTGAAATGTACACTGAAATGTAAGTACAATATTTATATTCCAATTTATTTATTTTATAATTATATGGTAACATGAGAAAGTAAGCAATTTTTCAGTAATAGTGTGCTGTGGCACTTTTGTATTTTTATGTCTGATTTTGTAAGCAAGTAGCTTTTAAGTGAGGTGAAATTTGGAGGTATGCAAGACAAATCAGACTCCTGAAAGCGGTAGAGTACTCTGGAAAGGTTGAGAGTCACTGGCCTAACCCAAAGAAGGCTGAGGAGAGATATGACTGCTCTCTATAAATACATCAGAGGCATAAACACCAGGAAGGACTTACAGGGTGGATAAAAATCAATGATTTTTTTTTTAAATAATAAAAAAAAAAAAATCGGATTTTTTTATTTAAATCGGATTTGATAAAATGCTTTTTGAGGAAAAAACCTATCTAAAGATAGTTTTAATTAAGATACATTATAGCGCAAAGATATCTCATCATGGAACATGGATTATAAATTTTAATTCTATAGTATGAGACAATATATTCATGTAATGTTTAAGAAAAGTTTTGTAAATGAGTTCCAATAGTTTATGGATTAGGGACCCAATTTTATGGGTTCCAGGGGCTTCTGTATAGATTATTTAGGTTAATCTTTCTATCTACGCAATGGGACTCAGTGCTCAGTCTAGAAGATACCATCAGAAATGCTTAGTTTTGCAGTTCTCAACCTGGATTTGTGTCTCTTGCAGTTCTCAAACTGTGGATTTGTGTCTCCATAAATAAATAATATTTGGAGGTGAGAAATAACAGACCTCAACTCTATTGTCCCTCTGCAAATTTGTGTACACAGAGTCAATCCCTTACCTCTCTCTAAAAGTGCAAATTTTCAAAAAGTTCAATGAACAGAAGATTCTTGGGAGCAGAATAGATCTGGACAAGGAGAAGAAGTCTGGAGATAAATGTGAGAAGCGAGGGGACATATGCTTGTTTTGTTTTGTTAAAATATTACATGTTTGTGGTTGAAGAAAAAAGACCAGAATACTTAACGTTGTGGTTTTAGTTAAATAAAACAATTTAAATGTCTGCCTGGTGATGTTCTCCTCCTAGTACAGCATGGCAAGAAAATCCTCCAAATATTAATGATTAACTTGTTGAATTGGAGATAGTTCACCTCCCAATTACTTCATAAATATCTGCTTCAATTACCTGTGGTAAATGAAATAACCAAACAATCATTCATTTTCTGATATAGGTGTAAAACTAATCTGAAAAGTTTTCAAAATAAATCACTGTTTAAAAATGTATAGTGTGTACCTTCTAAAAATGAAACCTACATCTCTCTCTGAGTTGTGAAGAATATGTATTAAGGTTATAACAATCAATAAGAATGCACTTTTATGTAGAAAACCATGATTAAATCGAGTCTTCCTGACTAGTGATTTAAATCAATTTGATTTAAATTAAATCCACCCTAAAGAATAATCATGACTGCAGAAGAAATTGGGAGCCTAGCAGCAAAGAGTCTTGAAAATGTAAAATGCCTCTTATTGGTAGCCAGCTACTTTCCTGGAGGAGGAGGAGCTACACAGCAGCCTGTACTGGTGGCAACAGGGTCACAGCATTTGCCTTTCCATTTGAGAAAAGTCTTCATATTTCTCAGACTGTCAGAAGAGTGATTTCTTTGTTGATGGTAAGATGTTGTTTTTCGCCACTCAGCTCTATTTGTAATTAAAACTATACTCCAGCAAGCTACGAATTTAATTAATTCCCCAGACATAATAATTCTAAATTGGAGGTGAGTTCCTGGTCCACGTGAGTCATGATAATCAGTAATTATAACATTAAGCCTCACAATACCCCAATGAAGTTAATTAACTAAATATTATCCCCATTTTACAGATGGAGAAACTTCAGTACCGAGAGACTCAGTGTCTTGTCTGAAGCCTCACAACGGGTATGTCTACATTCCACAGTTAGCTTGGACAATTGGCATCCTGGACTGAACATTTGCATTAGTCTAGCCTTAGTATGAGCATTCCCACAGCAAAGCCCTACCTGTGTCCTCACTATTTCCGCACTCGCCCACATGTGTCAGGGGGCATAACCCATGGCTCTTTGTGCTGAAACATTCTAGGATTCTTTCCCAAGCAATTGTGTCAATTGCGGAAGAACTTGTCTGTCTCTCAAAGGGAATTGTGGGAAGGGCATTGGAGGACTATCAGCACTCAAATGATCTTGCCTGCATCCTCACTGCAAAGTGGATGGGTTCTAGTCTGAGCAAAAGCACAGTCCAAGCTTTAACCGGATTCCCCCCCCCCCCCAGCCAAGTAAACAAGTACAGGTTCAAGGCACAAATATGCATGTGCCTTGAGGGTTGTGTGTGTGGATACTAGGGGGCTTTCGTTAGGCAAAAACACATGTAAGAGAATGGGCTGAGGCATGGTCTACACTTAAAACTTAAGTTGACATAGCTATGGCGGTCAGGGGTGTGAAAAAAATCCACCCCCCTGAATACAATAGTTATGTTGACCTAACCCCGGGCATAGATACAGCTAAGGCAACAGAAGAATGCTCGGGGAGGTGGAGGAGTTCCTATAGTGGCAGAAAAAACCCTTCCGTCGCTGTAGTCTGTGTCTACATTACAGGGTTACAGCAGCATAGGTACGGCACCATAACTATGCCACTGTACTGTAGACATAGTCTCTGACTATAGTATAGACATGCCCAATGAATGAGATCCTAACTTCCAGTCCCCTGCTTCAACTACCTGACTGCACTGCCTTGTCCTGTCTACTGACTCCAGAGAGTATTATTTATATTACCACAGCACCAAGGAGCCCTTTGTGGTAGGTGCCGTAAAAACAGAGAACAAAAAGATGGTCCCTCAAAGAGCTTACAATCTGAGTAATTTATTATACCACAGAGAATGACTAGCTAGGTCTTTCCTATCTATGGCTCCATGAGCTAAAGGGACAAACCTATTAGTTCCAAACTTTCCCTCATCTGTGTTTGTAACCTCTCTTATCACAGAATTCTCTAATACAAATTTAGTGCTGTCTCATTAAAGCATGCCTATAATTGGAATGTAGAAGTTGTAGATGTAGATCTCTTTCCTGTCTTGGGCAAAAGAACTAAATGACTTGATAGCAACAGTTCTGCTCCACCTTGTATTTAGCGGTGACACTCTGAGTTAGTTTCCCAGATTTGAAGGAGAGCTCTGTGTAAGCTTGTCTTTCACCAACAGAAGTTGATCTACCTTGGAACTCATCTTGTCTCTTTGACAACAGAACATTTATTGTTATTCTGAGAAATACGCACTTTTCATTAGCCTTTTGCCATTTTCAACATGCAACTCTCCTCTCTTTCTTTTCCCCCATTGTTAAAACTGATTACATAATGGTGTGCTCACCCAATGGCAAGCACATATTTAATTAAAGAACCACAGAATTAGAGAAATGAAGGACTGGAAGGCACCTGGAGAGGCCATCTAGTCCAGCCCCCTGTGCTGAGGCAGGACCAAGTAAGCCTAGACCATCCTTGACAGATGTTCGTGTAATCCCTGTTCTTAAAAGCCTCCAATAACTGGGATTCCACAACCTTCCTTGGTAACCTATTCCAGTATTTAACTATCCTTATAGTAGTAAGAAAGTTTTTCCTAATATCTCCTATTTAACCTAAATCTCCCTTGCTGCAGAGTAAGCCGATTACTTCGTATCCTATCTTCAGTGGACATGGAGAACAATTGATCACTGTCCTGTTCATAACAGCCCTTAACATATTTGAAGACTGGTATGAAGTCCCCCTTCCCTCATCTTTTCTCAAGATTAAATATGCCCATTTTTTTTTTAACCTTTCCTCATAGGTGAGGTTTTTCTAAACCTTTTATCATTTTTGTTGCTCTCCTCTGGACACTCTCCAATTTATCCACATCTTTCCTATAGTGTGGCCCCGAAAACTGGTCACAGTACTCCAGCTGAGACCTCATCAGTGCCAAGTAGAATGGAACAATTACCTCCTGTGTTTTACATACAACACCCCTGTTAATACACACCAGATTAGCCTTTTTTCACAACTGCATCACACAGTTGACTCGTACTGAATTTGTGATCCACTCTAACTCTCTGATACTTTCCTCCAGTACTACTGCCTAGCTAGTTATTCCCCATTTTGCAGTTGTGCATGTGATTTTTCCTTTTTAAGTCTAGTACTTTCCAATTGTCTTTACTGAATTTCATCTTGTTGATTTCAGACCAATGTTCCAATTTGTGAAAGTTGTTTTGAATCCTAATCCTGTCCTCCAAAGTGCTTGCAACCCCTTCCAGCTTGGTGTCATCTGCAAATTTTGTAAGCAAATTCTCTACTCCATTATCTAAGTCATTAATGAAAATATTGACTAGTACCAGACAAAGGAAAGTCTTCTGAGAGATGCCACCAGGTATGTTCCCCTCAGTTTAACAGCAAAATATTGATAATTACTCTGAGTATAGTTTTTTAACCAATTGTGCACCCAAATTACAGTAATTTCATCTATTCTAGACCACATTTCCCTAGTTTGTTTATGGGAATGTCATGTGGGATTGCATTAAAAGCCTCACTGAAATCAAGATATATCACATCTACTGCATCCCCTCTATTCACAAGGCCAGTACCTAAGTTCCCATTAGGCTGCGCAGCCACCTATTAAGCTCTGCGCAGGGGCTCAGGACTGTGGCAGGGAGTGATGCCTCTCTCCCAACACGGACCTGCCACGGCGCCTCTCCCCGCCAGCCCCAGCATGGACCTGCCCCGGACTTGCCACGGTCAAGGGACAGGCGCCCCTCTTCCAGCTCCAACATGGACCTGCCCCGGACTTGCTGCGGCTGGAGAAGAGGTGCCTCTCCCCCGCAGGACAGGTGCTGCTGCGAGGAGACAGAGCTGAGCGGAGTCCTCTCTCCCCGCCGCAGCTCCCGGGCAGCCTGCACCTCAAACCCCTCAAGCCCACACCTCCAACCAGAGCCCTCACCCCTCCTGCACCCCAACTCCCTGCCTCAGCCCAGAGCCTCCTCCTGCACTCAAACCCCCCCATCCCCGGGCCCACTCCAGAGCCCGCACCCACAGCCAGGGTCCTCACCCCCCCCACACACCAACCCTCTGCCCCAACCCTGAGCCCCCCACACGTTCCGAATCCCTCGGCCTTGCCCCCGCCACATGAATTTTGTTACGTGCCCCAATTGGTGCACATAACAAAATTCATTCTGCACATGCGTGGGAAAAATTAGAGGGAACACTGGCCAGTACCCTGTCAAAGAAGGAAACTGGTATGGCGTGACACAATTTGTTATTGACAAATCCAAGTTGGTTCTTATTTATCACTAATTTATTACTTATTTTTATCTATAGGGCAGAACACAATTTCTGTTGTGGGGGCGCCCTGCAGCTAGGGCCCCATTGTGGCACTGTATAAACACAGAGCAAAGAGATGATCCCTTTCCCAAAGAGTTTACAATCCAACTAATTTTTTTGTGTGTGTGCTTTTTATGTAACTGCATTCACATTTTTATTTCATTAGTGTTTTGTTTTTCCATTCTCTTGTAGCAACAAGAACATCTATAAAACTGTCACCATTAGAACCTTGTTCATTTTCTTCCATTTCTCACATACATTGGTAATAAATTGAAAACTCATTCCACACTGTTTTATGAAAGCCCATTCTGAACCAAGAAACAGTATTTCTCCTTGGAAAGCTGTAGTTATTATTCTAGTCTACAAAGGTTACAAACCAAGACTATTCTGAAATCAAATTTAACTTTTTTTGTTCCTTGTCTCTTGCCTCAATATATTGGTACACATACCAGGTTGAACCTAACGTCTTTCCGTCTCTGGACTTTGAGCACAAGGACACATAAGAAAATCAGGTGGATCTACAGACAAACTTAAGTACCTTTTTCTCAGCTTTGGAAAGCAATGGCTACTATCCACTATTGAGAGAGAATAATTCTCATTTAGGGCAAATGCAGCAGATGATTCTAAACAGATTGACATGCCTCGACTAGTCTCCAGGACACCCAAGTAAGGCTAATATTATTAGACTGAACTCTATTTTCAATTAGTAAAATCCAATTCAAGTCATGGGGTTGGACAAGTGTGGAAAATGAATGAGTTATGTGTATTTTATGAATATCAGATGCATCTCAGTTTATCTGTGTGATATTATCCTCCTGACTGTAAGGAATTAAATCAAAGGAGGCTGTTGGAGGAAAACAAACAGGAAAGGAAACAACAGTAAGATAAGGCAGTGGTTCTCAATCTCTGGTCCAGGGATCCTTAGGGGTCCGCTAGCATAATCAAGGGGGTCTGTGAACTGATTGGTCCCTCCCAAAGGCGACGCAGGGGGGAAGAGGGGGAAGAACGACGCAAGGTCACATGCGCCCCCCCCCCAGTTTTCTACCTTTCGAGGAGACATGGGTTGCCAACTTTCCAATCTCACAAAACCGAACACCCTTGCCCTGCCCCCTTCCCCCGAGGCCCTGCCACGGCTGCGCTTACCTCAGGTGGCTCCCGGAAGTGGCTGGCATGTCCCTCCGGCTCTTAGGAGCTCTTAGGGGGCTCTGTGTGCTTGCAGGTGCCACCTCCTCAGCTCCGATTGGCCGCGGTTCCCGGCCAATGGGAACTGAGGAGCCGGCGCACGGAGTGGAGGAAGTGCGCAGAGCCCCCCTGGCTGCCCCTGCACCTAAGGACTGCAGGGACATGCCACGCAGAGCTGGGGCAGAGAGGGAGCCTGCCTTAACCCTGCTGCGCCGCCAACTGGACTTTCAGTGGCCCGGTCAGCGGTGCTGACCAGAGCCGCCAGGGTCTCTTTTCGACCGTGTATGCCGATCGAAAACCAGACGCCTGGCAACTCTAGAGGAGACCAGTGGGGCTTCCGCAAACTCTGCCCCACAGAGCAGTGGTGATGGGCAAAGCCTCAGGACACCTCTTGCCAGGACGCCAAGCAGCGAGGAGGCAGCGGCTCCCCCGGCGGCTGCACTCACCACGTGTCTGTGCAGCGCGGGGAGGGAGGAAGCAGCAGGATGGCTGGCTGTGGGCTGAGGCCCCCACCCCTGCTACATGGAGCTAGTTCTCCTTCCCTGCTGCTGCAGTCCCAGAACTTCCCAGCTTTGCAGAACACCCACTGAAGTGAGTCAGGGGTTGAAGGAGGTGCTTCCTCCCCGAGTCCTGCCATGCAAGGCTGGCCTAGCCCCCATATCCTCTCCAGTTGCCTCTGGTCCTTCCCCTGCAGCCATAGCTGCTGGATCCTGCCCACCCAGGCCCGTCAGGTCAGGTAAGTGAAGACGTCAAGCTCCTCTTGTGGGGCCTCAGAGCCTGGCTGGGCCAGGGGAGGGGGAGAGGCCTGCAGGGAGGCACTGATGGGCTGGTGCTATGTCCCAAACCTGCGCCAGCCGCACTGCCACCATGACAGGGAGTGCAACACTGCCTCCACCTCGAGTGAGAGGCTGCAGGTACCCACTCCAGCACCCCCCAAATATCCCTCCCAGTACACACACACCCCTCCAGCACCCCCAAATACCCCCTCCCAGTACACACACACCACTCCAGTACCCCCCAAATACCCCTCCCAGTACACGCACTCCTCCAGCCCTCCCCCAAATACCCTCTGCCAGTAAACATACACCCCTTCAATACTCCCATATATCACCTAGCAATGCTGTACTTTATCATTAGTATCAGGTAAGCTGTCAATATTTTAATTTGCTGTGTTTTTTGTTGATCTGTTCAAATAATAATTTCTCTATAGTAATATTTGTGATAACTACTAAAATAACGTGAAAGAAACAAATAATGAGAAACAAAATAATGAAGGGGGATCTGCAGGTTTGTCTATTTAAGTTTAGGGGTCCCTGGTTTAAAAAAGGCTGAGAACCATTGAGGTAAGGTATAGTCCAAGAGAATACCAAGTGTCCCTGAGGAAACAATGGGGAAGCTATTAATTGGGGAATACACCTTGCCTGGCTCCAGCTAGGCTGGGAAGGTTTATTCTTCCTAGATCAAAACCCAGGATGGCTGTTTACACACTGCCACTTTCAGTGCTAAAACTTTAGTTGTTCAGGGGTGTGAAAAAACACACCCCTGAGCGACAAAAGTTTTAGTGCTGAAAAGCGCCAGTATAGACAGCGCTTTATCGCCGGGAGCCGCGCTCCCGGTGATAAAGCTACCACCACTCGTTCGGGGTGGTTTTTAGTTTTTTTTAATTGCCGGGAGAACTCTCCCCTGGCAATAAAGCATGTCTACACTGTCCACGTCACAGCGCTGCCACTACATGGGTAGTGTAGACATACCCAATCAAAAGAGATACTAAAACCTTAAAGATTCTGCCCTAGGAAAGAAAGGGTTTGAATGGGCAGCAGTTGGTGGAGATGGCTCTCTGACAGAGAGAATCACAGAAGATGTGCTACAACACAGCAGTCTGCTTCCCCCAGGCCAGCGATTGAGACAACTGGGCTGAATGAGACTTACCAAACCTTGCAAAGAAAAATTAAGGGTTAGGTAAGGAGAAATAGGAGTACAGGAGAAATATGAGTTAAATATGTTTTAACCCTTGTCTCTAACAGCTATGTATCTTTGGGTGAATGAATACATAATTCTTCGTTTTGAAGAAGCTGCTTTTGAATCACAATCAGCCACTGTCACAGGCTCCCAGAGGAAAAGGGCTTATAGGTGCCAAACAGTTGAGCCAATTGGGTTAACGCAGATGGTAAATGGGGGTTTGCAGCTCAGAAATTCAGTCTAAGAGTGGTAGGACTGCACAGTTCCACCCAGAGAGGAGTGAAGGTAGAGAAACATGTCCCCAAAGCTATAGACTTGAGAGGGACTAAACAGGGACTAAAGTTCAGCTCATCCTGTAATTGTGACAATAAGTATAAACAACAGAATTTGGCTTTCAGCCTTCCATCATAAAGCTCTCTCTCTCTCTTCATTGGGGGAACATTTGAGAAGAACAAGCTTCATATTCTGTATTTCTCAAGACTACGTATGGGCTTCATCAATGCCTTCCTCTTTTAATAGTCATTTTAAAACTAGATTTGCCTCCATCCTATGCAAATAAGTAGCAAAATAGAAGCCAATTAAAGTCATAGAGTGCTGTAAAATTTTGCTTGAAGAGCCACCAATGGCACACAGGAAAATTAGAGAGACATTCTGCTATGGTAATACAAATAATAATACTTAAGAGAAAATTATTTGGATTTATTTTGTTACTACTAGTAAAGGGTATTTGCATAAAAATGGAACATTTGTTGCTTGCTGGCTCATGTGCTTCTGGCTTCTTATTGGCTCAGTTGTGTGACGCAGACTGGAGCTTACGTCAAACTCTCAGCTATTTGGATATTGGGACATAGTCTAAGTATGGCTCTGTTTAGGTGTTTCTACTTACTGAGAAGTTACACACACACATACACACACAGTATTGCTTCTCATCTATATATCTCAAAGCATTTTGCAGAAGTGTGTATCATTATCCCCATTTTACAGATTGCAAACTGTAGACACAAAGGATGATTGGAGTCTGTGGGCGCTAACCCAATACAAATAATAAGTAACTTGCCTATGGTTTCACAGAGAGTGAATGACAGAGCTGAGAATACAACCCTGGTCTCCAACTCACAGTCCAAGAGCTTATCCAATGGACCTCACTATTTGCCCAGAACAGACATTCACCACTATGTGGTGATCTGTGTGATATAAATTCCAAAACACACAATACCTTACATATGTCATGCACCTTTAACCAGTTCACCTGCACCTCTCCCTCTAATCTATTTCTACCAAGACTACTTGTAACAATCTAAACTTCTGAATTATTTTCATATAGCAGCCATTTTTGTGTGGAACTGAGATTTAATTGGCACTCATCTGGGATGAACTGCATAATACAAATTACTTCAATTGAAGAATAAATGGTAGAAGCAGATAATCCTGTTTTAATGGAAAAAGCATTAGTAATTTTAAAACAGGGAAGAAGAATACAGACTACATAAACAGAATAGTTTCTACAGAAAAGGTTGTTCAATGTTTACCATGAAATCTCAGTAGGACTTTAAACCTCTCTCCACCTAACTTGTTTCAACTGCACTTAATTCTGATTAAACAATACGAATGAATAACTACATACACTCAGATGTGTTTCACAAGGAAGTGGTTTAACTAAAGGCACAGACTTCACATAGTAGACTGCAAACTCTCTGAGGTGAATCTCCTTAAGTTTACTTGGCATTGTTCCTCCTTTGAGAGCAAGGGAGGGGGAGCAAAGTTTGCTCTGGTACAGATTGAGAAGCTGTTCAGCTCCCCAAACCAGCAAATTTTTGAGATCCAGAGGCTCTGTGCCTCAGTGATGCTTCTCTGCCCCCTACAGCCTTCTCCCAGTGCCCAAGTGGACTGGAGGGATGGGGGTGGTGTGTGAAGACAAAGCACAAGACTGCATTAACTTTAGGCAGAGATTCACCATAGAGGACAGCAAGGGGACAATGACTGGAGATAAACTAGCCCTGAATCATATGAACAGTTTCCATGGGATTTGGGGTAGGGAATACTGCCAAAGAATCAGCACTTTAAAAATAAAAAACAAAACAAAAAAAGCCCAACAATAGGAAAAATAAAACAGGACTCCACTAAGTTTCTGTCCCATCTGTCCAATGAAGTGGAAGAGACAATGTGGTACTCATCTTGTTTTGCCTAAGAATTCATGTATGCAATACATATATTTATTTTGTTCCAACTTCTACTATTATACTAATTTTTAAAGCAATACTGAAACATTATTTCTGGATGCTGCTACAGTTGCCATTTACAGTATAACGGTGTGTTGGTGAATAGCACCATAATGGTTGCTATTCACCAGTATAATGGTTTTACACATTTTATTGAAAACATCCATAACATGGCTGTATAACTAAATTTTTGTCCTATAGTTAAGACTCAAAATATTTTCATTTTACATGTAAAACACCTTATCCTAATTAACCTTAATAGTTGTGAATTTCTAAATTAGCTACCAGAAACTCTTAGTCTTTCTTATATTTATCTCTTCAAACAACAAACCAGACAAATTGCAGATTTTTTACCCAACTGTCAGATTTTCCCCCACTTGGCAGACAGAGCGTGTTTTGCTTCTAACCATTCTTTTTCATTTTTGGGTAGCTTCAATTATAGCAATGAAGTTGCCAGGTAAAATAGCATAAAAACTTCTAATTTCTCAGCAGATTTAGCAATATGTTTCTTTAAGGCAGGCTATTCCCTTTAGAAACAGAGTGATCCAACTGACTAACACATAGTCAGAAGTTGCATAGCATAAAGTTTTATCTGGAGTATGTCTTTGAAAGGAAACTGAAAAAAACATGAGCTTCTGCATTATTTTGCACGACAACAGAACATAAAATCAAGAGGGAAAATATTTAAGATTTATCTGCATATTTTGAGCACATTCTGTATTGATTATGAATAATCAATCAACTGAAATATTTTAGTTTAGACTAAATAATATTTACCATATCTAAATTAAAACATTTCAAAATCCTATGCCATATTATACAAACTCAAATACCTATTCTGTTAATTAATGGTTACTTAGTTTATTCCTCATCTGAAGTCATTCAGTATTCAAAATACAGTCACGTATCGGCGTGTAATAACCCCTTAAATTATCTAAAATTACTAGATGCTCCAGGCATATGTGCACTCTTAATTATACTACAGTACAAACTTGTGCTGAATTCCTCCAATTCCTAGAGTATAGACTATGCATCAGAAGTCATAAGCAACAGTAAATATGCTACAGCAAGTTGACCAAAACATTGAGGCATATGTTGCAATCAGTTACCGTATTGTCCCGAGTATAGGCCGCACTTTTTTCCCCTAATTTAAATCTTTAAATTAGGGGTGCGGCCTATAATCGGGATCCCCAGCTGCGGCGGGGAGCCCAGAGCCCTTTAAATCCCAGCCGCGGCGGGGAATCAGAGGGCTCTGGGCTGCCGCNTTTTCATTTTTGGGTAGCTTCAATTATAGCAATGAAGTTGCCAGGTAAAATAGCATAAAAACTTCTAATTTCTCAGCAGATTTAGCAATATGTTTCTTTAAGGCAGGCTATTCCCTTTAGAAACAGAGTGATCCAACTGACTAACACATAGTCAGAAGTTGCATAGCATAAAGTTTTATCTGGAGTATGTCTTTGAAAGGAAACTGAAAAAAACATGAGCTTCTGCATTATTTTGCACGACAACAGAACATAAAATCAAGAGGGAAAATATTTAAGATTTATCTGCATATTTTGAGCACATTCTGTATTGATTATGAATAATCAATCAACTGAAATATTTTAGTTTAGACTAAATAATATTTACCATATCTAAATTAAAACATATCAAAATCCTATGCCATATTATACAAACTCAAATACCTATTCTGTTAATTAATGGTTACTTAGTTTATTCCTCATCTGAAGTCATTCAGTATTCAAAATACAGTCACGTATCGGCGTGTAATAACCCCTTAAATTATCTAAAATTACTAGATGCTCCAGGCATATGTGCACTCTTAATTATACTACAGTACAAACTTGTGCTGAATTCCTCCAATTCCTAGAGTATAGACTATGCATCAGAAGTCATAAGCAACAGTAAATATGCTACAGCAAGTTGACCAAAACATTGAGGCATATGTTGCAATCAGTTAATTACTAATAATATTGATATTAAATATAAAGACAAAAAAGCACTCTCCGACCCCACATAAATGAACCCAGACCAAGCTACTTACCATTCATGGCTGTGGGAAACTGAGCCATCATGGTCCTGAATGTGCGCTAGCTCTTAGCCATCTGCAACATAAAAACATTGTCCCATTAATAATGCAACAAGGGCAGAACACAGCTTAGTGCTCCTGCTGAGCAGAGGGAATGTCTGTCCTCTTCAGCTCACACTTCCGGAAGCAAACAATGCAGGGCTTCAAGCTGCTACTGAACATACTGAATTTGCATTTGGAAGTAGGTGGGAGATTTCTGTAGGTGGGAGATTTTTATTTGGTATGCAGTGCAGTCTTGAACCTAGAATCACATTCTTAAAGGCAAACGGCATTCACTGTACTGTGTGTACTGCATAAGACACACACACACACAACCACCACACTGGAACATATACTGTACAGAACAATCCTTCACAGGATGGACTAGACAACCTAACAGATTTTTTTCAGCCCAAACTTCCATGATTTACTTGAATATTTATCAAAATTAAAATTATAGTTGACATACTTGAAAATAATACTTCTGTTAATAAAAGAAAGAACAATATTGAAATTCAATAGTTCAAATATTGGATAAATAACTTTCCACAGAACTTACAAAAGCATGATTAGTAGAAATGACCCTGCATACTTCATTCTGTAAAATAACTGGCTCTAATCAAATCATGCAGCAGTCTATTTTCCAGCATATAAAACTGAATATTGTTATAAAGTCAATTATTTTTGTTATATTATCAAAAACAAAAAGAATCATCATCAGAGCATTTCTTAATATAACATACTTTCAGAATAAGAAATGTTAAAATGCTGCCTGTCACATTTTGTTTTGCTAGTCTGGTCACATTTCAAGAGTATTTAACATTTTGTTTATTAGTTCTTTATATTTGCAAAACATTAACTAATTCTCAAAACATTCCTCAAACTTAGGCACTTTCCCCGTTTTACAGATGGGGAACACCCATAAAGAATTAAGACAACATACACATAGCATTGCTTCAGATAAAATCATTTCATTTTGACTACTGTTCACTAAGGAGCCACAAAAGCTTTAAATCTGGAAACATTTTTGTAGTAATGGTATGTGATGTGAAATTCTGCATAGCAAAGTGGCAATTTTATTAGGCTAAAATATGAAAAAATACAATCAAAAAATTAAGAATGGGGTGGGGGAGGGCAGGGAAGAATCTACTCACGAAACAGCACTAGCCAACAATAGCAGAATCCTGCAGTGCAATTACTCATCCCAGTGTTCAGGTGCTTCTAATATTCTAATTTCTGTATCACATTTCAGATATCTATTATGCCCACCCCCCCTCTTCAGTGATTAAATACCTGTTCAAATACATTTTCAAAAATATTAAAGGTACAGAAACATTTTTTTCTGTATGGTGTTGCTTATTCTGGCATATCTGATTGTTTTATTGGTTGCAAAAAACATGCAGTTGCTTCCAGAAGCATTCAAAAAATTTCCTTGCAGAGTATAGAGTATTTACTACACACTTATGCACTAAGTGGAAAATGTTAGGAATCACTCTGTACCAGTATTCTACATGTATATTCTATACACAATATTTATAATGTAGGCTATACAATGGGCTAATTTTAGATAAAGAATTTGCCTTCATTGGTTGGTTTGTGCATTGCATAGCCACATGTTGACTGTGATATATCATCCATCCTCAAATGAGTGAAAACCAAAGTTAACCCATTATATACTGCTTATATAACTGCCTAGCGAAGAAAGAATTACACAGTACAACTGTTTCTTATATAACTCTCTTCACAGTAGTATCACAGGACACTTTACATTCTTTTTTTAAATATAGAAATGGAAATGGATGGTGAATCCACTGATCTATCAAGTGTGATATCAGGGATCAATTGAAGAAAGAATAGAGGGAGGCAAAAGAAAGGCTGAAAACTTTTCCAAGAGGATGAGAAAATTAAAATGAATTTGTATATTTTTAAATTGCCTCCAACATCTCTTCCTATGTCCTAAAAATGAAATAACAAAGGACAATTCCTCCCTATTTATAACTTTCCAGCTGAACATAAAGTTCTATAAAACAAGCTGCACTTTTAAGAACTGCTAGAAAAGAACTCTAGGCTGAAATACTGCAATAGGATGAGAATGAAGAAACCCCCTGAAATCAATGGGGTAAAAGTCAATAAGGCTGTGCATGGACACCAGGGTCGATCTGTATGGATCTTATTGCAGGATTGGGGTATAAAATTTTAACAGATTAAACCCATACTCTTGAACTACTCATTTTGTTCTCTCCTTTGCAGATCACTTTTTATTTTTAAAATGGGGGGTGGGGAGGGGAATGCCTGACATTCCACCTACCCAATACTACCAAAAAATCTTTTTGGCTTGTTTTTTAACCTTACGGTTATGAAAAACATCAAACTATAAAATAAATCCCTCAAACAACCCTTGAGAAAAAAGCCTAAACAAACAGCTAGGCCTTGAAAATGCTGCATAAGTCTAACAACCTCAGGCTTTTTGGAGAGGACGTGTGCCTGGGGAAAGCAAAAGTAATTTCCAAACTGGAGGGCCCTCTTGGGGAATGCTCTAACTCCAGCCTCCATATACAAACGTCAAGCTATTGTCAACTCAAGCACCCCACCTGTTCTCAACTGCCAGGTTAAAAACCATGAGGAGAGAGGCAGTCTTTAAGATCCCATCTAACTGCAGAAAGCTAGTGTCTTTTGCGTCCCCGTTACTACATGGTACTGCCAAACAAGGTTATAGCTGTGTGCATTACAAGACTATACCATGTTTCAGCCATGCCTCATACTATTGTATTGTATCTAGATCCTATCACACAGCAGCTTTCTGAAATGTAAGACCTAAGGTGCACGAAATCTAAACCCTTAAGTGATAATCCAGGTAGGGAAGTGCCCCATGCCTGAAAGTCCTGAGTGTGTGGGAGAAATTGCACCTCACACAGACGCAACCAGACTTCAGAATGCAGACATGTAAAGGGATCCAAATAGAGTTCTTATGTCTCTGCATCAGCTCTTGGGCCCTATGCCACCTCTTGTGTAGCACAGTTCCATTAGAGCTAGGCTGCCAGAGTCTTACCAGCCATAAAGATTTCTGAACCCAAAAGCATGGGAGGGGAAAGGGTCTCCCATAATATGAAAGGACAAGCCAGCAAACATAAATTCAGCATTGGTCTGTATTAACTTCTGTTCTTCATTTACAGTAACTCCTCACTTAACGTTGTAGTTACATTCCTGAAAAATGCAACTTTAAGTGAAACGATGTTAAACTAATCCAATTTTCCCACAAGATTTCATGTAAATGTGGGGGGTTAGGTTCCAAGGAAATTTTTTTGGGGCAGACAAAAGGCATTATATACTGTACAGTACTGTGGTTGGGAAGTGCCCCTGGCTTACCCCACACAGGCACAGCCCGCTGCAGGCAAGGACATTAGGAAGCACCTTTGCAGCAGCAGCTTCCCCGGAGAAGAACAGGCGCCGACTTTGCCAGGAATGCTCCAGGCCCACGTCTTCCTGTCCCCGCTCCACTCCAGGCCCATCTCTTCCCACCCCCACTCCGGAGCACACCGCATCCCCACTCCTTCCCCCCGCCAAAGTCCTAAGCGCCGTGAAACAGCTGTTTGGCGGCACTTAGGACTTTCTGGGAGGGAGGGGGAGTGGAGATGCGGTGCTTCCCGGCTCCTTCCCACCGCTTCGTGCTTAGGACTTTCTGGGCGGGAGGGGGAGGAGCGGAGACGTGGCACTTCCCCGCTCATCCCGCTCCCTCCCAGCGCTTTCCCCCATCGCCAAACAGCTGTTTGGCAGCGCTTAGGACTTTCTGGGAGGGAGGGGAAGGAGCGGAGACACGGCACTTCCCCGCTCTTCCCCCTCCCTCCCAGAAAGTCCTAAGCGCCACCAAGCACTGGGAGGGAGGGGGAGGAGGCGGAGAAGAGGAACTTGTCTAATGCTCCCTTGTAAAGTCGCTACTCTTCCACAGAATCTTACAAGCAGTGGACAGAGTAGGCAGCCAAACAGACGTTATAAGGGAGCATTGCACAACTTTAAATGAGCATGTTCCCTAATTGAGCAGCGAATACAGGAGTTACTGTATTTATTTGCCTGTATTATTGCAGTGCCTAGAGGCGCCCAGTCCCCCTCATGAATTTGGGTGGGGAAAGGGGTAATTCAGTGCAGCCCAAATAGTTCTACTATCCCCACGTTTCCAACCAGGCCACTCACCGACCCAAATTCCTCAGATACAAACCCCCACAAAACTGTTTCCATGGGACTGAGGGTAAGGAACATGCTTGCCACTAAGAAAGAACTCCGACTCTATGCAGTCACAGTGTCCGTAAGGTTTGGATATTACTCAGAAATCCAAGTGGATATTAGTTTATTTTTACAAATTCCAAGTCTGGTAATCCATTAGTCACCATATAACTACATCCTAGCATCCTTCATAATGCAGCAGTTCCTCTTATTCTCAGTTGATGGTGCAATTTCAGTGAAAGATACTAGATCTACACTGGACTTTCTAGATTAGAAATGACTCTAGATAACTTTTAAATTACAACAAAACTTGGAAATTTCTAAAGAACATTTTACGTAACACCACAGACGGACACACTGCTGTGTAATAAAGTATGCCAAACAAAGAAAAGAATCCCTAATCAGAAGAGATTATAATCAAGTAACAAGCAGGTTACAACAAACATAGAATAGAAAATTACCTTTACAACTGGAATATTCCACACAAAGTTGGATTTGCTTGAAGTGTTTTGGAAGAAGGAATTTTGTTTGGCGAACATTAACTTAAGGTGTTCCAAGCATAGGGCATAAAATATGAAGCTGGTAAAGGAGATGTCTTAACAAAAAAGTCATCAACTATCTCACACCAGTAAAGGGAACAGGCTGGCATAAAACCAAAGCCTGAAGTTTACAACAACTGTAATCCAACTCGGGAACCTTTTTGATTAGAAGTTTAAGGTCTGGAGCATAAGGCATCACACATGATGAAAACAGGAAAAGTTGGACCTCAGTAGGTTTAAATAACAGAACTGACACATTCTTGTAAACAGATCACCTGACCAATCCATATGTTTACAGCAGCAATTCTGTTTTCCTAGCCTGACCTAATCAACTGCAGTTTCTCCATCCTTTCCCAACACTTACTGTAGTTTTGAAGCGAGGAAATGAAGAGGAGACTGAAGGAGAGAAGAGGTAAGAAAAAAGCTAGAATTAGAATATAAGAAAAAAGTAATTTCTTCACTCAAAATATTTTTACTTGTTCTTATTGTATGTGAAACTTATATAGCATATGCTTTTCTAATATTTAATTTCTATTTGAAGCAATCACATACAAATACTTCCAGAAAAAAAACTAGCAAAAAACTGCTATTAGGCAGGAATGGTTAATTAGTTAAATAGTTAGGTCACACCCGTTCATTTACAAGCAGGTTGATAAATATTCTGGAAGCCATGGTTCAGACACCCCACTCCTAAAAGAGCAACATAATTGAAAGGGGAAGTGGTGGAGAAAAAGTGAATGGACAGTGCAAAATCAATCACCAAGAACACAAACTCCGGAGGTTGCGATCTAACTGATTTACAAAGGAAATGTAATAGGTACTGGCAACATATTAACCCGGAATAGTGAACACTCTGGACTAAGAGAAATAATATCCTAAACGGGATGTCTACACTATTGCTGGGGAGGCCAATTTTATTTTTAATTTTTATTGGTAGTCCATTAAGTGTGCTATGGGCTGTAAATGTTGATATGACCTACTGTATTAAGTAGCTGAAGTAGCTGAGTCTAGGATGGATGCTAAAAAAATCTAAATAATAATTTTAAAAAATGATGGGGTACCTCAACAACCATAACTTTGTGACAGAGGGATTTTCCTGAAGCAGGTAATACACCTCTACCCCGATATAACGCTGTCCTCGGGAGCCAAAAAAACTTACTGCATTATAGGTGAAACCGTGTTATATTGAACTTGCTTTGATCCACCGGAGTGCACAGCCCCGCCCGCCCCAGAGCGCTGCTTTACCGCGTTATATCCGAATTCATGTTATATCGGGTTGCGTTATATCGGAGTAGAGGTGTAGTTTTAAGTGGAAAATACTAGCTTTATGAAATATTGGTCAGTCTGCTGTCTAGGTTGCACAATTATCAGAACTATATTAAGAAAGCACAAATATCCTCCTAAGCACGAAGTTATTGGGGGTGTGAGAGGGATTCATTTAACAGTATCACTTTTAAACCAGCTACTCAGTTTCCTGCTATTATGCTGATTTACAGTTGTAATGATTTTAACTGGCACATAATGACAACAGGAAACCTACCTAAATTAAAAGTTGATTTATTGAACGAAGGCCTTGATATCTCTCTTCGTTTTCTTAAATATTTGGAGTGATCCAATTGGGGCAGAGTGGTTCGACAAAAAAAGTGGGGAAGAATAAGCTACTCAGAATTACTGGCTAGCTCAAGAACAGAATGAAAAGTGGTTCTCCTTACTTTTAGGAAAAATCCGTTTTATACTTGTCACAGGTGAGGCCTGGACAAGTTAGGAATTGTTAAGAAAGCAAAAAACAAGTTAACGGTGTGGATCAAATAAGAGCCTAAACACAAGTCAAGCAACAGGAACCAATTACATACACACAATGAAAGTATATGAAGTGATACGGTTAGTTTGCCTGCCAGTAGGTACAGTGACGGCATTTTTCACTAGCTAACTATCCTTGGCTTATCCTTACAAGCAGACAGAGCTAGCGCAAATAAAAACATTTAGGTTTAGTCTACACTACAAAGTTTTATTGACATAGCTATGTCAGTTAGTAGTGTGGGGGGAAAAAATCACACCTCTAGTCAACACTGCTATGCCAGCAATACCCTCAGTATAGATGCAATTATGCCACCAGAAAAGTGGCATAGAGCTGGTTTAGCTATGCTGGCAGAAAAACCTCCTTCTGTTGATATATGCCATGTCTATGCTGTGTTGGCATAGCTACACTAGTATGGCTATACCGGCAAAGTATTTGTAGAATAGACAAGCCCTTATTTGAAATCTCGGATTTTGTTGATTTTCCCTATTCTATTGCCAGGATCTTTATTCTGATTCTGAATCTTCTATTCTGGACATATCTCTTGGAAGCCTAACCATGTAGAAAAATCTCCTTCTATTCTTTCTCACAAGCAGAAATTAACACTGGAAAGCCCACCGTAAAGCAAGAGATATCTCTGTCTTCCTGATAATGCAGCAAATACCATGGAGTACACCACAGCACTATTTTCTCTTCAGGATGCAACAGATCTGCTCTTCGACTTGTTGTTCCAACATTTGTCCCAGAAAAAGAGTTCAAAATATACAGTCTGTGGATCAAAGGAGCTTAGTGCAGTTAAGCAGAAAAAGATATATGACACATGAGAAATATATGAAGAGTAGTCTTCTATGCCCAACATCTCAAAAGAATAATCTGAATATGCTGTTTATAAAATTCTTGAAGCATTTTTAAGGGGGCGTGGGGGGGGGAAAGAATTATTTAAATCTGGATTCACATCTAAAGTTAGAAGAACTGATGCTATTTTTTTTAATAACAATATAAAGTACACCATGTCCACATCAGTAGCTAGCTATAACTGTTATTGGCAGGTTTAGTATGGTTTAACTGACCAGCACAGGCAGGTATTTTTGTCTAAAAAGGAAGCTGTACATCACCCAGGAAGTAAGACTGTAGTGCTTTGCTTTTTAAAAGAACAACATATTTCTAACAGTCTTCAGTTAAGAATCTCAATCCACAGTGTGATAGAGGCCTACTACCCAGAGCCGTCCTTACCCATACACAAAGTACGCAGCTGCTTAGGGCACCATTTGGGGCACCAAATTTCCTGGTGCCCTGCACAACCGTGTACTGCTCCAGCCCCTGCTCCGCCCCGCCCCTTCCCCCACTCCCCTGAGCTCTGCAGCAGGGCCGGGGCTGCACTCACCAGTGGTGGGAGTGCAGCGACCCAGACCCAGCTGCGCCACTGGTGAGTGCTGGGAAGTGGTTCCCTCCTACCCCCCAAGCCAGCCCCGCCCACCCCCACGGAGGCCTGGGGTCCACTCCCCCACACAGAGGCCTGGGGCCCCCCACACACACCCCGCGGGGGGGGGGGGGGCTGCGTAGGGCCCCAGAATAGCTAGAGACGGCCCTGCTACTACCAAAACTGTTTTTAAATACAATTGTAAATTAGCATGACTAGGGTCTTAGTGTGACTAGGGAGCACATTTGCAGGTGTACATGCCTGAATATATTCGGGTGCCTTAAGAAAAATAACTAAAAATAATTTTACATGGGAAAAGTAAAATACCCATAAAATACCTAACCTGCAGTATTATGATTTTATCTGCTTCTTAACAATTTTATTTTAATTTTCAGAGTCCTCTGGGTTATTCAGATGCAGAAGGGTGATGGAAACCATAGACAACACATTACTAGGGCACAATGGAAAAAAACAGATGGGGCATTCAACTGGAATTTTTCCTTTCAACTTTAAACACCAAGTACCAGGTTATACATTATACTAACACTTAAACCATTAGAAACAACAGCAAATGTATATAAGGCTTTGTAATGGATTAGGTGCCACTTTATCTTGTACTGCAGTCTTAAATACACTAACTGATACCTAACTTGTCCTTGGACCAAGAGCACACATCCAGTAGAATGGTAATTCTATGACCTTAATTCATAATTGGCTACCCTAAATTATTTTTGGGTGTATGTGTTTTAAGTGAGGGGTAGTTTGTAATATCTTTATATAAATTATTTAAAACAATCAAGATTCTTGGCTTTCAAAATATTGTGCTAAAGGCAGTGTATCAAAAAAATCAGAGGCAGTTTGTAATGTCATAATATGCTGATAGCCATAATGGGAAATGTTTTGCCTTGCAATAGTCATATTTTTAGAATTGATGGGGATGTTTCAGAAGAGAATGACACTCATCTCCTGTTGTCCACCACTATTACTTCACTTTGTAAGACTACAATGTTGTTGAATCACTTAACTACATATAGATAACATGAGTCATGGTTAATGCCAAACAACTCATAAGTGTCATTTGCAGGTAAGTGGGTGGCAACATCTATAGACTTGCATCCGAAGAAGTGGGTATTCACCCACGAAAGCTCATGCTGCAAAACGTCTGTTAGTCTATAAGGTGCCACAGGATTCTTTGCTGCTTTTACAGATCCAGACTAACACGGCTACCCCTCTGATACTTAATATCTATAGAATTACAACTAACACCAAACACCTCATAAGCTTCATCAGCAGATAAGTGGGTGGCAAGTGCAACATCAATAAAATTACCAACTAACATATTTTAGCTACTACTTCTAATAGCTGAAATATTACTAAGATCCATACCAAAACCCTACAAGCCAAGTTCACTGCTATTGTATGTAGGCCATTGTTTCATTTGCACCCACATACAGCAGCAATGTTTTTGACCCTAACTATTTAAAGCTGCACAAAATGAAAAGCTAATTTTCCAGTAAATGTTCTTTTTAATTTCACCATTACATAATTACAATGTGTTGTGCTGCTACTGTCACCACCTTGCTTCATTTGAATTCCATGTGGTATTTTGAAAAGCATGTACAAAGCTGTTCTCAGCTATTCACTAATAAACAAGTCTCATCTATTATTTCTTCATTCATCTACAGGAGACAAACAATTAACTTATACATGCTAAATTGTATTATTGCTGGGGATGGTTTTAGATATTTCTAAGTGATAAAAATATGAACTGTGTATATTTTTACAATATGTGAACCGGATACTATATTTATGATATATCTTTTATTGCACTCTCGGTCTGAACAACGCAGAGCTATTTATTGGTGGTCTCCTCACAGGCCTTTTAATCTTGTACAAACTGCTCACCCAGGCCTTTTAATCTTGTACAAACTGCTCACCCAACAGCACTAACAGAAAGATGTTACCATGTTTGCTTTCTAAATAACTATGAAATGTGAACTACAGCAAAACATGTATTTTTATAGAAAGAATCAAATATTCATAAAGAAATAAAATCAACAAATTTGTCTGTGTTTGAACACAAACAGTACACAGAGATAAAGTAACACAATAGAGGACATTGCATAAAAATGTGCTGACTAACTTTTAACCCTCAGACCTGAAGCATTAATAAAAATTAACATCCATACAGCACTTTTCATCTCCAAAGCGCTTAAACAAACATTGACAAACTAAGCCTCAAGACACTTCTCTATCCTAATTTTCCAGCTAAAGAAAATGAAAGAGGTTAAGTAACTTGCTTACTGTTACAGCTGGAATTGGAACTCAGGAATTCCCAGCCTCTTATTCTTGGGCTCAGACAACATACCTAAACCTTTAAAGAAAAATACACATAATGCACTATTTTGATCACTGAAAATGTTTCTGAATCCACTTTTTAACAGTGCACTTTATTGTTTAGCAGTGAAACATTTGTTTTCAGAAAGATTAAGTCACTTCTCTCTCTTTCCAGTGCTATCTAACTAAACAAGCACTAAGAACCTGATCCAATGCCCATTAAATCAATAGAAGCCTTTCCACTGACTTCCATGAGCATTACTTTCAGTCCCATATCTCTGGGACACTGTTTACTTTTTAAACATACACCACCTGAAGAATGAGCAGCTACAGAAAAACAGCAGCAGCAAATAACAGAGTATTATTATTATTAATCATTTGTAATACGGTAGCACCTAGGGCCCTAGACAGACATGCGGGATGTTTTAGAAACACAGAACAAAAAGATGGTCCCTGCTCCAGGAGGGTTAAAATCTAGATCAGGGCTGGGGAACCTACAGCCCGCGGTCCAGATCCAGGCCATTGCTTAATTTCATCTGGCCCCCGGCAAGTCTTGGTGTCCCCCCGCGGGGCTGGAGCCGCAAGTGCTGGCTCACCCCGCCATAGGCGGGAAGCCCCAAGCCTCAGCGCCCCCCGCCCCCTCGGCGGCTGAGTTGAACGTTTCATATTTCTCTCTCTAAAAAACCCCCTAAATTAAGTTGCTTTTCACTTGTGCGTGGCCCATGACTGATTATTTCTGTGGGTCAATGGCCCGTGATAGAAAAAAGGTTCCCCACCCCTGATCTAGATGAATAAATGAAAGACATACATAGATAACAAGATGTTAGTAAATAAGATACTGAACATTTTTTAAAAAGTAAACTTGGACTGGACTGGCATTCAAGCAGTATCATTAGTAGACTGGGATTTATGACTCGAAATAGGTCCTTAAGTTCCATGCTTAGGGGGACTCTGAGTGCCTCAGTACCTTTGAAAATCTCGCCCTGATACCCAGCAAGATTTTCAAAGCACCTGGGCAGGCAAGGTGCCTAATTCCCATTGGGAAATCAATCTGGCTTTCAAAGCACAGCAAAAGCTGCATGCTCAACCAAGGTGGAATAGGTCTGTTGCGTCACCTGTCACAAGGCTGGGGCACAGGGAAAACCTGGTCTCCAAGAGCTTTCAAAAATACACTGGATGAGGCTAATGTTGAACGAAGTTAATAGTATGTGTTTACAGTTTAAAAAAATAGGTAACCACTGTTTCATTTTATAGCCAGAGGTTATCACAATACATAATCCAAACAATACTACTTTATTGACAAATACGCATACAACCTGAGAGGATCTTTGCGTACTATATAAAATAAACTACAGTCATAAATAAAAAGGGACAACTAATCAGTCATCTTCTTAGTAAGGTATTAGGGGCATTAAACCCCCAGCACCACTCAGCCACATAAAACAAGACAGTGTAAAACATTAAAAAGGAGGAATAGCTCCTTCACATACACTCAGCTGCTAAACATCATTAGAATTTTTCCAAAAATAGTCTATGCTTATCACCACTTATTCCTTCTGAAACAGAATGGAGAGAAATGGCAAGGGCCATCATCTAGATTCTAGAACAGGGGTAGGCAACCTTTCAGAAGTGGTGTGCCGAGTCTTCATTTATTCACTTTAATTTAAGGTTTCGCGTGCCGGTAATACATTTTAATGTTTTTAGACGGTCTCTCGCTATAAGTCTATATTATATAACTAAACTATTGTTGTATGTAAAGTAAACAAGGTTTTCAAAATGTTTAAGAAGCTTCATTTAAAATTAAATTAAAATGCTGATCTTTTAAAAGGCATGGGGCTGGCAGCTGGGACCCCAGACCTGGGGGGGAGGAGGGGGGCAGGGATGAGGGCTGGGGGGTGTGTGTGGAGGTGCAGGGCAGAAGGCTGGGGGTGTGGGGGAGTTCAGGGGTACAGGGCAGAGGGCTGGGGGTGTGTGGGGGTGTGTGGGGGTGCAGGGTAGAAGGCTGGGTGTGGGGGGGCGTTCAGGGCAGAGGGCTGGGTGTGTGTGGGGGTGCAGGGCAGGGGGGTGGGTGTTCAGGGGTGAGGGCTGGGGTGCTCGGCTTGTGGGGGTGCTCCCAGCCCCCTGCCCTGAGCGGCTCAGGGCAGGGGGCTGGAAGGGATAAGCCCTGTTCCACCCGCTTCCCCAAGGCCCCGTCCCTACCTCTTCTGTCTCTCCTCGGAGCAGGAGCACGCTGCGGCTCGGCTCCGCCCCCCTTCCCCGGAGGGAGGGGGAGGAGGAGGGGCAGGAACGCACCACGTTGGGGGAAGAAGCGGGGGAGGCGGAAGCTTGGCTGCCGCAGGACCAAGCTTCTGCCTCCTGCCCCGCAGGGGAGAGCGGTGGGCGGGGGGGCCGAGTGGGGCTGGGACTGCGGCAGGCAGCGGCGTGCCACTGAAAATCGGCTCGCGTGCCATGTTTGGCACGCGTGCCGTAGGTTGCCGACCCCTGTTCTAGAAGCTATGGCGAGAGATGTTGTATGCTGAAGCTGAAAAGTGGTTTTCAAGAGTTAAAAGAAATAATCTGAAAACAGAAAACAATTAAAAATAGCAAATACTGAGGCTAAATAGAAACAAAAATAGAAAAAGCAAGATTTAAACAAATAATATCAGAAAAAAGTATTAAACGTTTCATGAAAGTAAAATAAACAAATGGCAACAGTTAAAATCAAACTGAAAAAAACTGAAATAGGAAGGAGTAAAAATACCTTACAAGGGAAATAAGATAGGAATAACACTTAAAAAAAAAAAATCAAGACACGTAGGTATGGAGTGAAATGAAAAGTGGGGACTTGTCAGGAGTCAAATTATGTTTTTAAAAGTCTAATATTGTGCCCTTTTCCCCATCCCATTTTCCCCTAACCTGCAAAGTGATCTAAATGAGAACATCCTTCAGCAAGATCAAGGCTCTTGTAAATTGTCAATTAAAGTGTGATCTCTCCAAGGCAGAGCCCGTGCCCAAGATTTGCAAGAGCAAATAATAATTCTAAATAAGTCCATTTTGGGGTGTTCAACTTCAGTCCCCTTACCTAAAGGGGCCTAATTTTAAGAGGCTGGGTGCTCATTTTTGGTGTCACAAGTTGGACACCAAAAGTCACTAGAAAGTTTTGACATCTTGACCCTTATTTTTTTCCATTTGCCTGAATGGCACCTAGTATACTTTTGAGTGCTCAGTGAATGAATACATAAATAATAATGCAAGATAAATAGCTGAGTAAAAAATTATTATAGCAAACAGGACTAGAACTTCATATTCAGTAGTTATATCTTATTATGAAAATGAACTTAATTCACATAATAGTAATATGACAACAATATAAATAAATAATATTTGAAAACTAATCTAGGTATTTGCATGGGCCCCGTTAGGGTAATATCCAAAACTCACAAAAGCCTTCTTACTAACAATGTTCAAAATCAATAATAGCCCTCTTCTACTTCAGTTTATTTGACCTTGCCCACATTAAGGATGGAAAAAAATCAGTTCCCATAATTCATCACTGGTGCACTCCTCTGTGGGTAGATTAGATTACATGGTGATAAACATGCATAAACCCTATCTACAGTAACGCTTCCACTTTTGCTATCACTAGAACCTATTATTTATTTGTATTACAGTAGCACCTAGGAACCCTAATAAAGCATCAAGACCCCTTTGTCCTGGATGCAGTACAGCCAGAAAACAAAGAACACAGTCACTGTCCCAGAGAGGTTACAACCTAAGTGTCAGTCAGGATACAACAGGTGGACTAACCAGACAAACAGGGTGCAGGACTGTAGAAACAAAATGATCAGAGTTTACGAGAAAAATGGAAGTCTCAGCTTGCCACTTGCCTAACCAATGCCAGCTGGCAGTGTATATAAGCATTACAGCAGCACTAGTGAAGAATTAAGGGTCCAAATATTGCATGTGTGGATGCAGTCTTGGAGTCTGACTTGCATTTTAGGGCAGCAGTCACTCAAAAGTCTCTAGAGAGACAAGCATGATCTAGTGTTCTGAACACAGAAAAAAGAGCCAAGAACTCCTGAGTTTCAATCCCAGCTCTATCACTGACTCTCTGCATAGATTTAGCGAAATTATTCTTTGTGCCTCAGTTTCCTCCTCTATAAAATGAGAGGTTTCAGAGTAGCAGCCGTGTTAGTCTGTATCCGCAAAAAGAACAGGAGTACTTGTGGCACCTTAGAGAGTAACAAATTTATTTGAGCATAAGCTTAAGGTGTGAGTAGTTTTTTTTCTCCTGCTGATGATAGCTCATCTCAATTGACTGGCCTCTTACAGTTGGTATGGCTACTTCCACCTTTTCATTTTCTCTGTATGTATAAATATCTTCTTGCTGTATGTTCCATTCTATGCATCCGATGAAGTGGGCTGTAGCCCACGAAAGCTTATGCTCAAATAAATTTGTTAGTCTCTAAGGTGCCACAAGTACTCCAGTTCTTTTTATAGAACTGGAGTTCTATAAACTTAATGGCTTAACATAGGTTTTATGAAGACTGATTATTTGATGTTTGTAAAGGACTTTTTAGATGAAGTGCTAAGTATTATGAAAATTAAAATCTACTTTCAAATTTTGCAACATGTGACGTGTGTCACATTTGCAAATTATATATTTTTAAATTATTATCCAAATTATATTAGTGCCTAAAGGACAGAACCAGGTCTCCCAGATTGTGGCCACATTTTATTTTCCGATAGAAAATTACAGTGCCAAAAAAAATGGACAGAAAAAAAAAAAAGATACCATTTACTAAGGCATTAACCATAGAAGTTAGTTTTCATCAGCTCTTAATTTCTTCAAACTACTGGTTTTCACAATAGCCTAAGAAGCAAACCAATAATTATAATAATCTTCACTATTCCATTCTCTGAGATTCCCAGTATAGTCCATCTACCTAACCTTCCAAGTGTGTGTTATCTTCTTATAGATTGTCAGCTCTCCAGGCACAGATGTTCTGTATTTTGTCTCTTGTGGAGGTCTGAACCTGTTGTTGGTGCTTAATACCATTACTGTTAATCATTGCTACCATTTTCATTTCTTTACAGACTACCACACATACACACAGATTATAGGATTCACCAGCCACACTTTACTACTGAAATTATGAAACCAGCTCCCAGGAACAGAAAATTAGTTCCCATAGAAACATGTAGAAGTGCTCTAGCATCAATAATTTTACTCCTCCATCTTTCAAATCAGAGAGAACATGTGTGGGGGAGATTTGTAAACAATCCTCACTCATTTCTGACAGCTTTTAAAATTTAAGGGTAAAACCAACAGAAGTTGAACCCAGCACTCGTCAGCTGTGTTCAAGAGGACATGGGGTAAAATGCTGCATTGCCCCCAAGAGCTTTGATGGTTACAAAAAAATAACTTTTCATAAAAGAGAAAAGTGCATATAAAACTTTATTATTTTAAAAAAGGAAAAACTTGTAATGGAAAAGAAATGTCTGCTCTGCCTAATAAAAGCCACAAACCTGAAATATTTCCCCATCCGCTGCCCATTCTGTTGCCAAAGTTCTATTTCAGTTATTGTGGTTTTAAACTTTTGTGCTGCACCTGGCTGCACACTGTGATGTGAGCTAAATAAAATGAACAAAAACAGAGATTTTCTCCTTTGCTATACTGTGCAAGAGGTGCTTACACTGGAGAAAATCGAATCCTAGTCCCATTCCCCAGAGAAAATTTAAAAGAAGGGGGGGGGGAATCTCTCTCTCTATATATCTTAGTCCTGTTGGGGTTCCAAGCTAACAAATGAACTAGACTACAGAGACAAGATCAGAGGTGGGACTGATGGGCTGAATCATATTGGGGCTCCCCATCCTCAAGCAACCTCCTGCCCCTTAAATCCTTCACAAGCCACCTCCAGCCCTTCCTCACTAAACACCTCAAATCCCAGTCATGTGTTCCCCAGGCCATTCCCCACTTCCCAAAGGTCACTGCTCACAACAGCCCCCAAACCACTCCCTCGAGTCCCTCTCCAGCCCCCCCCCCAACCAAGGGCACCCCCCACCTGCTCCCTCCCCAACCCCCTCAACTAAGAAGCCCCCTACCGCTCCCTCCCTTGGCTCCCCCACCCCCGAATCAAGGTCACTCCCTACCTGCTCCCTCCCCAGATCCCCCCAACCTGCTCCCTCCCCGGGCCCCCAACACAGCCATGGCCCTGCTCCCCGGATCGTGCCTCCCCAGACCCCCACAGGAACACTCCTCTAGCCCAGGGACCCCCCACCCTCCTCACCAGACCCCGCCACCCCCTCAGGCTGCCCCGGCGCGGGGCTGCCCAGCCTCGTCCCCCGCCGCGCTCCGCTCACCTAGCCGGCGGGCAGACGCCTCTGTTCCCTCGGACCCCCACGGCTCCAACCCCACAGGCCGAGGCCAGGCAGCGCGGAAGCCGCCAGGCCACCCCTGGGCCTGCGGACGGTACCTGTTGCTCTGCTCGGGGCTGGCCCCTTCCCTCCGCCTCCTCCTGCTGCGGCGCAGCGGCGGCGGCGTCAGCCTGACAACATGGCGGCGGCCTCGCTCGCAGGAACAGGGCGAGCTGCGGCAGGAGGGGGAGGGAACAGGAGCTGCCCGCAGACACGGGCCAATGTGGGTGCGGGGCCAGGTCCGAGACACGAGCCCGCAGGGCCCCCGGGTGCCGTACCGAGGCCCCGGATATAAGCCAGCGGGGCCCCTGGGACCAGTGTTTAGCATCCCGGGTACCGGGCCAGCTCTGAAACACAGTCCAACAGCACCTCTGAGTGTGGAACCAAAGCATATGGCCTAACAGCACCCTAGGGTGCTCAAGACGTGGGCTAACAGCACCCATGGGTGTAGGACCCAGGCTAACAGGGCCCCTGGGTGCCAAGCCAAGATACATGACCCAGGAACTTGTCAGTGCCAATTGGCAGAGGGTACAGGGGATGCCCAGAGTTTTACAGGGATCCCCTGAGTAGGAAATATTAATAATAATTCACCAAGGGGTGGCATGGGAGGTCCCTACTGAGAATCAGTAGCTCACTGGTCATCATAATCACTGTGAAATACCGGTATATGTATGGATAATATTTAAGGAGTTATGGATCTATACTGAAAATGATGTTTTTAAGGGATTTAAGGCAGGTCACGAGAAGGGGACATACCTTGGGCATGTTCTTTTCAGAGAGGAGGTAGCAGTCAGAGGCTTGTCTCTGTCTGGTCATGTGTGTATTGTGCACTCTGTGTCTTGCAATGGATGTCTATTTGCATAGTAAGCCAAATACCAGGTATAAGATTGCAAAATCTACAAGAGAGAAAATCTACAGGAAAAAACAATCTGCATGGGTGTGTCCTGTTCATGACTAAAATCAAAGGATTAGTATGGTATATCAGGTAATGCAGGGAAACACAGACTCTTCCATCAAAGGGGTAAGCCAACAGCGTGACTTGTCTCATGAATGAAAAATCACAACCAAGGGTGGCTGTAAAATGCCAGAAGGACTTTGGATGAGTATTGCTCTATAAGGCTACATCTACACTACTGCCGGGATTGAGGCTTTGAGATCGATCCACCGGCAGTCAATTTAGTGGGTCTAGTGAAGACCCGCCAAATCAACAGCAGATCTCTCTCCTGTCAACCCCTGTACTCTACCCTCAATGAGAAAAGTAAGTTAAGTCGACGGGAGACTTTCTTCCGTTGACCCCCCGCAGTGTAGACCCCGCGGTAACTCGACCTAAGGTACGTCAAGCGTAGTTTGACTTAGTGTAGACATAGCCTAAGACATAAAAGTATCTAGTTAAATAAGTCTAGGTTGTAGAATGTGTGTTATGATTTTATTTTATATGTCACCATCTGCTTCTAATAATTCTTGCTCTTACTAGAATCTCAATCCTTTGTTAAATAAACTTATGTTTCTTTTTACTATTATCTTATATAAGCACTGTGTGTTAAATGGAGCCGTTACCTAAGGTGTAACTAGTAAGCTGGGGTGTACTGTTCCTTTGGGAGCAGTGAATACTGTGGGTGTCCAGTGGAGTAGGGGCTGGACACTTCATGGAGATGCTCAGAGGGTGGAGACAGAGTGTGTGTGTGTAGTGTGCCTATTGCTAACCTGTAAAGAGACAGTGGGAGCTGCATAGGCCTAGAAGAGTTGTGTTGCCCGTGGCCGGTGGAGTTGGGGAGCTGACCCCAACAGGCACAAACACACTAAAGGTAGGTGGTAATGAGATGCATCACAGCCCTGGGTACCCCCAGAAAGCATCACATGGTATACAGGCTAACTGCCCCTGGTTTGGTGCCAAGCCATAGTGGCTAACAGGGACCTGAGGTGCGGAGCCAAGGCACAGAGGCTAATAATGCCCCTAGGTGTAGGACCAATGCCCGAGGCTTGGGCTAACAATGACCTAAGATGCAGGACCAAGGCATACAGGCTAACAGTGACCTGGGATGTGAGGCTGAGGTTCAAGACTCTGGCCAAGAGGGCCCTGGTGTGTGGAGCCAAGGCCCAAGACGCTGACCCAGAGGCCTCTGGAGCAAGGCCTGAGACACTGGTTTCAGAGATTTTTAAAGCCAGATTACCTAGTCTGATCTTGATAACACTGGCCATAAAATCTTGCCGAGCAATTCTTGCATCAAGCCCATAACTTCTGTTTGAGCTATAACACATCTTTCAGAAAGATATCCAGTCGTGATTAAAAAGTTCAAATGATAGAATCCACCATATCTTTAGGTAAATTGTTCCAGTCAGAAAACAGGGGAGTGGAGGGAAGGTGCCAAGGTGTCCACAGAACACTTTGATGAAACTGAAAAAAAAATCATTTTTGTGTAAATTTGTCTTGGAAAGTTTTGTTTTCAGTGAAAATTCAATACTGAAATATTTTGTCTGTAAACCTAAATTTGTAAATCCAGAAATGCTGCCATGGTGCCTCAGGAGTTGTAGTTCAGGGTGCTTTGTGCTTCCATTTCCTTGTATAGGCTGGGCTGCTTGGTCAGACTACATCTCCCATGATGTGCAATGGTATCTCTTCATGGGGTACTAGTGTTGAAACCTTATGGACATCTACCAGTGATTCATCCAACCCCTGTTGTCCAGTCCCAGTTTCTGGCAGTCTACCAATGCCCTAATTGTTGCACTTGCAGAATACTGTGTAACAGCATGGGCTCCAGTTCTCACTGTGGAAAGCTAGACTCAGCAATCAACTCTGCCCTTCATACCATTACTGGTGCGCAACCCAAACAGCTCCAGTTTCCAACCTTGTGGTCCTGGCTGGCTTTGCTCCCCCAGAGATTAGGTGTGAAGGCACGGCCTTGGCTGCATTACTGTGCGCAGACAACTATCAGGACAGCTTACTTCACAATTTCATCTCAAAGCCACATCAGACATGCTGACTAAAGAAGAAGCTCTTTTTCTGAAATAGTCGAGCCTCTCAGACAATACATCAGACACAACTTTTCTAAAGAACACTGGCAACAGGTGGTATGGGACTATATATCGATGGCACATTTCTGGGCAGATAGAAAACTCAGATTGTTGTCCCCTAGTCTCTTCGGATCGGGTCTTGCATGCACCTAAGAACAACCATATGGAATGAAAGATTACAACAGGATACATTGTGGCCCTGGGTGGTTTAACTTACATCTTTACTGTTGAGCTTCTTGAGCTCCCTGTCCTGCCCCTGTGGTGCTCAAGAACACACAGTATGCCATCTTGTTATGGGCTGCCCTCTTTCTCATCTTGTTGGTGGGTGGATGTGCTTGACATCTCCAGATGCTGCTGCTGTGATAGTGGCTATATCATTTACCCAATATCTAAATCATTATTTGTGCCATCAGATGCCATATGACATAAGAAGTCTTTCCACTTGGAGAGAGGACATGGTGCATTGTGGAAGATATAATCTGGCCAGGGAGCCCATTTCATAAAAGAGAATGGGGACATGAGACAACTATTATTATTGTTTTGTTTAATATCTTTGTGATATAAAATCTTATCAGATTTGGGTTTGTTCACATGCTTTTTAATGTCAGCCACTTCTCCTTTTTGGGAGGGGAACTGTTTCCCTGAGTCATTGTCAATGTTCAAGGCTGGAGTGGAAGGGGGTTTAAGCTCCCCAATCATCAACTTTCCCACTCATGTTTGAAAATATTATTGTTTCCCTCTTTATGTCCATTGGTGGATTCTCCATCTCTTCATGTCTTCAAATCAGTATTAGATGACTTTCTGGAAGATGTGCTTTAGTCAAACAAGTTTTTAGTAACTGGATGAAATTCTATGGCCTGTGTTATAGAGGAGGTCAGATTAGGTGACATAATAGTCTCTTCTGGGCTTTAAAATCTGAGGTTTGATTATACAGGTTCCCGGTCCAGGGATCTTTTTGGATCCTTATTTATTTGTGGATATTCAGGGAATAGTAGCAACCAAATGTGATTTTTTTTCACCTTCCATCTGTTTTGTGCCTGAGGTTTCCTTTTGGAAGCAGATGTTACTTGGTGATATATGCCTTTGTCATCTAAAGATTGGATTACTGCAGTGGGTTCTATATGGAGTTACCCCGTAAGACGAGGCAGACATTTCAGCTACTGTTAAATTTGGTAGCCCATATTTAAAGGGTGTTACTTGATGTCTGATGTGGACTGGCTTCCTAGTAATTTCCAGGTGTAATTTATATTGGTTTTGGTGTACTGGTTTTGAGCTATTATATACTTGCTTTTTAAAAAATATTTTCAAAGAATAGTGCACTCTCTAAACAAGGCTAGTTATGTACCTTGCCCTATTATGTAGTGGTACTAAGACTCCTTGTTTACTTTAATGACGTGCAGTCTAACTCAGGGGTTCTCAAACTTCATTGCACCGCCACCCCCTTCTGACAACAAAAGTTACTACACAACGACAGGAGGGTGGACCGAAGCCTGAGCCCACCCGAGCCCAGCCGCCCCAGGGACCAAAGCCAAAGCCCGAGCCCCACTGCCCCAGGTGAGGGGGGCCAAAGCCGAAGCCCCAGGGCTTCAGGCCCAGCCGGGGGGCCTGTCACCCTGAGCCCCATCACCAAGGACTGAAGCCCTTGGGCTTCGGCTTCTGCCCTGGGAGGTGGGGCTTGGGCTTTGGCCCCGGGTGGTGGGGCTCAGGCTTCGGCTTTGGTTCCGGGCTCCAGCAAGTCTAACACCAGCCCTGGCGACCCCATTAAAACAGGGTCGCAAACCACTTTGGGATCGCGACCCACAGTTTGAGAACCGCTGGTCTAACTTATTATTTCTATCCCTGTCTAAAAACACTATGCAAAATGGGTTAAATGAGTTAGTCCATTATAAATGCACATGCTGCTTTACAAAGATAGGTTAAGTAATGTCCTCTACCTCACAGAGTTTACAATGAAAGTTAGTCAAGAACATACAAAAGGACAACATGTCAGGAGAAGGTCAGACGATTGCTGAAGGGAGGAAAGATAAGGTGCTTGCTGTTCTATCATAGATGCAGAATGATAGACACAGAAAAGCCGAGACTAGTTAAGATGATAGGCCTGGGGCAAGCAGAAGAAACAGGGATTAAACAATAATTCCAATAAGCAATATTTCTTTTTCTATTCTTATTACATTCTCATGTAAGATCTTCCTCCAGTCACCACCCAGGCTAACACTCTATATAGAGAGGGAGCAAAAGATACCTAGATTCTACAAATATCTAAAGCAACCTAATTTTCAATTTTTCTAAGCTTTAGCACCTCTACTTTGAAGTCTGATTGGATCTGTGATGTTGTGTATAAGAAAGGTGACCATTTATATCACTGTTGTTATCACTGTTGCACAATTTCCATAAATCTTTTACAAAGTATGTCATGTAAGATATCAATAGAAAAGTAATGAATTGCTAAGTATGATTATCCTGTTTATATGCATGTATCATCTTTATATCTGAAGTTATGAATATTGGCTATGTATCTGTATGAGGAGTTTGGGGTGCAGGCAGGCTGCCCCGGGGCTGGGGCCAGTGCGGAGGACTCCACAGTCCCCCCAACCCTCTCCCCCCCGGCAGCAGCGAGCTCCAGGGGTGGGGCCCCCTTCTCCCCCCCAGCAGCACCCTCACCCGGCACCCTCACTGCATGTGCTCCTAGGGGCTGGGCCCCTCTCACATCCAGGAAGTCCCCTCGCCTCCCCTGTGGTGGGTGCCGGGGGTGGGGGGAGGGCTGCCATCATGTGTGTGCCTCCTCCCTCCACTGGTGCCTCAGCCTGCTGCCGGCGCTGCTCCGTTTTGTAGCCGGTAGGGGCTGGCGAGGGAGTGCAGCGCAGAGCAGCAGGGCAGCCGCCCACTGCCCAGGGCACAGGCAGGGACACTCTGGGGGAGGCATGTGGGGGCGGCAGGCGGGGCCGGGGGATGCTCCAGGGGAGGCACGCAGGTGGCAGGCAGGGCTGGGGAAGAGACCCGGCCCCGAACATTGGTGGAGCCAGGCCCCCGGGCCCTGAATTTGCTGGAGCACAGGCACCACGGGCCCATATAACTCACCACCCCTGGACAAGGCATCTTTTGAAATAGCTTGTGGAGCAGCAGCAGCAGCAAATTCAGGTCCAGCAACTTATGGAGCAAGAGCAGCAGATCTTTCTCCACTTAATGAACCGGGAATGCCCTGGAGCCCAAGGAGCACAGGTGTGTGTGGCATCCCTGGTGACCCTGGGTAGGGGAGGGGCCCTGACCAAGATGGGTCCGGAAGAAGATCCAGAGGCATACCTGGAAGCATTTGAGTGCCTGGCCCTGGCCCACCATTGGCCCTGGGAGCAATGGGCCCTCTGGCTGGCCCTCGTCGGATTGGGGAGGCTCAGGCAGCATATAGGGTATTAGGCTTCACCTCTGCTGGAGATTATGGAAGACTTAAAGCTGCTAGTTTGGATTGTCTGGGCCTCACGGAGGCGGGTTACTGTGGACAGTTCCGGGCCAAAACATTTATTCTCAGTTTTCGCAACTGGGTGCTGACGCAAGGCCTCTGGTGGCGCAAGGCCTCTGGTGGCGCAAGACCTCTGGGACTTTTGCTCCCAGTGGCTAAGGCAAGTATCCCAATCCTCTGGTGAAATCGTTGAGCTGGTGGTTTCTGAACAGTTCTGCTGGGTCTTGCCACGAGGACCTCAGGAGTGGGTTTACCAGGATCAGGCAGCCAACCTGAAGACCACAGCAGATTTGGTCGAGAACTTTTTGGAGGCTGAACTAGACTGTGGGGCACCCTCCTGACCGGAGTCAGGAGAACTATGGTTCTAAGTGGGTCTGCTGGTTTCCCCCTGCAGCCTGTTGGACTCACAGAAGAAGGGAAAACCCAGGGACTTGCGAGGGCCACAGGAAGGCCATTCTATGATCTGGTGACAGTCCCAAAGGAGTGCAGTTGGGTGGGGAATGAAGGGGCCTGTGAGATAAGGGGGCTGACAGGAGCTGCAGAAGTTGTTCCCCTGTTGTAAACCACTACTGACTAGGTGAGAACTGGTACAACCCCTAGGATTATCAAGGAGCCTGATCTGGCTTCACCTGTGAGTAGAAGGGTCACAGCTCCTGCTCCAGTATGGAATTTGACTATGCTGTAGCCTGCTCTTCTGAGACATCAGCATTCCTCAGGAAGCCAGGTGCTCTAGTTGTCCCCAGTATAGTCAATGCGGAGAGGTCCAGGTGCTGGTTGACTCGAACTCTAGACAGACATTTATACATGAGCAGCTACTGGGCCCCTGACATCCCAATGATGGGGGAATGTTGCTTACAGGGTGCATCCATGGAGATTTCCAATCCTACTCCACTACCAGGCTTAAGCTGTCAATAAACAGGAGTGCTGCGGGCAGTATCAGTGCTAGCTCATTGGAAACCCCTCCCCCCACAACACATACTAATAATTAATATTAAGCTTGAGCTGTTTGGGGCCTTAAGCAATTGCTTGGTCTGCTTATGCCTAGCACCGGCTCTGGCTGCAGGGCTGGTAGTGGCCATGGTGAAAGGATTGTCAGACGCAGTGGTGCTGGTTGAGATCGGGGCCCGGTAACTGGCCTGCTACAGGAAGCAAACCAATCACACTCAGATCCTAGCCTGCAGGAGGCACTTGTTTTACCTCTTGGAAAAAACTTCCCTTTTGCTGACCCTGAACTCTTTGGCACTACTACCCAGGCCCATAAAACACATACAGAGCACTGCTTTGCCCAGAAGCAAGCTCTACTAACATTTAAGGACCTGGGAAGATGAGTCCTTAAATCAGCTGTCACTCAGTGTGGCTTGGACCATCCAGAGGTGCCCTCTCAGGATCCAGACTCAGATACCACCACCTGTGGCCAGTCAGGCCTCCAGGGACCCTATGGACCCTGGACCAGAACTGGTGAAAGAGCACGGAAGAGCACAGCTACCCAGTACAGTTTGGACACCCCTGACAGCTCCACAAAAGAGCTGCTACCTCCAGCAAAATGATAAGGTGTTTAGCTGTTTGAATGGGCAGCTGGTGAGGGTGGACGGGACCTTGGCGGATGCAGTATGGGATGCGCAGTACCTTCACTTTGATGTGGAAGGAGATGTCCTGGTTCGGGTGGTCAAAGAGCTGGAATATGCCAGTCACAGCTAGAGGTCCCCAGCTCCTTTAGGGGTCAGACCAATGGTCCATCTAGCTCAATATACTGTCTCTGACTGTGGTCAGTGCCAGATGTTTCAAAGGGAATGAACAGAACAGAGCAGTTTCAAGTGATCCATTCCCTGTCGACCAGTCCCAGCTTTTGGCAGTTGGAAGTTTAGCGATACCCGGAGCATGGGGTTGCATCCTTGACCATCTTGGTTAATTCCTATTTATTGATGGACCTATCCTCTAATTCTTTTTTGAACCCAGTTATACTTTTGGCCTTCACAACATCCTTAACAACGAATTCCAAAGGTTGACTGTACATTGTGTAAAGAAGTATCAGAGGGGTAGCCGTGTTAGTCTGGATCTGTAAAAGCAGCAAAGAATCTTGTGGCACCTTATAGACTAACAGAGGTTGTGCAGCATGGGCTTTCGTGGGTGAATACCCACTTCTTCGGATGAAAGTAGTGGAAATCTCCAGGGGCAGGTATATATATGCAAGCAAGCAGCAAGATAGAGATAACGAGTTTAGTTCAATCAGGGAGGGGGAGGCCCTGTTCTAGCAGTAGAGGTGTGAAAACCAAGGGAGGAGAAACTGGTTCTGTAGTCAGCAAGCCATTCATAGTCTTTGTTTAATCCTGAGCTGATGGTGTCAAATTTGCAGATGAACTGAAGCTCAGCAGTTTCTCTTTGGAGTCTGTTCCTGAAGTTTTTTTGCTGCAGGACGGTGACCCTAACATCTGCTATTGTGTGTCCAGGGAGGTTGAAGTGTTCTCCTACAGGTTTTTGTATATTGCCATTCCTAATATCTGATTTGTGTCCATTTATCCTTTTCCTTAGAGAATGTCCAGTTTGGACTATGTACATAGCAGAGGGGCATTGCTGGCATATGATGGCGTATATTACATTGGTGGCTGTGCAGGTGAATGAACCAGTGATGGTGTGGCTGATCTGGTTAGGTCCTGTGATGGTGTCGCTGGTGTAGAGATGTGGGCAGAGTTGGCATCGAGGTTTGTTGCATGGATTCGTTCCTGAGTTAGAGTTACTTTGGTGCGGTGTGCAGTTACTGGTGAGAATGTGCTTCAGGTTAGCAGGTTGTCTGTGGGCGAGGACTGGCCTGCCACCCAAGGTTTGTGAAAGTGTGGGATCATTGTCCAGGATGGGTTGTAGATCTCTGGTGATGCGTTGGAGGGGTTTTAGCTGGGGACTGTATGTGATGGCCAGTGGAGTCCTGTTGGTTTCTTTCTTGGGTTTGTCTTGCAGTAGGAGGCTTCTGGGTACACGTCGGGCTCTGTTGATCTGTTTCCTTATTTCCTCGTGCGGGTACTGTAGTTTTGAGAATGCTTGGTGGAGATTTTGTAGGGGTTGGTCTCTGTCTGAGGGGTTAGAGCAGATGCGGTTGTACCTCAGTGCTTGGCTGTAGACAATGGATCTTGTTGTGTGCCCGGGATGGAAGCTGGAGGCATGAAGGTAGGCATAGCGGTCGGTAGGTTTTCGGTATAGGGTGGTATTAATGTGACCATCACTTATTTCTACTGTGGTGTCCAGAAAGTGGACCTCCCGTGTAGATTGGTCCAGGCTGAGGTTCATGGTGGGGTGGAAGCTGTTGAAATCTTGGTGGAATTTTTCCAGAGTCTCCTTCCCATGGGTCCAGATAATGAAGATGTCATCAATGTAGCGTAGGTAGAGAAGGGGCGTGAGTGGACGGGAGCTGAGGAAGCGTTGTTCCAGGTCGGCCTGATTGAACTAAAGTCGTTATCTCTAGCTTGCTTCTTGCTTGCATATATATACCTGCCCCTGGAGATTTCCACTACCTGCATCCGAAGAAGTGGGTATTCACCCACGAAAGCTCATGCTGCAAAACCTCTGTTAGTCTATAAGGTGCCACAGGATTCTTCATTGTGTAAAGAAGTACTTTATTATGTTTGTTTTAAACCTGCTGCCTATTAATTTCATTGGGTGACTCCAATTCTTGTGTTATGTGAAGGGGTAAATAACACTTCCCTATTTGCTTTCCCCATACCATTCATGATTTTATAGACCTCTATTATATCCCCGTTTAGTTGTGTCTTTTCTAAGGTGATCAGTTCCAATCTTTTAAATCTTTCCTCATTTGAACGCTGTTCCATACCCCTAATCATTTGTGTTGGCCTTCTCTGCCCTTTTCCAATTGTAATATATATTTGTTGAGATGAGGCAGCCATAACTGCACACAGTATTCAAGGTGTGGGCGTACCATGGATATATATAGTGGAATTATGATATTTTCTGTTTTATCTATCCCTTTCCTAATGGCTCCTAACATTCTGTTAGCTTTTTTGACTGCCACTGCACACTGAGTAGTTTTCACAGAACTATCTACAATGATTTCAAGGTCTCTTTCTTGAGTGGTAACAGCTAATTTAGACCCCCTCATTTTGTATCTATAATTAGGATTTTTTTCCCCTGTCCCAAATGTCAGTCAGTGTGTCCTACACCTACCCAGGTTCCTCTTTCCTTAGTAGACAAACCATTTGAACGTATTGGGCCAGATTAAGTTGGGTAGCTTGAACCGATAGCCAGGGGATGCTGCTACATTTTAGTCATCCTGGATTATGCCACCCGGTACCCCCAAGTCATTTTTCTGTGGTCAGTATCAGCCCAGGTAGTTACAGATGAATTGCTAAAAGTGTCCTCCGGTCAACATCACCCTGGGGATGCCTACCTAGATCAGGGCACAACCTTCATGCCAAGGTTACTACAAGAAGTTTGCTCCCTACTTGACATACAGTCCACAAGAACTTCAGTTTACCACCTCAAAATGGACAGGGTAGTGGAACATTTTAACCAGCTCTAAAGGGAATGTATGCAAGTTTGTCACAGCCAAATCCCACAACTAGGAAAAACTGCTCTTGTATCTAATGTTTGGCATCAGGGAGGTGCCCCGATCTTCAACAGGGCTCTCCCCTTTTGGGTTATTGTATGGAAGGCCTTCTGGACCTCATGCAGGAAGCTTGTCAGGACCAAGGAACCAAGGCTGAGAATATTGTTAAGTATGTCTTAAATCTGCAGGAACAGCTGGATTTGAATAGGGCCTTTGCCAAGCAAAATTTACAGGCTGTGCAACATTCACAGGAGCTGTACTGTTACTCTGAAAAACAGGCTTTGGGGTGCCCCTAGAATAGCCTACCTATCTCCCCTTTAATCTGTGTCTCCTAAGGTATGGATCTGCAGGGTAGTTAAGGAAACACTTGAAGGACACGGATACAGCCTTCCAATAAGTGATTGGCACAGGCAGTATTCTTTCCAAAACAAATTATCTTTTTATTAATGTAACTAATAATCCCTAATACAGTAATAATCCAGAAATAAAAATCAGATACCTATCCCTTATTGCAAGCTAAAGAGCATTCAAACTGCAATTGTGTACAGTTCAAATGATTCTAAGTGATTGCACTCTGTTACAGATGGCCAGTCTGCAACAGATCGCTGACAGCAGTTTTTAAATGTACTTTAAGTTTTACATAGGTAAATTACATTAATAACAAAATCTTATGCATCTTTATTAACCTAGACATACACATACTAGCACTAATCCTACACTATACTATGCTACACTTATACTATAATTATAGCAGGCTATACTCTGTCCTTTTGGCTTCACTGTGCTGTCTTATTGCTGCTGCTGCTGCAGCTATCTGCTCGGCTCCATTCTCCAGCTCCATTCCCATTCTCTCTCTTTCTCAGCTTCTTGTCTGCTCTCCGTCTCTCTCTGCTCCTCTGTTCTAACCGTCCTAACTGTCTGCCTTTTATACTATCCTGTCAACTGTCAGATCTTACTGCGCATCCTTATCACTAATTGTTTACCACAGAGTTATGCTGCACCTGTTTGGCTTGCTGCCAATTTTATAGGGGTTTTTTTCCAGCTGAACTTTCAACCCTTTTTCCTACTTTCAGCAGTGAAGTATCCTGAGACCTGCAGCTCCTGATGGTGGAGTGATTTTTGCCTATTCAAAATGGAAGCTAGGGACACAAAATGGAGTCCAGGGAATCTCTCTGGTATCAATATGATAATAGGAATGTGTGGCTGGGGTTTACCAGTCAGGGGGGCGTGTCTTGTTATTACTACCTAGCTCCAAGTGCAAAATATTCACTAAATGGCAGGGGCCCTTTGAGATAGTGTGCTGGGTGAGGAAGGAAGATTATGAGATTTGGTTAGTTGGGAAGAGACAGAGCACCCAGATCTACCAAGTGGCCTTTTGAAGAAGAGAGAAAGCGGAGCAGTTTGTGAGAATGTAATTAGGAGAGCCAGAAAAATGAGAAATGCAGCAGCTTCTTCTTGACTGAAGTCTAAATATGACTGTAATATCTGACAGTTCTTCAGACTTGGATCTCTATTATGAAAATGGGGGGAGTCTTGGAAGTGTGAAAGAGCAGCTGAACATCTGTGTGACGGGAGAATCTTCTGGAGAGAACAGTCCTATGACTGTTGCAGTCAGAGTGAGGCCACTAACCCAAAGGGAACAGTAAGTTTGAACAAAATGTGTTGTATCAGTTTCTTGAAAGGAAATACTGATATATCATCTTCACCCAAAGAGGCGGATGACGTTCTCCTATGACTGTTGTTTTTGGTTGCTGAATCCAGAGGATGAGAAGTGTGCCAGTCAAGAAGTAGTGTATTGTTAGCTGGCCCAGCTACTCCTAGACAAAATCTTCGACGGTTACAATGCCTGCCTCTTTGCTTATGGACAAAATGATCTGGAAAATCTTACACAATGACAGGTTCTGCTGAGGAAGTGGGCATAATTCTCTGATTTTGCAAGGAAATGTTCTGGCAAGTAAATCTGATTCAAGAAGAGGAGGTGAAACATCACACTGACCTGACAGGTTTCAGAGTGGTAGCTGTGTTAGTCTGTATCAGCAAAAACAACGAGGAGTCCTTGTGGCACCTTAGAGAGTAACAAATTTATTTGGGCATAAGCTTTCATGGGCTAGAACCCACTTCATCAGATGCATGGAGTGGTGTGACCTCACACTTGGTAAAGCAACTCCCATCTTTTCATGTATTTATACCTGCTCCTGTATTTTCCACTCAATGCATCTGATGAAGTGGGTTCTAGCCCATGAAAGCTTATGCCCAAATAAATTTGTTAGGCTCTAAGGTGCCACAAGGACACTGAGCTGAGTTACTTTGAGGTGTACAATGAGAGGGCGCATAATCTCTTAACATCCGAAAATGCTAATGTGAAGAAAAAAATTCTGAAAATATGAGAACATCCAATCCTTGGTCCTTATGCAACTGGCCTTTTTCTATACATGGTTAGCTCTTTTGCAGACTTGGGTAGAACTTGGTAGGAGAACTGGGGAAGGGGGCAGACCCTGGGGGGGGAGGGGTCAGGAGACATATGAGGTGGGAGATAGATGGGGGGATACTACCCCAGCTGGCAGATGGTCTAAGACAGAGGGGAGATGAGGGGCAGGAAGGCTAGTGTGGAGGGGTTAGGGAAATCGGGGCAGGACCCAGGGGGGCAGATGGGGTGGAGATAGGACATGGGGAGAAGAGAGTTGGCTAGGGCTGATGAGGTGGGGGCAGGAATTTGGGTGGCAGAGAGGAGCAGGAAGACTACAGTGGGGGGCAGGAGCAGATAGGGGAGGGGGCAGGAGTACAAGGGCAGGAAGCAGATGGGGGTAGGAGGTGCCACATACCTGATCACAACCCACCCTGGGGGCCCTTTTACTCAGGCTTGTTTGGGGAGAGTCTGCTGGGGTCCAGGCTGGGCCGTGGGCTCCCCTGGCCTGCCCTCACTGAACTATGCTTGGCTCTCCGGCATTATGGCCCTTGCTGAGGTCTCAGTGCATGTGTTAATACGTACAGGGTGCACACCATGTGCACCCTGCTGACATGCATGAATAGTTTGTTAATGCACTTTGATCTTGTCCCTTTCAAAGAGGACGAGATCAAAGCGTATTAAGGAACGGTTTAGTGTGCATCAGGATGTACACAGACAGTCTGCACTGTGGCAGGCTAGTGTGAGGTAGATCACACCTTTTTGTCATGGCTGTGCCACCCAAGGGAGCTTCCTAGCTTGCCTGTGCCTAGAACAGCCGCTGAACATGGTGAAGATCTCCAATATTAGCAGAACAGGCCAGGGATAGAGTAGTTGGCCAACTCCTGAACTGGGAGCAGCAGGATCAGATTTTCTCCCTACCCCTGCCTCAAATATATTCAGTAGTTTGGCTCACCTCTTCTGCTATGTTGCTGCTTGTCTGGAAAACACGGCAGAAGTCACCGATGTTCTGTTCTTACAGCCCAAGCCATACATTGCCTATGCCCAGGTAACGATGCCTTGGCTTGCTGAGAGACAAATCCATTCAAGAACATGCTCAGAACATTTAATGGTTCAGCAATAAACAATATAAAAGATTTTGATAAAGATTTCTGCTGCATCAGAGAAAGGCTTCGTCACCAAAGTGACCCACAGCTTGTGAGACAAAATGGGTCAGGTAAATTATTTTGTGTGCAGTTAATGAACTGCTGTCTAGTGGATGAGACATGTTACATACAATTTGCTACTGTTTTTGAAAAATCAAAACAGTTGCAGCGTGTTTACACGCAAACTAATTTAATCTGGTTGCAACCTTCTGTTTACCTATGATGGGCAATGGGAGGTACCTCTGTAGACTGGAAGTTCCCCTTGGCAGTTGCCCCAGCTGTTGTTTCGAATACACCTGGATGAGGGATGGCACTGGCTCTTTTGTGACAGTTAGCGTGAAAATTATTCACACAAACCCTTAAAAATTGTCTCCCAACATTTCATACATGGTAACCAACTGTCTCTATCCTTTAATACTTCTGCTAGTCCCTATTTACCCCATAGTCCCACGTGCAATTACACCCCAATTTTTTCCTCCTTCACAAATGTTTGATATTTTCAGTAGTCTGGCCTTTCTATTTCTGAAGCATCTTTTGGTACCTAATCCTGGGAATCTGCTATGCTATAGGCACAGGGACACATGTGAATATGTATGTCCCATACCCAAAGCAATGAGGCTAGTGTGTTTCTGATATTGACATTGTGTGGCAACATCTCAAAAAGGTGTCTGCTGCCTTCAACACATGCCCTTCCAAAAAGCAGTGTTTTGGGTTCTGAACCAGACACACTCACATTTCATTAGATAGTGAATGGGGCTGGCTGGTGTGTAACCTTGTAGGATTCCTACTATTTCAAAAAGAGTAAATCTATATGAAAAAAAAAAGCCCCAATCCTGTTCTCTTGCCAAGACAAAGAGGTTCTCAGGGAGGAAGGTTGGGTTACTCATACTATTAGAGCAGTAAAGACTCTTTGGCCACCCATTTAGAAATTATTCCTATTCTGATATTCATAGAACATCTCTGTAACCATCTGTAAAGTAGATTTCCAGATTAAATGGACAGAATGTGATTTGACAGCAGCACTGACTCATGCAGACTGAATTTTGGCAAAGAAAATATTGCTAACTGCTGAACACATATGCACTACTTGAGAAACCTGGCTGCAGCACAGACACACAGAAAAATGCAAGCACTCAATGCAATTAATTTGATTGTGGTAGCATTAGAAAAACAAGAATGTAGTGGCAATAAAAATGTTACCAGACTTAAGCAAGATAATTTATTGCAACTTGTTACCCTGATGCTATGATTCATGACTAGTACTTTATAACCCGCAGCGGATTTTTTTTCTGAAATGCATTTGTTTCTTCAGTTTAACATGTTTTAATGTTAGTTTTCATGTAATTAGAGAATTTTGTCTATCCATGTTCCCATGAATCGACCACAGGGGCCTTACCCATTCTTATACTGCACTACTTTAGGTGCATTTTCCCCCATACATTCTAGGCCAGTCACAATCAACCTTTCCAGATTACTGTACCCCTTTCAGAAGTCTGATTTGTCTTGTGTACCCCACGTTTCACCTCACTTAAAAACTACTTGCTTACAAAATCAAACAAAAATACAGAAGTGTCACAGCACACTATTACTGACAAATTGTACACTATTACTGACAAAATTATATGTTTACCATATAATTAATAAAATAAACTAACTGGAATATAAATATTGTACATACATTTCAGTGTAGAGCATATAGAGGAGTCTAAACAAATCATTGTCTGTATGAAATTTTAGTTTGTACTGACTTCACTAGTGCTTTTCATGTAGCCTGTTATAAAACTAGGCAAATATCTAGATGAGTTGATGTACCCCCTCAAAGACCTCTGTGTACCTCCAGGGGTACATATACCCCTGATTGAGAACCATTGTTCTAGGCCAGGGGTAGGCAACCTGCGGCACGCGAGCTGATTTTCAGTGGCACTCACACTATCCTGGCCACCGGTCCGGGGGGCTCGGCATTTTAATTTAATTTTAAATGAAGCTTCTTAAGCACCTTAAGCCTTTTTTTTAAACACCTTTTTAAAAACCTTATTTACTTTACCTACAACAATAGTTTAGTTCTATATTATAGACTGTTAGAAAGAGACCTTCTAAAAACGTTAAAATGTATTACTGGCACGTGAAACCTTAAATCAGAGTGAATAAATGAAGACTTGGCACAGCACTTCTGAAAGGTTGCCGACCCCTGTTCTAGGCTCTCTGATAGGAGACGGCAGCTGTTCTGCAGAGCTATATACTTTAGATTGATATTTAATAGAATTATGTCAGAGGTTAAAGATAATATGCTTATTCTTCAGAGTGCTAGAAGTTTCTATGCTTACTTTTGTTTATATTTTCTCATCCACTGTATTCCCACTCCCAACTCCTATTTCAAACCCAACACAAGTTTCCCCTCCCTTCTTTCAGCAACTCCCACCAGTGCCCTGTAATAAACTTCCTTACCAGATCTTTCCCCTACACTTGAACAAAACTATGGTATATTTTAGGGCAGGCCACTTTTTTATTTCAACTAAGCTGAAAGTTGGTGATGGATGTGGCTACATATTTCATAACTGAACTCTGCAGAGAAGTGTGAGTACTGTTGCTGAGAAGACTATAGAACCTCTTATCAGCATTGTTGTCTTAATAATTCTCTCTGAAAGTGCTCATTAATTATTGAATCAATAAAGGGTGAGATAAGAACCACCTTTGAAATAAATTACACAAACCCTTTCAGAACACTTCATGGGATGCTGCAAAAGGGAAAGTTAACGGGTTTGCACATTACTGGAAAAATGTGGAAATAGCATAGAAGACAAGATAAAAGCTGTAAGTCAAAGCAGTGTACAAAGGCATAGCATACATAAGATTATCAGAAGTGACAAAATAAGGATCTGATTGACAGGGCAAACAGATCACTTCTGGATGTTACAACGTTACTATAGAGAAGTACAAAAAAAACCGAACTATTAAAAGAATGTGAAGGTTTCAAAGTCAAGCAGCCAAAAGCTTGGAAATGTCAGAATTAAGATTGCCTGTGTAATTTTAGATCTCGTCTCACTTAAAAGTTATTTCAGATTAACTTTAGTTGTTTTGGGATAAAATGTCTTGCATTCATAAACAATTTTTTATTTTGAATTATCTGGTGTCTCAATCTGCATTACAAAATCCATTTTGAAAGCAAGTTTCATAAATTTTGGAATGAGTTAGCAGGCAATAAGGTAGGTGTGGATGCATCCCCATTTCAAATAACATATTCCACCTCTAGCAGCCCTCACATTGCAAAGAGCTATGTGGAGGTGGAGTGTGAAAGAAACAATCAGGCTCCCTGCTGGCCTTGCTCACTGGAAGGGACCCTGCCCCCTGGTGATAGGGAAGGGGGTGGGAGGAAGCACAGTAGGCCGCTGTCCAATCAGCTTGAGGGGCAGCTCCTCTTTTAACCATTGAAAGCTGGTGGAGTTGGGGGGCTTTGCTGCATACCTGGGTCAGCCTGTCTCACATATGTGCCCTCTACTCCTCCAGGATCAGTCATCTTGATGGGATGTCATCACTCTATTTAAATGCTAGCTCGCAGACAGGGGCTTGCAGTGTGATTCCAGCTCCCAGACATACAGATCATACAGCAACCATGCCCTGTGTTTCTGCATGGTCCCATGCCGAGGTCCTGGGCTTTCTTGCCTTCTGGGAAGAGGAAATGGTCCAGTCCCATCTTAACAGCAGTCACCAGAATGCCATGCATTTCAAGTCATGTATTTCTTCCATGCTGCCTGACTGCAGCTGTTTGACAATGGAGCTGTCTTACAAAAGTCAGATGCATGATGGGATGAAGAGAGGAATCATAGGAATTTATTAATTTCACCCCTAGATTCAGAGTTCCAGTAGAGATCCTACAGTGTAGGGTTACCATATTTCAGGTTCCCCAAAAGAGGATACTCCGGGGGGGGGAAGGGAAGGGGAGGATGGAGGGCAGGGTACAGTTGGGGAAGCTAAAGGAAGTGGGGGGCAGTGTCACTCCCTGTCATGGTGGCAGGTGCAAGCCCTGGGCACAGCAACAGCCATCAGTCTCTGTGGGCCCCCTTCCCAGGACTGGGAGCCGGCCGGGGCGGGCAGGATCTGGCAGCTGTGGCTGCAGGGGAATGGACCAATCAGCTGGCAATACATGGGAGAGACCAATTGGGAAGTGGATCAATTGGGGCTCTTTCTGAGCTGCAGCCTCTGCTCTACAAAACCCCCAGACATTGCCTATTATTTGAAAAATCCCCTTGGACAGGGCTCAAAAAAGAGGCAATGTCCTGGAAAACCCAGACATCTGGTAGCCCTAACACTGTGCACTGTTAGAATAATAGCAGAATGCATATATAGCTTAGTGGTGAAACATTGCACCACGGGATGTCTGCACAGAATGCAGTGCTTATTTAAAAAACACCACCACCACATTGTGTGGATATAATGATGCAAAATGAAAACAGCTTAAGCTGGGACAACAAAACACTGCTAGACACTGGACAGACTGCTTTAGAAATAGTTATTCCTGAAACAGAAACACATTATGAGAATTAACTTTCAAGTATGGACAAGCCCTTAATTCAGCCCCCCATGTGTGTATGCATTATGATAGTACAGGTCTGTCTCATCTTACGCTGGGGTTACGTTCCGCAGTCAGCGCCTAAAGCCAAAATCGCATATAGTCAAAATTACATTGAGTGTAATGGCGGGCAGAATCGCCTGCACTACAGAAACAGTATTTAAATTGTTATTTTTCTCTTTTTTGTTTTTGCCGACCGTGTAAAGCTGAAATCGCGCATGTTAAATGCGCCTAAGATGCGACAGACCTGTATGTGATCATGTGACTAAAGATTACTATTTTCCACAGTACCCCTGCCTCATCCTTTGCACAAGATAGTGTTCTGTCAGGGTAGCTCTGCACTGAATACAGAATTGATTTATTATGTGGCACTTTTCTCAGTTATTTTATGGTATTTTCAATGTAGCAAATGCTTCACAAATGTAACATGTTCGCACCATCCCTCTCAGGAAAAGTGGTATTAATTATTATCCCCATTTTCCTGATGGAGAACTGAGGTACTGAGATTAAGACAAAAATCATTGTGTCCACCATTTTTGAGTGCCCCTCTTCAGATGCCTAAGGCCTTATTTTTAAGAGCACTTATTTTTCTAGGACTTTCTGTGCTCACACCACAGCACCACCTGACTTCAACTGCAGCTGTGAGCATTCAGCCCTGCAAAGCTTGCCCCAAGGGTCTTAAGTCCAGCACCCGGACTGTGGGGAACATAATCAGTGCCCGTGGAGAGTTTGGTGTAAGCGACTTGCAAGCAGGGACGGTGTGGCAGGCTGAGTCAGGAATACAGGAAGTTCTCCACGCAGCTGTCAACTGCCTTAACCACAGACTGGTGCCTTCTCCTTCCTGTAATGCCCTGCCTCAGTCACTGTGCACCTTCCCGCAAGGGAGGTGGGCCCCACAGATCAGCCCACTGCACTGCACTATGCAGCCCTCACTCATTCCCCTCACACCCTTCTACCCCAAACAGCCTCTCCAACGCTTCTCCCACGCCAGGCCGACCCTCAGCACAGGTGCATAGGATTGGTGCAAGGATATTTTGCGCCCTAGGCGAAACTTCCACCTTGCGCCCGCCCCCCCCTCCAATGTCCAGCCCCCACCTTCCTATGGCCAAGTTCCCCCCAGGGGCCCAGATGTTCACAAAGTGCAGGGGGCACCGGGGGGCTGCAAAGAGGGGGGTTGTATGGGGGCTCTTCCGGGGGGTTGTATGGGAGCTCTTCCGGGGGGGTGAAGGTGGCAGAGAGAGGTTGCATGGGATTGTTGCAGGGGGTGGAGGTGGCGGGGGTGTAGTGGCAGGGAAGCGATTGCACAGAGGCAAAAGGGGCTCCTTGCAGGGGTGCAGTGGCAGGGAGGGAGTGGCACAAGGGAGAAGTGGGCAGGCGGGGGTTGTTGCAGGGGGGTGAAGGTGGCAGGAAGGGGGTTGCACAAGGGAGGAGTGAGCAGGAGGGAGATGTCAGGTGTGTGTGTGTGTGTGGGGGGTGTCCCGAGGTTGATGCAGGGGTGAAGGTGACCGTGGAGGGGGGGTTGCCGAGTGGAGGTTGCCCAGAGGCAAAAGTGGCAGGACAGGGTGGGTTGTTGGGCCGGGGGGTGCACAGGGGAGAAGGTAGCCGGTCGGTGGGTGTTGGAGGAGGTGGCACTGGCTGGGGGACGGGTGCCCGGGTTGCTCCCACATACACCATTCCCCAGGCCAGGGACTGGACCTGCTCACCCCCAAGCGCTCCGCGGGCCCGTGCGGCTCGGCTAGGTACCTTACAGGCGGAGTAGACACCCAGCTTCTCCGCCCGAAGAGCAGAGCGCAGCTGCGCCTTCTTCCCCGCGCCACGGGCCGAGCCACTCTCCCCACCGCCCCCGGGGCGCTCAGCGGCCGCGGCGGCAGCAGCGCGGGCCGGTCCGCCGGCAGCCAGCCCGGGGAGCCCTGCTGCAACCCCCTGGCCCCGCGGGGGGGCGGGCGGGCTGGCTGGCTGCCCGCGGACTGGCCTGCGCTGCCGCCGCCGCCACGAGCCCCGGGGGCGGCGAGGAGCCCGGCTCGGCCCGCGGAAGAAGGCGCAGACCCTCCCCTTCCCCGCTCCGCCGCCGGCTGCTCTCCGGGGGGGGGGACGGACTGTCCGCGCCGCGGGCGACCCCTCTGAAGCCGGGGAGCAGCAGCAGTCTTGTGCTCCGCTGTTTTAAAAAAATGGGGGGGGACACCGCTTTTTGGCGCCCTAGGCCACCCCCCCTCAATGCAGCCTTTCAAGGGTTAATTGAGGAGCCGCCCCCTCTGGCTGACTGGATAGCGGCCTACTCTGCTCCGCCCACCCGATTTTCAGGGGGCGGGGTCGCTTCCAGTGGGCGGGACCATGTTTTTTTTTCCACGCTCCAAGTCCTCGTCGTTCACTACAAACGAGTGATGTTGCGCATGCGTGTTTGCGGGAGGTGTAGAGGGAGCTACGTTTCCGGAGGAGGTTCGCGCCGTTGGAGCTTAGCTCTTGTCGCGCGTTGTGACCGTTACCGGATAGAATGTTTAGGAGGCCCCCGCGGAACTTCCGGGGCCGCCAGAGAGCCGCGTCCAGCTGTAGCAGCAGCAGCAGCGAAGGGGAGCCGGAGCATGGAGGGGAGCAGGGCACTGGCTCTGAGGCGGACCAGGGCGATGAGGAGCAGGAGCAGGGCCCTGCCAGGCCCGCCGCCGAGAGGCAGCCGCCCGCAGAGGGGCCAGCAGGGGACATTAGGGGTCAGGAGGAAGAGGAGGATGGCGGAGGCGGCGGAGTGCCCCGAGGCAGGCCACGGGGGGCAAACCCCAGAGCGGGGCAGGCGCGGGGAGAGATGGCCCTGCTGAGCTTCGGCGCCGACGAGGAGCGAGATGGTAAAGTCTAACGCCGGCTCCCTTCCGCCGCGCAGCGTGTGTGTGTGGGAACGGGCTCCAGGCTGGTCTCCAAACAGTGGCGGCTTCTGTCTGGGCCCTTTTGTTCTGGACTAAGAATGGCTGGGGAGGGGTCAACTAGCTTTTGACTTACACCTCGACTTACTCCCCCTTAACTTTCAAGGGTGGACAAGCCCAAGTGTTACGGCTTGGATGAGAACCCAGGAGGCCTGGTGCCCAGTCCTGTGCTTTAATCACTCAAACGCCCTCAGGTCCTGGGACCTGCAGTCACCTCTCAAGCTGCTGTCACTTTAGTAGTTCTCTTGGTATCTCTGCTGGGACTTGCACCTGTAAGGGTATGTCTACACCGGCTGGGAGGCTGCTTCCCAGCGCAGGTAGACTGACAGGCACTAGCTCTGCTCGAATTAAAAGATGGCAGTGTGGTGGTAGTGGTACAGGTGGCCGCTCAGGCTAGCTACCTGAGTACCTATTCAGGGGTTGAGTGGAATTGCACTGGGGGGAGCTAGCCCAAGATGCTGCCTGTGCCCCTGCAGCTGCACTGCTATTTTTAGCATGCTTTCTGCAGCAGAGCCTTTGTATCTATCCACACTGGGAAGCATCCTCCCAGCTGCTGTGTATACATTACCTAACACTGCATTCACTTTTGGGTTCCCGAATAGCAGTAAGATGGCAGCAAGATACAGGGAATTGAAGAGAGAGCAGGTTAGGAGTTAGAGAGAATGAATTATTGGGGGTGGAGTTGGGAGAGTATAGAACAAGAGAAACATTGATTGTGAGGTCTACTGGTTTAGTGACAGGGACAAGGTGCTAGCACCTCTCAGCCTGATTTGGACACTGACTCACTCAGTTGCCTGGAACAAGTCACTTTACTTTTGTCTCTATTTCTGCATGTGTGAAGTAGGAAATACATGTATAACAGGATTGTTATGGGACTTAATTAGTGAATATTTCTGAAACTCTTTGAAGATTAACAGTACTATACATGTTTCAGAGTAGCAGCCGTGTTAGTCTGTATCAGCAAAAAGAACAGGAGTACTTGTGGCACCTTAGAAGGTGGAGAAGATTTAGGAAGTTAGAAAGGTGTATAATTGGACACAGCAAGAAGATAATATGCATTAAGTGATGCAAAGACTAATAAAGTTAATGATGTGATAAAGGAGGAGTAAGCGTGAATAGCCAAGACCTGGCTATTTGATGCTGCAAGACACTGCAAGATGTTGTTAAAGTTGTCTGTGCCTAAATATATGACTCATGTGAAAGGGGTGGGTCTGTACTTTTTTGCATGTAAACTCAAATGCTGGAACTGCTGATGGTCCTTGGTGACTTCATTATGCAGACATGATTTTTCTGGATTGGTTTGGAACTTCATGGCTACCTGACACTCATAGGACTGTCTCATATGAGTGGACCCTACAACTATAAGGCTGCGTACATTCTGGATCTGATGTTTGGGTCATGGTTGTTTTATTATTTTTTGCTTACGTTGTGATAATGCCTAAAGACAATGTACAAACATATAATAAATGACAGTCTCTGCCCCAAAGAACTTAGAGCCGGAAAGACAAGGGTCAGGAGTGGAGTATGAAGGAATGGATGTTGCCCCTCTGTTATGGACTAAGGCCCAGACACCAAACTCACATTGATTTCAGTGGGAGTTAGGTGCCCTAATATCACTGAAGACCTGAAGTGACTGTTGTTTCCTTTGTTTAAGGTTATCTTGCCTTGATAAAGTAAGGGGACCTGTTTAAATGGTCAGCCTTATATAAATCCATGGTGGTCAGCCTTATATAAATCCATAGTACGCCCACATCTTGAATACTGCGTGCAGATGTGGTCGCCCCATCTCAAAAAAGATATAATGGAATTGGAAAAGGTTCAGAAAAGGGCAACAAAAATGATTAGGGGTATGGAATGGCTTCTGTGTGAGGGGAGATCAATAACACTGGGACTTTTCAGCTTGGAAAAGAGATGACTAAGGGGGGACATGATTGAGGTCTATAAAATCATGACTGGTGTGAAGAAAGTAAAAAAGGAAGTGCTATTTACTCCTTCTCATAACACAAGAACTAGGGGGTCACCAAATGAAATTAATAGGCAGCAGGTTTAAAATAAAAGGAAGTATTTCTTCACACAAGTCAACCTGTGGAACTCTTTGCTAGAGGATGTTGTGAAGGCCAACACTATAACAGGGTTAAAAAAAGACTAGATAAATTCACGGAGGATAGGTCCATCAATGGCTATTAGCCAGGATGGGCAGGGATGGTGTCCCTAGCCTCTGTTCGCCAGAAGCTGGGAATGAGCGACAGGGAATGGATTGCTTGATGATTACCTGTTCTGTTCATTCCCTCTGGGGCACCTGGCATTGGCCACTGTCAGAAGACAGGATACTGGGCTAGATGGACCTTTGGTCTGACCCAGTATGGCCGTTCTTATGTTCGTAAGTCTGATTTCACTGAGGGAAAGATGTTCATCTGAGTGCCGCTCTGTGAGCAGTTCAGTAGAACTCTAGAATATTGTGTTCTTCTCAGTTGTTACAGTGGCCCATAAATGTCCTAATGCTTTAGAGGTGAAATGAGAGGTGAAAGAGCTAGAGCACCTGTGGTGACACTCTTGAACTAGTCTAACCTAATGCACTGTAGATTTTTGAAGACCATATGCCATGATGGTACTCATGTAGACCACTGATTATTGATTTTATAAATGTGTATTGTAATCTTTTAAGACCTTCAAATCTCTCTTCAAAATTCTCTTGCTGTGATTCTTACAAAACACTTGACAATAGTTAGGCTGTAGTCTCAGCACACCAACAGCTTATCATGTTGACTAATATTGTCTCATTGTTTACTTCCCTATCTGTATATATCCATTTGTTGTCTCTTGTCTTATACTTAGATCGTAAACTCTTTGGGGCAGTGACACTTTTTTGTTCTGTGTCTGTACAGCACAGTGTGGGCCTGGTCCATGACTAGGCCTACTGGGCACTATGGTAAGACAAATAATAAAATGTTTCAAATGTGATGATGTTGCTTTGTAAATATGTTGTTGTTTACACTGATCATTTCCCCCCCCCCCTCCTACAGACGGTGAGGAACTCTTTAAAATAAAGAAACCATCTCTTAACACAATAACATTTAGAATGCAAAAGAAGGAAAACCCACACTCTGCAGTCAGAGAAGCTGAAAGAAGCAAAGGTAAGTACGTAGCTACTTATTGGGTGTATTTTAGACTAGTTGTTTGTAAAGCATTTTGAGATCCATGAAGGATGGGTGTTTTGGCAAGTATTGTTATCAGATATATTGTTTTATATGAATAAATTACAAGAATGAGTTTATGGTTGAAAACCGTTGAATTTAAATGTATATCCCGAAACACATAATGAGCATAGGGTCTGATCCTGTATCTATTTAAGTCATCTGCCAAACTCCCATTGACTTTGTAGGAGTAGGATCGGGCACTTAGGCTGACCTTGAGAGGAGCTGACCACCTGGAACTCCCATTGTAAATGGAGATTAATGGAATTTGTAACTGCCTAGTAGTCTCAGGATTTGGTCCTAGGCAGTAGTTTCTCAATGATTTTAGCATTTTCATTTTTTAGAAGTGGGCCTCAGATTTCATTAATGAGAGACGGCACAACCTGTTATTAAAAACTAGTCATAATCTAGTAATTTATGGTACTGTTACTTCAATAACTTGCTTTTATTGAATACATATTTTATGAAATTATAATGAAGAAGTAGTAACAAATGTGAAATACTAACAGACTATTAGTACTATGCTGTAATGGCCTTTTTGATGAAGGTATAAATCATGTTAAGAATCCCCTAAAATCATCTGAATTTAGATCAAAGAGTTGAAGTGAAAAATACATGAATTTGTATGATGATGCCTTACTTTACTGTGTCCTAAAATTTTGCTTTTGTTAAGATTCATACTGTAACTAAAAATACTGCCTTAAATCTTTGAAGACAATGGGATTGCTTAATGTGTAAATTTAAGCACAGGTAAGTCTTTTCAGGGTGAGGGCTTGATTGTTATTGATAACCCATTAAGAAACATCATAAATCTAAAGACATTTCCAGTAGCTGAGACAAAAATCCTGGGTCTTGGTTTTTCTTCTTGAATACAGAAATCTTCCAATCGGAGTCTAGAATAATTAACACTACTGATACATGTGAGACAGAGGAGGAGGATGAGCACTACTCATCGGCCAATGAAGATTACAATAGTTCAGCATCTGAAACTCAATCCAGCCCTTCACAGAAAAGGAAGGATTTATCAGCAGGTTTGTAACTAGTTATGAGCAGTGACTACATACTGCACGTAGTCTTGCATATTGCAGAATATTCAAAGTCCTGTTTAAAACACTGGATGCTGTTACACTAATGTATATTTAAAGTAACTTCACTGAAATCCTTGTATATCAAGGACATTTATTCCAGAGTTACATTGGTGTAACTGAGAGCACAATTTGCCTTTACAGTCTATTGTCAATCTTGTCCCTTGGGATAGATATTTAACATGATGATATGATAGAAACCCCCGTAATATTTATAGTAATGAAATAAAAGAAAAGGTAAAATTAGATATCATTGGTTTTCTTTATAACTATGTGCTGAAACAAAACAAAAACCTGTATTATAGATCACTTGCCATAACTAAGCATTTGGATAGAAGAGAAATGATGGATTTAAGGTTATGATCCTTTCTAATCTCATTTTCATTTTTAATAAACAGGAAATTAAATGCAATAAAACTTTATTAATGCAGCATTAAGGATGCATGTTTAGAGACTAATAATCCAGGAATGCAAAAGTTAAGGTACTTATAGTAGTAATCCTTTTTCATTTTCATGTATGATATAGATTACTAGTTTAGCACACTTTTATTTTTCCTTACTGCTCATATTTTAATTTGCAGCCTTAAGCAAATTTAAAAATATTTTTGCCTTGATTATATTTTTGAGACTTAGGACTGGCAAAATGAAGAGAATTGTTATGCTTACAATATGCACCTCCATTTATGGCATAAATACTGGAAACTTTTATTTAGGTGGTTGTGACTTTTAAGACTACTGTGGCCTTTGTTTTGAGGGTCTGAAAACTACTGGAAAGTTAACATGTAGTTGGAGCAGCAGGGGTATGGAAATGGTCCTCAATATTTGTGGTCTTTCAAGTTATGCCCCTTGGACTGTAGAAATAACATGCACAATTATCTCAATTTATCGTTAACAATGTATTGCAGAAAAAAGCCCCAAACTCCTAATGTGTTACTATACTTTGGGGGAAAAAAAACATTATATAATTAACTTTGTCATGAGGAGTGAGTAGTATCGAATTTTTCTCCTAGTCTCTTACCTTAGGTTCTTTCTGTTCATTACAGGTAATATACCTGATGCAGCTTATATCCAGGTTGCTTGTAGGAAACGTCAGTTGGCCAGGACTCAGGGTGACTATATTCCACTGGACACATCACATCGTGCTCCAGTCTCTCAGAAAAAAGCATGCAGTGATACAGAGAGTGAGGATGACTCTGATCATGACACGATTCTCCACTTCGCTCCCAAAACAAAAACTCTTAGGCAGAGGATGGCTGAATATATAGGTAAGTTTAAGCCTGTTTACCAGGGCATAAAAATGGCAAACCTTGAACTGTCTGAAGAATATGAAATGCACTAAAAGAGTGCAGTTCTAGGCTCTGTTTGTAAAAAGAGTGATGCAGACTCTTATTGCTCTTTTAGGGCTTTTCTATGTGGGTATATTAAATCAGATTAACTTTAGTTAGTTCACCTTATGTCCACAAACAACTTTTTTAAAGTGATTACTTGGCATCTTAGGTCACAGTAATAATCCTCCTCGGAACAGGAGTAACTCCACTTCACAGGGAGTTTGCTTTCTTTAAGTTTGGGTGGATGCATTCCTAACTATTCTCCTTCTGGCAGTCCTGTAACTACTATCCCACACTACACTGCTTTACTTCTGGACTTGCCTGTCTTGTGTCTGTGTGCCATCCACTCCCCTGGGGTCATCTTAACTAGATGTCATCTCTCAGTTTAAATGCTGGCACGCAACCAAGAATGCCCATGTTTGATATCAGATAATAGTGAGTTCACATACTCCTTACAGTAGTCAGGCCAAGCCCCTCTCCTCAGCCAAGTTTCTGTGTGGAGTCATTCAGAGATCCAGGAGTTGATTGCCCTCTTTGGAGAGCTGCATATTCAATCCCATCTGGAGAAGAGTCACTAGAATGCAGCCATTTACAAGACAGTTCAAGCAAATGAAGGCAAGGAGGCACTCCTGGAGCTGGTCCCAGTGCTGAGTCAAAGCAAAGGCACTCCAGTGGAAGTACCTGAGGACAAGGGACCAGAACAGGACTTCTGGTATTGCTCCCATACTCTGCCCATACTCCTGAGGAACTGAACCACATTTTTGCAAGTGAAACCACCACAGAACCCAAGACTTTTGTGGTGGATAATTTTCCACAAAGCACCTAAGACAGCATGGTTGGCACCCAAAAAGCCACTGAAAGCTACCTTGGCCTCATGTATGCCATGGGGATCCAACCAGGAGGAGACTTTTTCAGGGCAGCCAAGAATTGTATGACCCGACAGATTTGGATGCTACACAAGAACAGCATATGAATAGCCATACTAAAACTGCTGTCGATGAGAGTTCTACTAGCAGCCAGTCCGAAAATGCTGGGGAGGGGACTTATGCCCATAAGCATTATGTGCTGTATTACAACAGGACAGTATAGGGGGATGTTTGCTACTTCTTTCGGGGACCGGCTGTCCACTTCCATGTTGGGTGGAGCTAGAAACTTCCCCCCCTATTTTGCATTTAACACCCTGCCCCCAGCATGCTGAAAATGGCATCTGCGTCAGAGATTTAATGCTTTAAAGTCCCTCCCCACCCCACCCCCCTTGTGGTATCATGCTGCACAACCATCGGCCACACTTGCCAATTCCATAAACCTCTTCCTGAATTGTGTCCTGCTTGTTCTGCCTCCCCCACCATGCCCTCCCTTATACACTGCTCAAGATGTCTGCACTGTGGGAATTAAAAAATGCATTGCACGGCAAATGTTTATTGTAGCAGCAGATACAGGGGAAAAAAATAGAAAAGATTCATTATTTCACAGTTTCATTAATACTCGGCTTTTAGTAAAGTTGAGGATTCATGTGGTAAATGGCCCAAATCAGGTTGCAGAGTCATTTGAAAATGGGTTTAGAGCAGTTACTGTAGAATTTTATTTGTCAGAAGGTACACTTTTAAATCTATAGGTATCGTAAAAGAGAACTTAAAGCAAAGATACTGCTTTATTTTGGCACGCACATTGCAAGGCAAAGCAGCACTCCTGGGACTGCCCGTATAGCTAGTGTTTCTGTTCCACTCCTGCACCAGCGCAGGGACACTAGCTTGGTAAATAGCAGTGCTGCGTAGCTTCCTGGTTTGCCCATTGGCTTTTTGGACAGGCCCCTTCTTAATCTTCTGGGGACTCATCTCAGGTTAACATCCTCCACTGTAAGGACAGCCTGTAGGGGTGCACATGCAATTACTAACGTGCTGACTGCTGCACTATATAACCTCCCACCTAAAACCAGAACAGCCATCCAAATACCCAGTTTTTGTTACAGGGGGCCTATATAAGGGGAAGTAATTTGGAAATCTTCTTACTGTTGTGAGGTGAACCTCAGAATGGGAAGAGACAATTGGAATAGCATTCTAAAATTGTGGGGAAAGAAACATTTTTGGCATGGTGATTAGGGTGGGGACAGTAAGTACTTGTGCTCTTTCTTATTTCCCATAGCACCTGTAATGTCATGGCCCACGTAAAGAAGGGAGTTATCACCTGTAGAGTGGCTGACAAATCTTCAAAGCGGGGGTGGGTGCAGGGGGGAATGGCAAGAGAAGATCTGTTCCAGGAACTATTGAATTCATCCCAGCAGAGAGCCACATAAAAAGCCACAAAGGCACAGTTGTGGAGGAGTGGTTTCCTGGAGCATTCTCAAAGGATCAGAATGGATTGAATGGCCTTGGACAGGGACATGAGGTAGACAGCTGTGATAGAGCACCTTTTGATATAAAGGTCAAACACTGTACCCAAACTTCCAGTGTTCTGCAAACTATAGAGAACACACCATACTGGGACCACTATTTCAATCGACCTACAACAATCAACCCTTGGGACATGGAGAAGGGGAAGTCTCTTGAGTGCATCACCTATAGGAGTTTGTGAGCATTCCTTACTTTGGCCATGCCTCAGTTCCATTGGTGTTAAGGTTGCACCACGTTCTCATTTAAGTGTGTGTTTGTTTTTCACTTAAGATGCAATGTGTTCCCTTTTTTTGTTAACTGAATAAATTCATTTTGCTTTAACTTGGCTGAAATGTTCCATTGAGGAACAGCTCAACCCATAAGTGACATAGTATGGGAGGGGAGGATGTTATCGACTCCTAACCAGAAGAGAACACAAACACGTTTCTCTTGTTACAGTACATTTGTCACCCCCCAGTAAGCCCTGACCTCAGGGGAGGAGAACAATGCATCCCTGACCCTATTTCCTTGGTCACTTGGGGCATTTTAGAGAGGCACACACTCTCACTGTCTGTAATGTTCAGAAAGTCTCTCTGTTTCCTGCTCCTACCCATCCTCCAGGATCTCTCCCTTGCTCTCATAGATGTTATGTGAAATACAGCAGGCATTTAGCACGCAATGAGGAGAAACATACAGCTTTTTATAAAGCATCACCTGCCCTTCAGCCTTCTAAAAGTACACTTCACTAGCATTCCATAGGCATTTGGAATACTCCTTGCTCTTGTCCAAGTGTCTACTGAGAGACTTGATAAGTCAAAAAAAGAAGAGGGTAAGAAGAGTTTCCCAGAATGACAGGAGGAATCACAACTCCATTAATGGCTGTAGTGGTCTGGGGAGCAAAAATGTATTTCTTCATTCCAGTAAGCCAGGCCACAGCTTCTAAATATTCTGACATCATGGACTTTTCCAGACACCACCACCCCCCCATGTTAATATTAGTGAATCTTCCACAGTGATCATCAAGGTCATGCAGCACCATAGAGAAATACCTTTTCCTCTTGATCAAGTCTTTGGCTTTGGGGGCGTGTGTGTGTGAGAGAGATCTGTCCCATGAATAGCCCCACTTCATTTGGGAACTCCATCTTTGCAAAGCCATCAATGACCTGTGCATTGCCACAGTCTGACATGGTATGGCAGCACCCTCCTCATAGCACTCACGAACCCCAACAGTTGAGCTACCAACACCAACCAAATTAATTACTGACTAATAGTAACCAGGGGAGACGAACTTCCAGAGGGTGATGGCAACATGCTTCTCCATGTTGAGGGGAACTCTCAAGTTGGTGTTCTGCTGCGGCTGTGGGGTGAGCACTGTACAGATCCTCTAGGAAAGTGGCCTTTGTTATCCTGAAGATGCTGGTATCCTGGTCTGCATTACTACCCATTTCCTGTGGTCACTATTAGTTGGTCAAACCCAGAAGCATTGGTCCATTGAATAAAGTTGCTCCAGAAAATGCCTTGCAGCAGTAACTGCTTGATTTCATTCTCCTGCTCCTCTTCCATTAGCTGTACTACTGCAGCATCAAAAGCCCTATGAGACCACAGAGCCAAATCTGTCTGTCCCCATGACTGAAAATGCATTTGCATCATCCTATTTGTATAAACGACTGTCATGATCACAGTGCCCAGCAGTCTGTCGTCCATACTGCCTCGACAATGGTGCTGGCAAAATTAATGGATGACAGGAGGAGAAGCGTGGAAGTCTGTTAATTTGACCCTGAGATCCAGCCTTCTTATAGTTTCTGGTAGGCATACCACAGGCACCATGGGAATAATCTGAGTTTGGGCTGAGTGATAGAGAGATAGTGATATCATGGGATATGTGCCCGGAATGCACTTGAGTTAACCACTCAGCGGAGTTGTGTGGATGCAATGATTAACAAGGAAAGTACCGTGTGGTGGTATAACAAAGTGGTGTGGAGGTAGGTAGGTAGTCCAGTATATGCTACCACAATAACTGCCTCAGATTTTTATTCAGTATGACTTTTTATGCATTCAAGAATGGTGTTTTGTTACTTGACTGCTAAGAGTTTGAGTAATATGGTTTTTTATAGCACTTTATAAATGTTGACTAATCCACATAACACCTTTATGAGTCAGATAATTTACATCAAAGATTTTACTGTTCTAGTCACCACACCCTGCTCTGATGTATACTGCAGTCCCCCAGATTCATCTTGTACAATTGTTTAATGTATGTTGAACTCTTGTAGTGGATGAGTGTTTATCAAGAACATTGCTGTTTTACGTTATCTGCTGAATAAATTTTTCTGACCATTATCATAGCCCGATCAAATGATTTTGTGACCTGTCGTCTTTCTCCTTTCGATTAATTTGCCTCCCTTCTCTATCCCAGTTTGATACTTTCATGTTTTATTCATTCTTGCTTATTCAGACTTTTTAAAGTAAACAAAATCATTTTCAATGCTGCTCAGTGTGACTTTCCCTAGTGACTTCTCTACAGTTTAAACCTTTTCTGTCTACACGTACCATTAGCTTTATATATTCAAGCTAATTACATTATTTAAGTAATGTACATTGCCTGGACCATGGTAATGACCATGTAGATTAGTTTTTATGCTATACTGTCACATTTTTGTTACTTCAGGTAAATTGTATCCATTGCTCCTCTTCCTTTCTCTTCAGCTCTTTTTCAAAAGATCACATTTCTTAAATGTGACCTGCTTTTTGGGAATCCATGCCTTTGAAGGAGTCAGTCAAATTGTTTAAGACCAAAATGTGAACCTGAAAGAGTGACACTGTGAAAATGCCAGAATGGGGGTGCCATGTTTGTTGACTGGAGAATAAGGAAGTTATGTGTAGTATTTTTTTACAAACATGCCCCTCAAGTTATCCATTTTGATATTAACAATATTTTAAAATTCTGCATATTTTATTAGTCAAAATAACAGTATAATCCTGTCAGTTACAAATATTTTGGTCATTTATTTCAAAATACCTGTCAGCAAGTATGTCTCTAACAATACATCCGAAGAAGTGGGTATTCACCCACGAAAGCTCATGCTGCAAAACGTCTGTTAGTCTATACGGTGCCACAGGATTCTTTGCTGCTTTTACAGATCCAGACTAACACGGCTACCCCTCTGATACTCTCACAATACAGACAACAAAAAAATTCAGGAAATATTTTTTGACAAATAGATTCCTTACTAGGCATATTAATACAGAACTTTGAGTAATAATTAATTTAAACTACAATCCAGAAATGTATTTCCCATTCCCCTGAGAAGCAATGCAAAGGCTTGGGGGCACCAGAGGTAATGGAGGAGCTGAGTAAGAGGGAAGTAATTGCTGGGAAGGAGCCTGGGAGTGAACCTGGAGGGTTGTTGGGTGTGGTGGGAGAAGTATGGAACAGATTTATTTTGCAGGGGGAGGGTTTGTTAGGGAGTTGGGGAGCCTCCCCCAGGCAGACCCTGGCTGATCCCTAGCCTCCCTCATTTAGTCCAGCACATCTGCCCCGTTCACATATGTCCCTGCACTCCCACTCCCCCCCCCCCCCCCCCCCCCCCCCCCCCCCCCCCCCCCCCCCCCCCCCCCNTGCACCCCCACTTCCATTCAGCCACTGTCTCCATATTGTCACCCCACTAGTCCCTGTGCCCGCCAGTCTGTCCCCCCAAGTAGCCCTTCTGAACCCCAGTCTGTGTGACCCCCCCCCAGCAGCGCCATGTGCCCCACTCTGTTCCTCCCCTTCCCCCCCATATCCCATGCCTTCTCACCTGGCCCCAGTGGTAGGGTGCTCTGAGGAAGGCAGCCTCTGCCGCCCCCTCCCACCCGTGGCTGGCTGCTCCTACCTGTGAGCCAGCTGCCCTCTTTGGGTGCCACACCAGTCACTGGTGGGCAAAAGGTGTAATTGCAGCTTCCCTTCGCCTCCCCATCAAAATCAATTATTCTGCCGGGGAGGGGGGAATCTGCAGGGTACATTAATTCTGGGCTTGTGCAGTGGGGCAGAATTCCACCAGGAGTAATTTGAGAGGGACTAAAGGGGTCTAAGGTGTAGCCATTACACTGACTTTCAATAATGTTCATATCCATTTTGTTTGGTTGACAAGAGAAAAGATGTTTTTTTCTAACTGCCAGCATTGCAAATTCAACCTGGGATCAGAAAGTTGAGCTCTATTCTTTCTGGCTCTCGATTCTACAGTTAGAACATAGAGCCCAATCCTGCACTCCTTATTCAAGTGAGGTTTATAAGATGAGAACTTAGTTAATAGTTTTGTTGATGAGTAAGCTAGAATAGATTCCAGCTCACTGTCCCAGAGCTGTGCAAAAGAAAGAAAGAGTAAGTTAAATGCTTTTTGTCACAAAGATTTGTCACTAAGCTCCTATGATTTAGAAAACTGACAAGGAATTCTTGTATATGAAGTTGCCACTTCTATACTCTAATCAACAGCCCTACTATCCTGTCAGAAGAATCACAGTTAACTCATGCAATTAAAAAAAATTAATTGCTATTAATTGCAGTTTTAATCACACTGTTAAACAATAGAATACCAATTAAAATTTATTAAATATTTTGGATCTTTTTCTACATTTTGAAATATTGATTTCAATTACAACACAGAATACAAAGTGTACAGTGCTCACTTTATATTTTTATTACAAATATTTGCGCTGTAAACATAAATGAAAGAGAGAGTATTTTTCAGTTCACCTCATACAAGTACCGTAGTGCAATCACTTTATCGTGAAAGCGCAACTTACAAATGTAGATATTTTTTTAAAATTTTGTTTGTTTGTTTCATAACTGCACTCAAAAACAAAACTATCTAAAACAATTAGAGCCTACAAGTTCACTTAAAGAGCGTGATCAGCATGGACGTATGAAGGGACATATGAATGGACATATGAATCTCTAGCGCATCTGGCTCGTAAATATCTTGCAACGCCGGCTACAATAGTGCCATGCGAACGCCTGTTCTCACTTTCAGGTGATATTGTAAACAAGAAGGGGGCAGCATTATGTCCTGCAAATGTAAACAAACTTGTTTGTCTGAGCGATTGGCTGAACAAGAAATAGGACTGAGTGGACTTGTAGGCTCTAAAGTTTTACATTGTTTTATTTTTTAATGCAGTTATTTTTTTGTACATAATTCTACATTTGTAAGTTCAACGTTCATGATAAAGAAATTGCACTACAGCACTCGTATTAGGTGAATTGAAATACTATTTCTTTTGTTTTTTACAGTGCAAATATTTGTAATCAAAAATAAATATAAAGTGATCACTGTACATTTTGTATTCTGTGTTGTAATTGAAATCAATATATTTGAAAATGTGGAAAACATCCAAAAATATTTATATAAATAGTATTCTATTATTGTTTAACAACACAATTAATCGTGATTTTTTTTAATCGCTTGACAGCCCTAATAGTTAGAACAATAACAATCTGTATTTGCATATATTTAGTATGGATTATATACAGTTTGATTTGTAAAATAAAATATCCCAATGTGTTTGTAGGGCACAGTATTTTATGCTTGCACTGGCTCTGCAGCAACAGTTAACTAAGAAACCATATTCTCAGGGACTTAATTTTCAGTANGAGCCCCTTCCTTGGTCAATGGACATGCTAATTCATTAGGTGGGAGGAGAATAGAACGAGGGGAAGACTCTGGCAATGCAGATCAGCAATTTCTCATTGCTAGCTGATTAGAGGGACAGCATTGTCATTAGCCTCAAAAGAAAGGTGTATTACCCACACTATTCGGTGCAGAAGGAGGCTTTTTGGAAAGGCAAAGAATCTGAATCAGCTAAAAGTCTGAGAATGAAACTCTGAGCTAAAGTATGTGCTGTGATGCGAAGGATCTTAAAAACAAAAGTACTTACAAACCAAAACTGCCATCCTCTAAAAGCTACACTAATAAACTATCAACAAGGGAAAGGAAGAAATGTTAAATGGGGGAAGAAACACTGTCATAACACTTACTGTGCCCCTCACCTCCCCACCGTCCTCTAGTACTAGATTGGTTATTTAACCTTTCTAAGGGCACTTTCCTGTGGCGTTCAACGGGGTTCCATCTTGTTTCCCTTCCTGTTCAATGTGTACATGGGCATTTGGGAGGCTTTGTAAGAGAGTATGAACTGTGGCACTTTCAATGTGCTGATGACCAAATAGGTGCTCCTTTAGCTAGTCTAGGTGAGATTGGGGCAGGTAAGAGAAACCGGCTGTCTAAAGCTCAATCTGGATATGATTGAAGGGATGCTGGGTTTATCTTCCCACTATATGTTTACAATCTGGTATTATTGGATACCCAGTTTCTATTAGACCATTGTATGGCAGTTGTTTCTGGGAAGGCATTTTTTCCTCTGTCTGGCCAGGAAATTGCAACCATTTCTTTCAGGTGCAGAGTTTGTTGCCATTATGCATGACTTTGTCACTTCAAGACTAGATTAGTGTGATACTGTCTACATTGACCAGACCTTAAATCAGTTTAGAAACTGAAGCTGACCTAGAATGCAGAACATCTTTTCATAGAATCATAGAATATTACGGGTGGAATAGACCTCAGGAGGTCAACTAGTCCAATCCCCTGCCCAAAGCTGTGATTGGCTGAAAGCTTTTCTAAGCAGTGATTGGCTGAAATCCTTCTTTTGTCACAATTACTTGCAATTTATACTTTCAAATTGTGGAACCTGTCATATATTGGCCTATTGTCACAAAATTTAGAGTTTACTTAATTTATTTTTACCCTACAGTAAATGCCTATTACATTTGCAGTCTGTTGCTTAATGCTTATATATATACTGTACCCCTTCTGTATTATTAACTGTTTAAGCCTCATGAGGAGATCATGAATTATTCCCAGAAATCTTGCATATAACAACGTGGTTCTAAAACAAAATATAAAGAAAAAAATTAGACCATATTTACTGTTGGCTGTAAAGACGGGATTAAAACATATTAAAAAATATTATCGACCAGGTCTCAGTTTTCAGGATGGAAGTGTTCTGTACAATCCTGGAAATTGTAGGGATTTATCAGTTCATGAAGAGAGAGGAAAAACGTGTAGCTCAAACTAAAGAAATGTCTGGATAATCAGCTTTACCTGTGTATATATTTTGCACAGGAAACATCTAATTTTTTAGAAATTTGTATTACATTATGTTCAGTAACAAGAACTTGCTGTATATTCTAATCACTGGGCCTGCTAAAGCTTACAGTTCCAGAGGAAAACAAGTTCATAAAAATTAACAATGCTAATTCTCACAGGGAATTAATGTAGACACTTCTCTACGTAAATCTCAACCCATGAAAATAAAGTTTGATCCCTCTGTTTCACTGCCACCTGTGAACCTGGAAATTGTAAAGAAGCGTCTGAATACAAGGTAAGTGTTGCTAGTGTGAAACATAAGTTTTGAGCATCCTATGTTACATACAGTGCTGTGTTAATATCTTTTATGAACCAGTGTATCTCATTCTGTCACTACTGTTTGACTCTTTCTTCCACGTACTAGAGGATCTTAGCATTATTGTTTTATGTGTAATGTACTTGCTGCTATATCCAGAATAGTACTAAGATTTTTGTTTTGCTTGGTAGTAGACATTGCCACAATGTTTATGTGGAGCTTTTTGTTAAAATCTCTTCCATTGTTCTACCACTAGTGCAGAGCCATGGGATGCAGTACTAATGTAGACTAATCAATGGTGTTTTCATCCCAAAGCCATGTGAACATGCTGTGAGAAGGGCTCGATGAGATCTTGATTAAAATGCTTTCTGCTCTTCACTGCTAGCACCAGAGGTGAAAGTAAGCCGGTACGCCATACCGGGGCGGATCGGCTTCCCCTGGCGGCAATTTAAAGGGCCTGGGGCTCCCAGCAGCAGCTAGAGCCCTGGGCCCTTTAAATCGCCGCCAGAGCCCCGCTGCTGGAGCCCTGGGGAAGTGGCGGTGGGGCTCGGGCGGCGATTTAAAGGGCCCGGGGCACCTGCCGCAGCTACCACCCCGGGCCCTTTAAATCGTCCCCAGAGCCCTGGGGTAGTGGCAGCGGGGCTCCAGCGGCTATTTAAAGGATCTGGGGCAGCGGCAGCCGCTACCGCCACAACCCTGAAAATAGCCCCCGGAGACATGCCGCCGCCACAGCAGAGCTCCGGGGACGATTTAAAGGGTCCGGGGCTCCGGTAGCCACTACTGCCCCGGGCCCTTTAAATTGTCCCCAGAGCCTGCTGGAGCCCTGGGGAGGCGGCGGCGGGTCTCCGGCGGCTATTTAAAGGGCCAGGGGCTCGGTCGCCGATACCGCCCCGGGCCCTTTAACTTGCCACCGGAGCACCGCCGCCGCTACCCCAGGGCTCCGGCAGCAGGGCTCCGGGGACGATTTAAAGGGCCTGGGGTGGTAGTGGCAGCCGGAGCCCCGGGCCCTTTAAATCACCGCCCGAGCCCCCAGCTGCTGCTGCTACCCCGGGGCTTGAGCAGCAGGGCTCGGGTGGCAATTTAAAGGGCTCAGGGCTCCCACTGCCGCTACCCTCTGGGGCCCTTTAAATCGCCACCCGAGCCCCGCTGCTGGAGCCCTGGGGTAGCGGCGGCGGGGCTCTGGCAGTGATTTAAAGGGCCAGGGGCTCCCGGCTGCCGCTACTGCAGTGGAGCCCTGGGCCCTTTAAAGCTCCACCAGAGGCTGGGGCCCCCTCCGATGGTGATTTAAAGTGCCCGGGGCTCCGCTGTGGTAGCAGCAGCTGGAGCCCTGGGCCCTTTAAATCACCCCTGGGGCTCCCAGCCACTGGTAGCTCCAGGGGTGATTTAAAGGGTTCGGGGCTCCCAGCTGCTGCTACCACAGCCCCAGCCCCGGGCCCTTTAAATCACCGCCAGAGCCCCGCCGCCACTACCCCAGGGCTCCAGCGGCGGAGCTCGGGTGGCGATTTAAAGGGCCTCTTCCAGTTGAGGCCCCGCCCCCTCCTAAGGACTCCAGAGTACTGGTAAGTCCTTTAAGTTACTTTCACCCCGGCTAGAACCCCCCCACTGTTGCTAAAACTGGTGGTAATGCAGTGTGGGAGATTAAGCAAACAGCACAAAGCTGAAATCTTAACACTAATTTTAGGTCCTTGTCATGTGGAGAGTTATGCAAGGAGAGACCCATGCACCTATGCAGATCCCTACTGATATCAGCTTTAAGAATTGTTGCTAAATTGGCTTAAAGAATTTTGCAGCAGTTAACATTTTTTTGCCTACTTTCCTGGAGAAGATTAGTTAAATTCTGGGTTCACTTGAATATAGAATCAAATTCAGAAAAGAGAATGAGGATATTAGGAACATAAAAAATTAGGTCACCTACTTGCAAGCCAGCAGGGATAAGAAAATAATTTAATTTGACCATAATGTATTTAAAATATGCATAATTGCAGAAGGCTGACTTGAACATGATTTTTTGAATTGTGACTGTATTGCGTTTCCCTTTAGTTTGATTTGACCAGCTAGTCAATCATAATGACTATATTTTTTGATGTATTGCTTAGTTTTTCAAAGTTGGAAGCTGAACCCCACTTCAGGAAAATGAGACAAACTGCAGCCCATATTCAATCCTGCCTTGCAGTGCTAAAAGTCTGTTCAAAATGAGCAGGCACTCAGAGTGTATTGTGCAGATTTTTAGAATATCAGGCCTCTCCTTTCTTACATGACCAGATGAACAGTGAAATAGTCAACAGTGTTGACATTGAAGTATCATTGGCATCAAAGCTACCACCCATGTAAATGAAAGCTGAGATTGGAGAACAGTAGAAAGGCCAGTCCACACCCCACACATTGGGAAATGCTGGCATGATTCATTCTTAGTAGTTTTTTAAATTGAGTGGGGCTAATGGAAGTAAGTACTATTATTACTAATCTAGAACTAGGCTTGCTACATAAGAGTGGCCATACTGGGTCAGACCAAAGATCTATCTAGCCCAGTATCCTGTCCTCTGACAGTGGCCAATGCCAGGTGCCCCAGAGAGAATGAACAGAACAGGTAAACATCAAGTGATCCATCCCATTGCCCATTCCCAGCTTCTGGCAAACAGAGGCTAGGGACACCCTCCCTGCCCATCCTGGCTAATAGTCATTGATGGACCTATTCTCCATGAACTTATCTAGTTCTTTTTTGAACTCTGTTATAGTCTTGGCCTTCACGACATCCTCTGGCAAAGAGTTCCACAGCTTGACTCTGCATTGTGTGAAGAAATACAGTACTTCCTTTTGTTTGTTTTAAACCTGCTGCCTATTGATTTCATTTGGTGACCCCTAGTTCTTGTGTTATGAGGAGTAAATAACACTTCCTTATATACTTTCTCCACACCCATCATGATTTTATTGACCTCAATCATTTCCCCCCTTAGTCGTCTCTTTTCCAAGCTAAAAAGTCCCAGTTTTATTAATCTCTCCTCATACAGCATCTGTTCCATACCCCTAATAATTTTTGTTGCCCTTTTCTGAACCTTTTCCAATTCCAATATATCTTTTTTGAGATGGGTCGACCACATCTGCATGCAGTAGTCAAGATGTGGGCGTACCATGGATTTATACAGAGGCTATATGACAAAATGATTGAGAAAAACTTAAGGTGGCTTAACTTGTTTGCAAGCAGTTTTTGTTAAGTTGTTTACAAATGTTTGAGTTTTTTCAGAATAACATCCTTACAGGACCTTCATCGTGCTCACCAGAGGGAGCATGAAAAATATACACAGGACATTGAAAGCTCAAAGAGTACCATCCAGGAATTAGAGAGGTCTTCAAATGCAGCTCTGAATTACAAATTCTACCGGTCTATGAAAACTTACATGGAAAGCCTTATAGACTGTTTGAATGAAAAGGTACCAACATTTTTTTTTTTTTTTTTTTTTTTAAGGGATGAGATGAGGTTTGTGATATTCAGCCAATAGAATAGTCACCTTCCTCTAGAAGTTAACATTTTGTTGCCACCAAGTATGGGGAAATAATATTAAAGGGACACCATAAATTTAAAAGCACTTCTGTCAGACGGTTATCTTTTATGTAATGCTTAAGATTGTTTAACGAGACTAAAGAAAATACTTATTTTTCTTCTTTTCAATTTGTCTTCTTTGTGGGGGGATAGTAAAACTACGGTGGTGATTGTAAAATCCAAGAATTGTCAGAGGGAATTTGCTGTTAACATAATACCCTAAAACCACTTTTTAAAAAAAAAATCCTTTTAAATATTCTCTTCCTGTGTCATCACTATATTGGGCAGCTTTGGTATTTGACAGATGGCTTGAGTATAATTTTAGATCTTGTATTGCTCTGCCAACAACCAGATTTTTTTCAAAATAAAAATATTGGACTAGAATAAGGATATGTGGGGACACACATTAGAGTTATAAATTATGCTGTCTTAGGTAAAAATTGAAAATTAAATAGAAGGTCTCACCTAAATCCTCCGTTGTGTGCATCTCAAAACTTCCATAGGAATGTACTCAATATTATAGTGTGGATGGGGTGAGGGTTTCAAATTTAGATTGAGATGGATTAGCAGAACTAGGGGGGGGATTCTTTTATACCACCTGTCTGTGCTATATCTAACTAGCTGAAGCACACCTATTTGCTGTAGCCTTCCCATCATAATCACTATGTACATTTAAAAGGAGGGGGAGGGCAAGCAAAGCTTCTTATAATTTGGGTGAGGCAAAGAATACACTGCCATTATGTCCTGTGTGGATACTGCTATGTGGTCTGCATTACAGTAATTGGAGCTTAGGCGCTACCTTTGAAACCTCTATTTAAATATCATAAAGAGGGAGAATAACTGTGGGTTGCTCATTAAAATGAGCAAGGTATTCATTCCAAAATCTTAAATGTCAAAAAAAAAATTTTTTTGTCCATTTCACAACTTTATTTCAAATGATTAAGTAAACTGTAAAAGGAAAGTGAGGCCATGTGAATTAAAAGTTCCAACAACAGTAATAAAACTTTAATAAAAAAGCATCTTTTTACTTGCAAACTGAACACATTACCTACCATTCTAAGTATTCTGTTTATTCCTTCACACATCTCAATAGATGGTACTTCTCAGCTTATCATGAACTGAGCCTGAAAGGTCTAATAAAAAGGAACAGGAACTTATTACTCTAACTATATGCATTATTTTTTCCAGTTTTTCATCATTGTTATGTATAAAAATAATTGGGGAAACTACTTCTGCTGTTGCACATTTTTGCTTTCAGCTTTTCTTTTGTAATTCTAGCAGTTAACTGAAAATGTAATAGCTATTGAATATATTTCAGCTACTTAATATTAATGAACTGGAGTCAGCTATGCAGATGCTACTTCAACAACAAGCCATAACACTCTTGAAACGTAGGCAAGAGGATCTGAAAAATGAATCTGCTTATGTTCAGCTGCTATCAAGTTAGTATGACATTTTTAAAATAAATTTTCAGCAACTGAAGCTTTTGCACTTCTTCAACAGAAGTTGAGGGGAGAGAAGAGTGTGTGTGTGTGTGCGGGGGCGGGGGGGTGCGGGGGCGGGCGTGTGTGAGAGAGAGATACAAGTGAGTATCCCAAGTGTAAGATGCTTTCCAGCCCAATCAGGCTATTCTCTATTAGCTTAAAAGGAGATCAGACCAGGAACAGTTGATATTGGTGGACACAGACACAGTAAGCACTCAACAGCAACAGAAGGCAGCACTAGTGGAGGACTAGTCTGGTGCTGTTCTTTATCACTAGATCTAGGTTCCAAACCAGATCGTAATTATTCATAATACTTAAGGTTTGAATAACTTCTTGAATTGGAATAAAATTGTTGCCTAGTTTCAGTTTTGACTTCCAAACTGAGAGAAGTCTCTAGCATTCATTGTCACCTTCAGCACTGTCAGTAGTGTGTTCCATAAGACATTCACTTCCATCTCCAACAGATACCAAAAAGCAATAACTTCATCACTCACACTTTGACCTCATGCTGTTATATCAAGAAACTGGCATATCAGATTGTTACACATTCTATACAGGTGTAATATTGTTCTGCTTTAACATTGCAGAGGTTACTGATAAAGTTTTTTCATGCCATTTCTAAAATAATAAACTGTAGAGGGGAAAAAATGAGTATGGACAAAAATATTTTGTATTCAAGAAAATGGAAATTTCAAACCAGCTGATGTTATACAACTGTTTCTATTCATAGGAAAGAATGGCAGGTCAGCTGATGACAGCTTGGAAGATGATGAAAAAACAAAGCAGCTCCTAGAAAAGAGTGAGGCCCGAAGGTAATTATAAAACGTAAATTCATGTAACTTTGATGATCACACATTGTTAGAGTAACTTTCTATTTTTCATGCAGTGGTGAATGTAAATATGCAGGATTTCTAACCATGAAGCTTTTATTTAATATTTTTCTTAGATTCTGTCTAATTTATTACCAAAATGACTAACTAGTTTGCCTTCCAAATCTTAGAATGGTACTATTTGGAGTACACTTTCACATGTTACTTCTTAATGATCTTCACTCTCATGTTGCTTGGGATCTGAGCATCAATGGTTTTGTTCTCACCAGAGAACCTAATGCATTGGTATTAAGAAAATTTCTTATGAGATGATGGGGAAAACTACTATTCAATATCAGTATTGTGAACTTGTGTAGAAACAAACTTTAGATCATTGTGTGGGCAACCAAAATGCTGTCAAAAAGTACCATGATACCAATAGGTTGAGGATCAGAGAATCACACAAACTGGAGATGAAAATGACCTGTTAAATCATCTTGTTTAATCAGTAGCTTTTCCTCTCCGCTCATAAGAAATGTTCTTGATCTAATGTTAGATCCTAGACTACTATCATTGTAGAGGACCTTTCTGTTTAAAAAACAATAATTTATTAGCAAGTATTTGAAAGCATGTAAAATGAGCAAAAGAAACTTGTGTTTTACTGAAGTGCAATAAAAAAATAAGGTAATGACTTGAGTCTAGTTCACATTGAAGAAGCATTGTCTTTGGAATTAAAATAGATGAAAAATAACTAAATTTAAGCTGCTTATTGTACTAAATATTATCACAGTTAAGTGATAAGTTAAAGTATTACATTGCTGTAAAAGATTTATTTTCATGTAAACAACTGAGCATTTTCCAGAAGCAGATATATGGGTTCTGGAATCTGCAGCCTGATGTGACCCCTTTCTATGTTTATAGTTAAATTGGAACTCAACTACATCTCTGAATGTTTACGTGGTCTGTTGCACAATGAAGTCTTGGGTGCTCCAATTCTAAGTCTTATGGGCTCTGCGATTTATGGTACCAGACCCCATTATGCACCAGAGCTCTCAATTAAAAGAAATACTGTATCATGGTCCAGCACAGAGATAACTAAACCTGAAGTTCAATATTGAAGGTGGGGTGGGAGATGTCGGGAAAGCTGGGAGTGAAGTGGGGGTAGAAGCTAATGGAGAAAAGGTTAGAAGATCCTACTGGGCGCACACATCCCCAATGATAAGTGTCCTGATATTTTTAATCCCAGTTTCCAAAACCATTTTATACAAGTTTTCCACTTCCTTTTAGCACTACTTTATTACAAAATAGCCGTTTTTGCTCTGTTGGTCAGTGCTGATTATATTTCTTTTTGCATACTCTTTTCTCTTTCCACTTTTATTGTAAAATAATCTGCCTTCATAAAAGTTTTCTCTCTTAGATATAGATATGCTGAAGGGTCTCTAATGTGAGTTCATTACAAAATATAGGACATGCAGAAAGCAAGCAAGAGAGAGTTTTGGGAAATCTGATCACCATGAGGGCATGTCCAGTGATGATGAGCTGTCTGCAGCAGAGAAGACTGATTTCCAGAAAAACAAAGGTCAGTGACTGCCTTGTAATGAACAAAGTCCTTACGTATTTCTAAGATCAAGATAAGTTGCTTTTGAAAAAGAATGTCTTTAAATTAGTACACGTAAATTGAAAACTGAGTCATGCACTTATAGTGAGGAAATACACTGGAGCAACTTTGATTCTTAAATTTAATATTTTTTTTATTGGTGGGAATATGGAGAACATATAGTGGTGTGTTGGGGTATATTGGTTTTGTCAGTATGAGTTTGGGATGGCCACATTACTTGCATACAGTGAAGCCATAAGTGAATTACACGTGTTATCCCAAAAGAATTCTGACAAAACCTGATGCCACACTACCATGTATTTTGTATGCCGCTTATTTTTAAAGACATTTTTTTTCAGCTCTGTAGAGACTTTTTTTTTCTTTTTCTGTGGTTAAAAGTAGACTTCTCTAATCACCTTGAGTATAGATGCACAGGCTTTAGAAGGAGAGGAAAAATACAACTAACTTACAGCGCTTCTAAAATAGTTTTTCCAATGGATAATCACATTGTGGTTTTAAAGTCTGAAATTTTGATTCCTTCTAAGGTTCGACGCAAATCCTGCATTGAATAGCTGTAGATCTATCTCCCCGTTGGTTTTTGGTATAGAGCTTGCAAGATATTGATCATTTAAATCTGCTGCTAGTTCAAGACTGAACCTTGTCTGTCCTGAGTTTTGTGCCAATATAATTTTTTTTTTTGAGTGGTGGGGGAGGTCCATATCTTTTGGGGGGAGAATTTAAAAAATAAAGATCAACTGTTAGAACAGGGGTAGGCAAACTTTTTGGCCTGAGGGCCACATCTGGGTATAGAAATTGTATGGCGGGCCATGAATGCTCACCAAAATTGGGGGTTGGAATGCAGGGGGGTGAGGGCTCCGCCTGGGGGTATGGGCTCTGGGGTGGAGCTGGAGATGAGGGATTGGGGGTGCAGGAAGATGTTCTGGGCTGGGACCAAGGGGTTCGGAGGTTGGGAGGGGGATCAGGGCTGGGTCAGGGGGTTGGGGCACAGGAGGGGGTCAGGGGTGCAGGCTCCAGGCGGCGCTTACCTCAAGCAGCTTCCAGAAGCAGCGGCATGTCCCCCCTCCAGCTCCTACGCTCCCATTGGCGGTGGTACCAATGGGAGCTGTGGGGGCGGCGCTTGGGGTGGGGGCAGCGTGCGGAGCCCCTTGGCTGTCCCTACACATGGGGGGGGACGGGACGGGACATGCGGCTGCTTCCGGGAGCCGTGCGGAGCCATCACATGCACGGAGCAGGGCAAGCCCCTAGCTGGAGCGCCAGAGCGGGGAAAGCCCCGCACCCCACTCCCTGGCGGGAACTCGAGGGCCAGATTAAAACATCTGAAGGGCCGGATGGGCCCCCGGGCCATAGTTTGCCCACCCCTGTGTTAGAAGCTTCTCAGGGAGTTGGAATAGTAGAATAAATTCTAGCAGAGACAGAGAAGAGGAAGTGTCAAAGGTTCATGAGGAAAAAAGCAGTTTATCACATGGATACATCCTCCATGTGTGCTGTCTATGCATATACTGTTTTAGTTTGTGCATCCATATATATTTTTCGTAATATTTCTCTATATACAAATGTATTTTATCCACAGATGATATCTTACAGGAGAGTAAGAAAATCTGTGAAGACGTGCATGCAGATTTTTGCAACATCAGGAATATCCTGTTGAAATTTCAGCAATGGAGACAGAAGTTTCCTGACTCTTATTATGATGCTTACATTAGTTTATGCCTGCCTAAACTCTTAAGGCCATTAATCAGAATTCAGTTAATAGGCTGGAATCCTCTTGAGGTATGTTCACTAGTAAATATTTTCACTTCTCAATTAGCACACTGTACTTTATTATACACATACTGCGCTAGCATTCCATCTGCTTCTGTGTGCAATTCAGGGTTAGTTCTAATCTGTAAAGCCCTATGTTATATGGGGCCTCGCTACCTTAGGGACCTGCCTTTATCCCTAGGCATCACTTTCAGTAGCTGTTATCTATGGCGTGCAATGCATCTAATGGCAGTTCAACTGACTTGTATGTAGGAACTGGAATCTGAGTGTTTATGGTGAAGGGTTTCCAACTGGAATTTTCTGTCTCTGGGGGGTCTGCCAGAGCATGAGTTTACAGGTGTCAATGAACAGTGCAAGAGTTAGATCAAATATGCTTTGAGTGTGAATCATTTTGGTATATATTATTATAATAAAATAGAGTTAAAGGTGTGGAATGGTACTGTAATGCTTTCTCCTGTCATGCCCCCAGATGCCTTACAATGGGTACGTTAAAAAATCAGTAAAGATGTATTGTGTTACCCTCATATTTGAAAAGTCTGGCAGGGATTTTAAAAAAAGACCGAACTCCCATAGAACTCCTTGAGACTCATTTTATCCTAAGTGAGATCACAGATTTGATTGATAAAGGTAATAGCGTTGTTGTAATATACTTAGACTTCTGTAAAGTGTTTGTTTGACTTGGTACCATATGATATTTTTTGAGTGCAAAACAAGAACAGTATAAAATTAAGATTACACACATTACATTGATTAAAAACTAATAGATCTTAAAATGTAATTGCAAATGGGAAATCATCAAGCAGGGGTGTCTTTTAGTGGGGTGCAGTAGGGATCACTTTTTGGCCCTACACTATTTGACATTTGTATCAATAACCTGGAAATAAAAATAAAATAATACTTACAGGATGGGGGACTCTCATGGGAAGCAGACACTCTGAAAAAGATTTGGGGGTCATGGTGGATAATCAGCTGAGCATGAGCTCCCAATGCAATGCTGTGGCCAAAAGGGCTAATGCAATACTTAAGTGTATCAAGGGGAATCTTGAGTGGGAGCAGAGTGGTTATTTTACCTCTGTATTTAGTACTGGTGCAGCTGTTGCTGGAATACTGTATCCAGTTCTGGTGCCCACAATTCAAGAAGGATGTTGATAAACTGGAGAGGGTTCAAAACATGCCTTATAATGATAGGCTCAAGGATCTCAATTTATTTAGCTTAACAAAGAAAAGGTTAAGGGGTGAGTTGATTACAGTCTGTAAGTACCTACATGCAAAAAAAATATTTGATGATGAGCTCTTCAATCTAGTAGAGAAAGGTATAGCACAATCCAATGGCTGGAAGTTGAAGCTAGACAAATTCAAATGAGGTAATTTTTAACAGTGAAAGTAATTTAACCATTGGAACAATTTACCAAGGGTAGTGGGATTCCCTATCACTGGCAATTTTAAAATGGAGATTGGATGTTTTCCTAAAAGATATGCTCTGTGAATTATTTTTGGAAAAGTTCTATGCCCCCTGGTATACAGGAAGCCAGACTTAGATGATCACAGGCATTGTGATCTACAAAGATTTCAACGTTTTAATCCTAATTTTCTTCCTAATCTTCTTGATTAGCCATTGCACCTTCTGCCTTTGCAGCCAACATCTTTTTGGTCTTACTCAGTTCAGGTAGTTCTTGGTTTTCCTTCATAAAGTGAAAGATCAATTTTTGTATTTTGCCCCTCTTGTCCTGGGAGAGAATTGTCATTGGGAAATCTATCGGCAAAAATACTTTGACAAAAATGCCCTATGTAAGTCCTCAGTGGCCTGGTCTCTCACTGATTGTTTTTCTTAAGCAGAATTTCATAGATCTGAATGAGATGCCCTGGTTCAGAGCTATAGAAGAATTTAGTGATGCCAAAAATATGCCACAATCTATGAGAAATGATGACCCGGATCAAACAATTTTGCCTACAATCATTGAGAAAACTCTTCTTCCTAAAATTACAGGTATGTTAAGACTGCCTCAATAGTGTTAACTATAGCTAGGCAATTAAAATTTGAGCTTTCTTGGTCAATGTAACCAATATTATTTAGTTACTAATAATGGTAAAGCTAGATTCCTTGTTGCAGCACATAGGCTGTTATATAGCTCTTCAGGATGAAGCCAAGGGACTATTGTGTCAAGTATATTATAAGTAGTGAGGTTGTCATTCAAACAATAGATTTCTTGGAGAAGAGTGGAAAGGAAAAGGGGTTTTCCATATGAAAACAAACATCATAGCTATTGTAACCCACACACATTTAGTGTGGCACTCAGTCACTTTCTGGTGGTGACTGGGCCACAGATAGATGTTGATGAGCCTACTAAAGCTTTGGCTAACCAACTTGGGTCTCTTAGTTCAGGAAGGTAAAGGCTTATGCTTTAAGATTTGGATGTCCCTTCCTGCCATCAGTGACTCACCCACGGATGTTGTGTTACACTGTTCATAAAAGCAGGCAGTTTGATATCAGATAGGGAGCTTAATCAATCTAAGCAGATATGACTGCTTTCTAGAACCATTTTTGTATGTTTTATTCTCACTGCCTTCCTTGTCCAATGTCTATGTAGCTAAGTTAAAATGAAGTGTTATATCAGGGGTCGNGCGCTCAGGTTCTGCGGCTCCCGGGAGTGTGAACCGCCGCCGCCACTGCCCCTCCCGGAGCAGGCTCAGGGCTCCGCGCCCCGGCGGCTCACACTTCCAGGAGCCGCAGAACCTGAGCGCGGTGAAGGGGGGAGCTGGGGGGGCGCGCCTGCTGCCGATCTGGGGTCCCAGCCGGGACCCTGGCTGGCAGCCACGTGCCAGGCAAAATCGGCTCGCGTGCCGCCTTTGGCACATGTGCCGTAGGTTGCCGACCCCGTGTTATATCAAATACTTTCCTCTTCTAAATTAAGCAGTTAGTTCTTGAGACCCTTCATATTTTTTACATAATATTTGGTAAGGGTCTATGTACGTCTATAAATAAATAAGGTATTCTCAATTATTTAAATTCGACTCCTAAAATCAGTAGAAAGTTGTATGTTATTGCAGATCACCTCTTGAATTAATCATAAATGACATTGCTTTCACAACGTATTCTTGATTTGTCTATATGCTTCTTATGGCCCCGCATCATAGCATCTAGGTACCATGTACATAACTGAGATGGGGAGTATTTGTCTGTCAGAACCATACAGGGAAAGAAATGTACATTTTTGAAGTAGACCTATTAATGTATAAGTATATGCAAAATTAGCAGAACTCACTTGCAAAATGTACTTTATATTCACTGAATATACCGATTCTTCAGACAAGTAGCTCCATTATGTGTATGGGTATAAAAAGGTTTGTATATACTTACTAGTCTACATAAGGAATGAATTACTACTAAGGACATTTCTGCTGTCTGGGGCATCCTAAGCTACACACAGTGCATCCCTCATGTGGCGGATGAGGGAATGTCAGGCATAATATAGGTTGCTCCAAATATATATTGAATGAGGAACCATGGTTGTGACTCAGACCAACTTTCTGTCCTTGTATTTATTTTTTTTAAGTCCCAGTTATGGAAACAACCTTGATAAAAAGAATGTCTCAATTGGCCAGCCTCTCTGTCTCAATTAGCCTCTTGAAATCAGAGTCTACAACAGATAAGTTTGAATGGAGGTATGAAGGGGTTGGACCAAACCCATGAGGGAATTCATTGCCTGAAACCAGAGATCCTCACAGCGCCTGCCATTGGCCGCTGTCGGAAGACAGGATACTGAGTTAGATGGACCATTGACCTCACCCAGTATGGCCATTCTTATGTTCTAAAACTAGCATTGGGTGCTAGAATGTGAGAGAACCATGTGGGTGACTGAGTCAAGTAGTTGGAGAAATTACCCAATTCAAGATTAGTGTTCTTGGAATGAGTGAAATTAGATGGACTGGAGGTGGAAGACTCCATTCAGATGGTATATCAGCACCCTGTTCAGGAAGGCAAAATGATACTCTCTTAGAGGGAGTTGAAGTATTCCTCTACAGAAAAGCAGCAGAAGCTCTACAGGAATGGGGACGAGTTAACTTACAAATTATAAGAGCATGTTTGGTTACAAACCATGCTAAAGTAACTATCATCCGGTGTTGTGCACCTACCAATGAACATGATGAACAAGTAAAAGATGCATTGCATAGTAAGTTGAAGGATGTATTAAACCAAGTCCACACTTACGATGTCATTCTGGTTATGGCTGACACGAACCCAACAATCTCAGATATGAACATTGCATGAGTAAATACAGAAATGAGGCGTGAGCAGACAATGGTGATTTACTAAGCTGTGTAGTATGTATAACCTGTACATTAGAGGGACACTTTTCCCTCATCTAGGAAAAAAAACCTAATATGGAAGTCAAATAGTGGAATTATCAAGAAACAATTGGATCACATTGCCATCAGCAGATGGTGGAGAAGATAAGTGCTGGATATATAATCTCTTACAAGCACTGATGTAGGAAATAACCACTATCTTGTCATTGGAACAGTTAGAATAAAGCTAAAAAGACAAGATAATAAGAAAAGAGAGATGGAATTCAGTGTGAAGAAACTGTCTGACCTGGGAATCAGGAGTGATTTTAAAATCTAGCTCTCAAGCAGATTCCGAGAGCTGTGGGTAATGAATGATGATATAGAGTAACAATGGGCTCACTTTAGGAATGTTTGTCAGGAAGCTTCCACAACTTCATTTGCACCAAGGAGATCAAGGAAAGAAGAGGGGATACATTCAGGCACATGGAAATTGATTGAAGAAAGAAAAGCTTTAAAAAAGAGGCAAGCACAGGTGACACGTGAAAAGCAATGCACACTGCAATGGGATTATGTAGAGAAAGATAAGTAAAGAAGTTGCGATGAAAAGGTAAGAGAGAATGGCTTGACAAAAAAGTTAAGAGACGCTGAAGGTGCCTCAGTGAGAGACGAAACTGAGAAACTGGTCCATATGTATACGCAATTATCATGGTTCTAGAGTCACAGTGGTATTGTAAATGTGAAAGATGGAAGATTGTTAACAATGGAAGCAGAACGATGGTGAGAACATTTTAAGGAGGTACTCAACCAACCACAGCCAACAATTCTAATCGAAGATGAAGAATTAAATATCTCATTGCTAGAAATTTCAGAAGTAGAAATAGAGGAGGCAATTAAGCAACTAAAAAATGTGAATGTGCCTGGTCAAGATAAAATCACTGCTGAAATGCTTAAAGCTGGGGAGGAGGTGTAGTTCATGAAATACATAAACTTTGTAATATAGTTTGGGAGAAAGGTGTGATCTTCAAATTACCAAAGAGAGGAAACCAGGTGGTGTGTGACAATTGGCAAGGAATAATGCTACTTTTAGTATGTGGAAAAGTGTTCTGCAGTGTACTATAGAACAGAATCAAACTAGCCATAGATGGAAAAACTGTGTATTGAGCAAGCAGGCTTTAGACCAAAAGGGTCATGTATAGATCACATCATTGGCCTGAGATGATTGATTGAGAAAGGGCTTGCTTGCCAGAGAAGATTAGCCTTGAACTTTATAGATTTCACCGTAGCTTTTGACTGCATTCATACAGAGTTGCTATGGAAGATCTTGTGGCAATAAGAGCTTCCTAGAAAAGTAGTGTCACTGGATAAGATGCTGTATGACAGTTTAAAATGCTGTGTAAGGACAGAAAGTGGAAAGATCAACTGGTTTATCATCATCATTGGAGTGCAGTAGGGATGCATTTTATCACCTCTCCTCTTCTGCATCGTGATAGATTATTTGATGTGAAAAGCAACATCAAAGGAAGATATAGGAATTATATGAAGTAAAGGAAAACTTCAGGATCTCAACTGTGCAGATGACATTGTTCTGTTGGACACGGATGATGGTGCTCTGATAAAGCTCTGATGTCCAATGTGAGGCTGCCAAAGGATTAAGAGTCTACCAAAAGAACGTGAATGTCATGATAATTGAAAGCAATGATAATGCATATGTGATCAATAGTGAAGATACAGCATGGATAACTAGTCTGTATATTTTGGAAGCACAATGATTGCTGATGGCCAGCTCTGTAAGGAGGTGGAAGCAAGAATTGGGAAGGCAAGTAGAACCTTTTCAAGACTGGCAAATATCTGGAAAAATAAGGAGATTCACACAAGAACCAAGATAAAGTTATACAATGCTATTGTGATATCCACATTGTTATATGCTTCTGAAACTTGGCAAATGCTAGCAACCAATAACAGGAAACTTAATGCATTCTGTCAGAGATGCTTGCAAAGAATACTTAGTGTCCGCTGATGGGATAAACCAGGGGCTCTCAAACTGGGAGTCGTGACCCCCTTAGGGGGTCACAAGGTGGTTATTTGGGGGTCACAAGCTGTCAGCCTCCACCCTAAACCCACTTCACCTCCAGCATTTATAATGGTGTTAAATATAAAAAAATGTGTTTTTAATTTAGAAGGGGAGATCCCACTCAGAGGCTTGCTGTGTGAAAGGGGTCACCAATACAAAAGTTTGAGAACCACTGGGATAAACTAACCAATGCTAATGTATTACAGAAGACTGCTCAGCAGACTCTAGAGACAATGATTTGAGAAAGAAAGCTGGTTTGGGTGTGTTGTATGGATAGCAAAAATATGTATTCCTAGATAAGCCGTTGATTGGATACCACCTGATGGAAGACAGAAAAGAGGAGGACAACAGATGATGATGATATATAAGAAAACCATTAGAAAGATGTTGCTGTCATGGAGACAGACTATAAAGGAGGAAGAAATGTGACATTAGGTAGAAAGATTGGGTTTGCTTATATATCACAAAGCACGAGAGCATCTAATGAAAAAATCTGCTTATGCTTACTGTAAAGATGAAGAATGAAGTAACATTGTTATCTTTTGTGTGGTGTACACTTGTATGCAAATTAAGTTTATCTCCTGTTTTAGAGTGACATTTTAAAACAAGCAAGTAACTACTTGTACATCATTTCTGAAATAATTAATGTTTTTTCAGGCTTTGTAGAGCATGTGTGGGATCCTTTGTCAACTTCACAAACAGTCAGTCTAGTTCAACTCTGCAAAAATATCTTTGAAGAACATTCCCTTTCCAAAAATGAATCCAGTAAAGCAAAACAGGTAAAAAACACTGTGCTGTTAGAGACCAGAAGAAAATGGTATATTTTAAAGTCATTGACAATAATATACTCTTCCTACCCTTGCTGTATGCATTCATCATATAATTCTAAAGTTGCTGGTATTTGATTAACCTTTGCAGGTCACTTGTAATAAGCAAAATTTTAAAGCTAAAATTGTTCTGCTCTCAGATGTGCAGATGCAGCTCCCTTTTAGTCTTTGGGAGATGTGTACATCTTTGGGCAGAAATTGGCTCTTGCTACTAGAAAAATTATGACGAGCCTCTTGCTAATAGTAATCTTTTTTGCTCCTCTGTGAAGATGAATCTTCAAGAACTTATAACTTTGCATTTGATTTTTTTTTTTTTTTTAAAGAATTAAATACACAACTTTTAACTGTTTAAAATCTTAAGGATGCTTCAGAGCTCAAATCTTTCTCACTGGTTTAGAACTATACTAGAGCTAAAGAAAAGCTTTTAAAAAAGTGCAGGCCTGTAGTGGCTTCCTTTCTAGAAGGATTTTAATTTATAAAAAAAATGGATAATCATTCCACCAGTGAAAAAAATCTCTATAATGTTAAGCATTTTATAATTGTGCACTCTGAGTTCATGATTCTCTATTCCAGTATGCTAGTTTCATTCCTATATCAATCCAAGGAATTTCATCATCATAAAATTGGTGAAATTGAGTAGAAAATCAGATCTTGAATATGAAAACCCATGTGTATACCTGTTAACCAGATCACTGCTTTGAAACTGGGGAAATCAAATACACCCATGTGTGTACCTGTCAACCAGATCACTGCTTTGAAACTGGAGAAATCAAATACAGTAGTACCTTTTCAGCATATTTTTGATGTCTTGGCTAAAGTCAGAAAAAATAAAACTAAAAATTACCCACAGTTTAATTTGATAAAAGTGTAGAAACACTGTGTAAAGCTGTTAGTTACTTTTTTCTCTCCAAAGGTCTATCTGTGGTATTGCTTATGATACAATTAGTTATGTAGAATTTTTCAGTTCTTCTATGTGATTAATCTGCTGTTTAACCACCAGTTTCATTTTGTAGTTATAAGAACATAAGAATGGCCATATTGGGCCAGACCATAGTCCATCTTGCCCATTATCTGTCTCTGGCAGTGGCCAATACCAAAGCATCATGGGAAATGTACAGAATAGGGTAGTTATGGAGTGATTTACCCCTGCCTTCTACTTCTAGTTATAGACTATGATAATCATTTTGCTAGTAAAATAACATGCAGCAAATGGCATAATTTGGGGAAAATTAAATTATCTTGCAAAACACCACAATGACAAATGGTTAAAGAGCGTGTTAGGGTTAATTAAAATTGCAACCAGCTGATAACTATAGCTAAGAAAAAATATATAAAACAGGTGGCAACTGTTTTAGTCTATAATAAAAGTATCACATTCATCTAAAGGGAAATGCTGTCTTTAAAATTATATCTTACAATATATCAGCTATCATTTAAATGTTTTTGTGGGGAGGCATTGGTATGTCAATGATAAATCTAAAATTTTTTAATAGGATCTGGTAAATTCAATTGTTTCAAGAATGAAGAAGTCGATAGAGGAAGATGTCTTTATTCCTCTGTATCCTAAAAGGTAAGGCTAAGTCTGTAAAATACCAACACTTCTTTGGAAGTGAGGTGCCAGTTTAATATACAGTCAACATGAATGAACTAATGGAATAGAAAACTTCCTGAAATAGCTACAATTTCCAATGTCTGCTACGTCATTATGAGTCAGGTTGGGAAGCCCTTACTCAAGCTGGTGAGTAGTAACTCACAGAAGCAGTCCTGTTTATTAGAGGAATTGAAATTAGTGGGACTACTCCTGTGAGTAAGTGTTCCACAATGTAAGACCTCCTCAGTCTGGCCCTATGTATTAATTGGTGATTGTTAAAAGGATGCTTTGGCCCAGCTGGCCTGTATTTCCCCTTTGATTCATCTCCTCCTCACATTCGCAAATTGTTACTGTTTCGTGAAGAAAAATACCTAGCTGTTTTTTGAATTTGCTTTAATCCGGTTTGCTTTATTGGATTTGTTTATTACTATATTCTGTATATTTCACAATTTGGAATTAATGGAAATCCCTCTTTTTAGGAGAGACACAGAATTGGAAATTAGGGTAATGTTGGGGAAAATGCATTGCTAAAGCTGATATAGGAAGTTTGCAGAGTATCTTCCCTCTACTGTCTGGCTTTGTACAGTGCTGTGTCAGTCTGATATCAAGTGTGGTTAAGTGTTTCCAATTGCTACTTTTAGTAGGGACTATCAAGAGACTAGTGATAGATTCCAAATGTAAAGTTATGTAACAGAGCTGAGACCTATTTTCTGTTGTAGTCCTCTTTATTGATTGAGAACTGACATTAATATCCATCAGTATACAGAAGAGATCAATTGGCTGGATATTTTTTCTAAACAAATACCACGAAAATGTTATTTTACCAATTTCCTGTTATACTTTCCATGACCAGCGCTGTGGAAGACAGAATATCGCCACAATCAAAGTTTCAAGAAAGACAGTTTTGGTCAGCTGTAAAGGTAAGCAAGATGTACCTAATTTCTCCCTGACAAATCATTTGGGCTAAAATATTTCATGCTTGATCTCAGCCAAGAAATACATATTCAGGGAAGTTTGATATCCTGGGGATAGTGCATTGCACTGGGAAGGATATATGTAGTCCTCAATGAGAAATAATAGAAATGTAGGACTGGAAGGGACTTTATAGATCATCTAGTCCAGTTCCCTGCACTGAGACAGGATTAAGTACTATTTCTAGAGTAGACCATCCCTGACAGGTGTTTTTCTAACCTGTTCTTAAAAAACTCCAGTGACAGAGATGCCACAAGGTAACTTGTTTCCGTGCTTAACTATGCTTGCACTTAGGAAGTTTTTCCTAATGTCTAACCTAAATCTCACTTGCTGCAATTTAAGTCCATTACTTCTGGTTCTGTCCTCAGTGGTTAAGGAGAACAATTTACCACCCTTCTCTTTATAACATCCTTTTACGAACTTGAAGACTGTTAACATGTCCCCCCTTGGTCTTCTCTTCTCCAGACTAAACAAACCCATTTTTTTCCATTTCCTTCTGGGTCATGTTTTCTAGACCTTCAGTCATTTTTTTGCTCTCTTCTGGACTTTCTCTAATTCATCCACATCTTTCCCAAAGTGTGGTATCCAGAACTGGACACAGTACTCTAGTTGAGGGTTTATCTGTGCTGAGTACAGTAGAATTACTTCTCATGTCTTGGTTTCAGTACTCCTGCTAATAAGTCCCAGAATGATGTTTGCTTTTTTTGCAGCAGTATTTCATTGTTGAGTCATGTTTTGTTTGTGATCCACTATAGCCCCCAGATCCTTTTCCTAGGCAGTCATTTCCCATTTTGTATTTGTGCAATTGATTATTCCTTCCTAAGTGGAGTACTTTCATTTGTTTTTATTGAATTTCATCCTATTTATTTCAGATGGTTTCTCCAGTTTGTCAAAATCATTGGTGTTGGTCCTGCTTTGAGCAGGGGGTTGGACTAGATGACCTCCTGAGGTCTCTTCCAACCCTAATCTTCTATGATTCCATGATTTTGAATTCTAATCCTGTCCTCCTAAACAATTGCAACCCCTCCCATCTTGGTATTGTCTGCAAACTTTATAAACGTCACACTGTCATTTTCCAAATCATTTATGAAGATATTGAACAGAACCAGACCCAGGACAGATCCCTGCAAGACCCCACTCAATATGCCCTTCTAGTTTGACTATGAACTATTTATAACTACTCTGAGTACAGTTTTCCAACCAGTTGTGCATGCACCTTTATAGTAGGTTCATCTAGGCTGTATTTCCTTACTTTGTTTATGAGAAGGTCATGTGAGAGAGTATCAAAAGCCTTACTAAATTTGAGCTATATCACATCTACCGCTTCCCCGTATCCACAAGGCTTGTTACCCTGTTGAAGAAGAATATCAGGTTGGCATGACATGGTTTGTCCTCAACAAATCCATGTTGACTGTTACTTATCACCTTATTATCTTCTAGGTGCTTACAAATTGTTTGATTATTTGCTCCATTATCTTTCCAGGTACCAAAGTTAAGCTGACTGGTCTATAATTTCCTGGGTTGTTCTCATTCCCCTTGTTATAGATAGGTACTATATTTACCCTTTCCCAGTCCTCTGGGATCTCTCCCATCCTCCACGAGTTCCCAAAGATAATCACTAATGGCTCAGAGACTTCCTCAGCCCAATCCTTAAGTATTCTAGGATGTATTTTGTCAGGCCTTGCCGACTTGAAGACATCTAACTTGTCTAAGTAAATCTTAACTTGTTTTTTCCCTGTTTTAGCCTCAGATTCTACCCCATTTACACTGATGATCACAATGTTAGTTGTCTGATCACTGCTAATCTTTCTGGTGAAAACTGAAACAAAAAGGCATTTAATACTTTGGCCTTTGCTTCATTTTCTGCATTTATCGTTCTCTCCTCATTGAGTAATGGGCCTACCCTGTCCTTGGTATTCCTCTTGCTTCTAATGTATTTGTAAAATATTTTTTGTTACCCTTTATGTCCCTACCTAGTTTAATCTCATTTTGTGCCTTAGCCTGTCTACATGCTTGTGTTGTTTTTTAATATTCATCCTTTGTAGTTTGACCTAGTTTCCACTCTTTGTATGACTCCTGTTTTAGTTTCAGGAATGTGTGCTCTTCAAAGATAATTGGTTGTGAAATAATGGTTATAAATGTGCTGTCATTTGAATGTACTTAACCATTTACACAAATGCCAGATCCTCCCCATCTCACCCCAGACCTTGGCCAACCATTCTTGTCCTGCATATTTCCTCTTTCCATCATTTGCTTCAAAAGTCCACTTGAGAGGGTCAACAAGATTTGGTGGCCTTTGGGCTGTGGCCTTTGGGTTGTGCCCCACGTCAGTTTCCAAGTCCTTGCCCTCTGCTGAGTGCATTGCACTTCTGGGGCTCCATACCCCAAGCGCACATTCTGATGTTGTGAGTGTGCAGTCCAATGATCTCATGTTCAAATAAACACATCAACGTATTTTTTTAATCTAAAAAGATTGAGTTGAGGGAAATTCTAAGTGGGAATTTGGGCCTGCATGTGGTCCCATGAAAACGTGTAACCAAAGTATTACATTATGGTTTTATACTTAAGTTTACCTCCTATCACCAAGTGGGCTCATTCTAAGCTTCTTTATCATTTTAGCTGCTGTCTAATATTCTTCTTTGGGATGGGATCATACTAGAAGATACACTACATGAGTTAGGACTAGGCAAGCTGCTGAATCGATATCTCCTTCTGATACTCCTTAATGCACCACCTGGACCAGATAATGTGGAAAAGTGCAACAAGGTAAAAATTATATACAGGAAAAAGGCTTATATTGAAGAAAGAGTTTTCATGATACAGAGATCAGTGTCTGAAGATAAAATAAGTAACAAATATTCAGTATCTATAGCTTTTAAGGTAACTTTGCAAACTCTTGATGATTTTAGAAAGGCACAGTCAAAATATTCAGGCCTAAAATTTGGAAACTTGGAAGCTATTACAGTCGAATGGAAAATATCTTTTTTGGATCCTAACGGTGAAATCCTGGCCCCATTGAAATCAGTGGGAGTTTAGCCATTGATTTCATTGGCGCCAAGATCTCACTCTAAGTATCTTTTTGAAAAATCTATCAGTTCAAAATAAAATAAAGTGTGAGCTGTTTCATGCTCGCCTAGATCACCAGCTATAATTAGCCATTTAACCTACACCATGCTAGTAATGTTTCAAAGCCCATTGAAGAATGGAAAGACCTCTGTTGAATTCCTTCAAGTCTGGTTCAAGCCCACTACTCACAAAGTTGTGTGCTTTCTTGGTGCAATAGATTATGCTAATGCACAGAGAGATTTGGGCAAACAAAAGCCACATTAGGTTTGTTAAAAATCCAGAAAATGCCAATGTTTGACTCCAAAGTAGATCGTCACACCTTTGAGAGGATAGAAATCCTGGGTTTTTTGTGTCCAAGTGTTACAAACAGTGGAGGGTAAAATAAACAATTTCTAAAAAGGATACTAGCAATTAATGATTTAATCCCTTGGCTCCAGAATAAGTATTTTCATAATGCTGGTTGTTAATGTAAGTTCAATGGCTGGAGTTGTATATCTCTAGCCACAAAATGACTTATCAATGAACCTCTTGGGACTGAGGATGAAGAAGGTGGTGGCTTCTTGGAATTGGGCAGATTCTAACTTCTTGACCTGAGGGATTAATGCAAGCAAATATTTTTGCCCAAAGCTAATGTATGCTAATGTGCACTAAAGGTTAGCAGTTCAAATTGGCAATAACTAATGGTGTATTATGCCGGCTAGATTGTTAGAGGGCTTTCCCTTCACCCTCTCCCTTGGTTCTTGTCACGCAGACAGAAAGCAGAAGACCAGAAGTCCGAAGTGTAGACAATGCAATGTTTATTGGGGTTAGTTTCCAGCAAATGTGTTCCATAACTCTGATGCCACAGTGTTTCGTCCCCCCCTCCTCAGGAGGCATAATTATACCTGCAATGCATGCCCACAGTCCCACCCCTTACAGCTTAGGATCATGTTCCATTTTGGGTCTGGGGTCTTTGGCTCACTTCTTTTGTATCCCATGGGAGGGTTAAGGAGTGAGGTTGTGCTCTGGTAAGGGACGGGCATTTCTTTAGTCTTTTAGTGTTTTATACCTTTCCCTACCCCCAAACCCTTTTGCCCCTCCAGACTGGTTGCTTGATTTTGCCTTGAGATAGGGGTTGAGGCAATCTTAAAGTGCTCTGAGTAATGCTTTAACTGCTCTTATCTGTTCCCATTGTACTAACAAATCCATCTGACTAGGCAGAAGCAACATCCCAGTGTCTTTATCCTTTGTTTACACATATTAGTATAAGAATATCAAAAAGTCAAACCCAAAATTCTATCCCAGGCTAACAAACAGACCTATATACTAACATAGATAAAATTATGTCTTTAGGCAGTCTTTTTAATATATGCATGCAACAAGCATCAGAAGCAAAATGGAAGGTGTAGAAAGGTTTGTGATAAAAGTTCTCAGTCATTTGTGTATAATTGTTGATGTTCCTTACACAGAAACATAAAAACCTTTAGAACAAACATCAGCCTATAAACTCTTGAAGCTGTTGAGTATGCCAAGAATAACAATACTCCATTGAAGTAATATCTGGCTCTGCATCTGACAAAGCTTTTTATTAATTACAACAATGGAGCCAATTAAAGGGGAAATAAGAAGTGTGAGTTAAAGCAGAGTGTGAGTTAATGCATTTAAGGATTGTTTAATCTTTTCCAAATATGTTTTGGTTGAACAGGTAGTTGCATGTCTCCCAGAAAGATGGTTCAAAGAGCTTAAAAGCAGATCAACTCTCCCTCAGTTAGCAAACTTTAGCCAACATTTGTTGCAAAGTGCACATACACTGTACAAGAATAACTGCAGGTAATCTGTCTGGCATTTTTTTTGGAATTCATTATTTCTACATGTACTGTGTGTCTCTAAGGTTTTAACTTTTTTGTGTCTATATATTTACATGGTACACTTTAAAAGGGGCCTTGTAGTGGTATACATTTTGATCTTTTCATAATAATGCATATCCATTTGAGAGGTGTGGAAGGATTGTAAATCAAAAGCAAATTAAAAATCTTGTAATGGACACACAAGAATAATGGAAAAGGGTTATGTGACTTGTGTAGGACTTACTGGTAACGGTATACAGACATGTAAAGTCCTACATTACATCGTTCTTATAACACTGGTCCGTCTATTTCTAGAGAATTGGGGAAATAGTCCTATAATGTTGTTGCTAAAGGAGGCGTTGGATATCTGCTGTGATTCTCTGTATCTTGCACACTCTGAGCTGTCTTCTTATTGCTTGCTTTTATAAGGAATGTAATTATTAAAACATGGAATATCTAATCAGATTAGTTTAAATTTATAAAATGTGATCTAATAGAAATGGAAGATACAGATTTATGTTAGCTTTTTCTGCCTAGCCTTTGGACACTGGAATTTTATGTGGGCAACATAACCGATCACCATAACCCAGGATCATTTTCATTAATTTCCAGTGTAGTTTCTTATCTGCATTTTAAAAATCAATACACTCAAAGTATATGGAGGTCAGTCACTTGAATATTGTACATTTTATTTTATTTTTTTATTTTTTTAGTGATGAAACAAGAGACCTGATTCTTCTGTTGGTGAAAGTCAACGCCTTGCATATTGCAGATGATTTCATTGAGGAATATAAACTGGAACACCTGAAATCTATTGTCAGAAAGTAGAATTCAAGGGAAAGGACTAAAATATAAAATTTAAAATGCTGTAGCCATTTGGGGTTTGATTTAAAGCAAGATAAAGATCAAGCTAAAATACTGTTAAAGGTTTCGCTTGAACAATGCAACTGACGAGTTAGGGCTGCCCTTTGACTTTATTCTGTCTTGTTGACCCTAGATATTTCATGGGACTTAAAGGCCATGCAAGTAATAGACTTATATTTTTGCATTTCTTGTGCACCTAAAATTCCCACGGAGGGTAATGAGTGTACTTGGTGTGCACCAGAAATGCAAAATCTGGTCCAGTGCATGTTGCGCTGGTTGGTATCAGGTTAGTTGAAGATGAAATGGTAATCTTAATTCCTGAATGACCTTGCTTTTGCTGGATTTAATTCAAAGTGGAGCAGTGTTTTAGTTCCTACCACAGAGGTGATAATGCTTTATTCCTCTTAGGAATAAATAAATAGGTGTTACTTAAAGGATAGTGAAAGGATCGGAAAAATGTCACACAATCAGTATACTGTAAGTAAACAGCCTTGTGTAGAATTTCCAGTCTTGAACTGTGAGCCTAGTATTGTGTACTGTCTCTCTATCTCAGGGAGAATACCAGGTCCCGTCTCTGGTGAGATCCCAGTGACCATCTTCATGGAGATCCGTGGGAGTTAGTCAGTATAAGTCCTGCAGGATTTCAACTGAATAATAGCAATAGAATAACAGGGATAGCAGGCACCTATCTATATTATACCTAGTGTGCAAATACAACACTTGTAACATCACAATGTAAGGATGGCATCCACTGTATGTTGTCTTTTATAATGCAGATGCTAATGTGGATTGTGCTCAAGTGTTTGTGGGCCTGGGCTCACCTCTGGTCTTATTTTTCATCAGAGTTTCTTTTTAATGATCATACGCACTTCAGTTGTTGGCAGTGAGATGCATGAGTCATTTATTGTAGCAACTTCAGAAATTATTTTAATATGAATTTTTCACATCGTTTTCAGAAATCTGACTGGTGTCTGAGAGTCTTGCTGATTGCTGTTTTTTCTCCCCCCAGTGTACACACAGTCTCATCTATCATACACATATATTTTAAAATATTCTATTTGTTTTAAAGTGAGAATTTTGAATGTATATAACAAAAGTCATTCTGCCATGGAATTGAAAGAGAATTGTTTATAGAAATCCAGAGCGTGGCACAACTTCTGATGCAGTCATTTGTATCTGTATTTCCCCAAATGTATTTAACATGTAATATTTGTGTTTTTCTTATGGTAGATTTTTTTCCCTGTGGACATGCTTTTACATTTTTTAAAAAACTGGGTATTTTTTATTTTTGTAAAATAAATGAATATCAATTGTAAATGACTAGATACTATTTTTTATCTTGATTGTTTAACTCTTGTACAAATGGGCTTACTTTGTAAAATACAATTGTTAGTCTTGCATTTCGTTTCATATTTATTTAAACAAGTAATTAACTTCAATTCTGGGTGTTCACTGTATTTGCCATACTAACATGATTTAAGCAGCATATCTCTAGAATGTGCAGGATTCTTCAAAGCAGTACACTGTTTCAAGACCATCTTTTGCTGTGATTACTATAATAAATCAATTTCCTAATGATGGCAAGATTGTGCAGCAATTGATAATTTAAAAAAGTTAAGATTTTTACCAGCAGGAACTATGAAATTAGGCAATAGCTAATCAATATAAGCATGTGATTTGTCCTCCTTGCCTTCCCTCCATATTTGTTGGTAGGTTGTCTCAAATTAGACTGAGTTCTTCAGGGAGTGAGCAGTGTTGACCTGTGTATTTGTACAGCACCCAGCACAATGGACCCTTGATAATGTAGATGCTATTGCACTACACGTAACATTCCTTCTATGTCATTATTGACTTTGTGCCTGGATGGTGTTGGAGGTGCTATTTTGGATGATATAAAAGATGGTGGCTGTCGGTGGGCTAAAGAGCCCATCAGATGTTTCGCAAGAGTAAGGGGTACTTACTCATGGTGATGGCCAGGATAAATTCCAATTTGTGTAACTGAATTCTGCATGCTTCAGTTTTCCCTGAAGTTTCAGTTGGCTATGTAAGTTGTCCCGTAATAATAGAGCTGTTAAACAGCTGCACTGTTTCATCAAACACTGCTCCTCCTGAAGTGTAGTTGAAGTGACAAGCGGATGTGCATGTATTTTGTAGAGTGCTGTGGGAGCCCACAGGCTAATGTGTACTTACTAAAATGACCTTTTAAAAATGTATAAGATTTTTGCAATGCTAAAAATATTAAGTTTCTACTTAGTGTATTTTGTACCAAAACCAAAGCTTTCAACCACTTAACAGACTCCTACATTTCCCACTGGTTTTGGCCAGCCATGTGGCACTTTCAGAATTGTCAATTTCCCAGTATACAGAAAGCCTAATGTAAACTCAGCCCTATCCTACAAGTTGCAATGGGGGAAGGGTAAAATAGCTGCTGTTAAAAGTTTAAAACTCCATTCCATCCTCCCTTTTAAAAAATGTAACCGAGGCATTTGTGTGGTCTTATCCTTTCTACCAGCAAATTTAACTGCACCTCTTCTCCCTCTATGGTATTAACTAAAAGGTGTAGCTAGTTGTTTGATTACATTCCTTGTTTGTTCTTAAAAATGATTGAGACCCAATAACCAACCATAGCTAAAGTTATTGTCCAAAGACAAAGCAGTACAATATGAAAAGGAGACACGCCCTCTTGGGTACAATCTTGTCAGTTTGTTTTTTCTTTTCTATTATCAGAAAGAGGGATGTGGCTCAGTTGAGTCTGACCCTTTATTCTTAAAGCTCTTTGCTTTCTGGGCCTCTTGAACCCAGTCTGAACCAGTACATGCAATTCAGCAGGTAATACTTCTTTGGAGTTGTTTACTTGTCCTGAGATCTAATTATAGCCCTCCCAAGCCAATTTTCTTGGGGGAAGCTTGGTAACCGTGCTGATAAACCTAACATACAATTCTTAGCTCAGACTGATACATATAATCTTTAGAGATAGAAAAGTTTGACTAGTCCCAGGCCACATCTGTCTCTTAAAGTTTCCATGCTTCCAGGGTCTTCCATGTCATAGACTGTTCAAAGTACCTCTACCCCGATACATAATGGTCCTCGGGAGACAACAAATCTCACCATGTTATAGGTGTTACATCAAACTTGCTTTGACCCCCTGCCCCCTCCAGAGACCCCCATCCCTAATCACCCCCAGGAGCCCACCACCTACCCAACCTCCCTGTCCCGACTGCCCCGCCCCCTGACAGGCACTCACCGGCAGTGGTGGGAAGTGGAGCAACGTGGCCCCAGCCCGCTCCACTCCACCAGCTCTGGTACTCCGCTTGCCACCAGTGAGTGCAGGGAAAGGATGGCTGGGAGCTGGAGGAGTGGAGCGGGCTGAGGCCGGGCTGCTCTGCTTCCGCTGCTGCTGGTGTGTGTGGGGGGGCTCCCTTCCCCAAGCCCCCTCCCCTGAGCAGTAGAGCAGGCTCCTCCTGACCCTCTGGGACTGATGGGCCCCCAAAAGTGCACCCCCCCCCCACAGCTCCTGCCTCCCAGACTCTGAGGGGGGGGGGCCCTTTTGGGGGCCCATCCGTCCCCGAGGGGCAGGAGGAGCCTGCTCTACTGCTCAGGGGGGGGGGGGAGGGCCCCCCCCCCCCACAGCTCCTGCCTCCCAGACTCTGAGGGGGGGAGTCCCTGACCGCCCCGAGACCCTCTGCCCCGGCACCCTGAACACACTGCTCAAAGCAGCATGTCGGAGCTTTACCATGTTGTATGCGAACCCGCGTTATATCGGGGTAGAGGTGTAACATTTCCCCCTCAGCAACTACTAGTGGTAGATCCTTCTAGTTAGAGAAGGATACATACCATGTCATCAATGAGAGCAGGGACACAACTCCTCATACCTTACAGAATAGGAGAATCAAACCAACTTCAAATTTGTAAACTAGTGTTAAATAGAAGTGAATAATGGCTCACAGAGTCATGTGCATGTTTTACAATCCCAAGCATGAAGGGCCTGAATCTGGCTTTTGGGTGTTTAAACACACCAAAAAATTGAAACTCAACTGCCACTCTGATCATTTTGTGAAATGTTCTATCCCTGTCTTGGTCCATGTGCTCTTGAGGGCAGAGACAGCCTTCCCGGTTGGCACACTCCTAGTGCCCAGTGTTTTCACTCAAGGCTTACTTAACTTTTAGTATTGAGATGTAATCCTACCCTCCTGTTCAGCAGTATCACTCAACTAGTCAGACATACACCTCCTACTGTATTTAAACAAGCAAGGAATGAAAGTGTGTGGGGGGTGGTGGTGGGTTAGACAATAGACAAAACCATCACAGCACAGGAAGATGAGTCTTGGGACAGAATTTGGAAAACAAGTCAGTCTATCAAAGCAGCGACTGCCAGAAAGTCTTAGTTGAGGCAGCTAACAAATGGATTAAAAAAAAAAAGTTTCATGGCTGGAGGGATATGTTAATTGCAAAAGAACATATACTACCTGAATCCAGGGAGGTGCTTATGGCCTGTCATCAAATGAGTAACATGAAAAGTGTAGCAGTGTAGGCCTGTTTTGTTACCGTAAAGACTGAAGGCCTGGAAAAGGGGGCTAGACATAGTACTTTGGTAAGACTGTCTTCAGTAAAATCTTGAGAAACTATGGGACTCACTGCCCCCACTCAAAAGTGGGAACTAAAGGAGATTAAAACCACTGCACTGTATATACACAAATGTACTACTTTTTTGAAAGATTAACTTTATTGTACATTCTGACTATATACACACAAGTCTTACACAATTGAGGAATTGTATATTAAAAAATTCAGGTGGCCTCCCTCCTCAGTAATCTACCATATAAAAGCAGTATCATTTTTTTAGCTCTTCATTCACTTCTTTCCATATTTCCTTCTCTAATTTTGAAGTATTGTATTCTCGCAGCATATCAAACTGTATCCAGGGCTTGCTCCACTTTTGTGCTTCTTTCATAATTTTTTCAGGTAGTTCAAAGTGGATTCCTTGAACGTTAAATTTTGGTCGTTCCCAACGTTTTGTCCAGGGTTTAGGTTTCATTTTGACCTTCAGCTAGGATTGGAAACAAGAAAGAATACATAAGATACAACTCTTCATAGAACTGACTTTTTTGCATTAGGATGCATTTTCAACTTGGCCCTACTTGTCTTTTTGCTCTAAAAGAAAGCGAGGCCAAGTTTGACTGTAAGATCAGCTCTAAAGAGCTACTGATCAGTTGTGTTTGGATAACTGGAATTTATTCCTGAAGAAACTTGTGCACATAGTCATTTCATGCCTAACTGTTCTGTAGACAAGGCTCATCTATTTTCAATCTACTTTTGAACCCCACTTCTGATCAAAGTTAGACGTGGTCTTATCTCAAAACTTGTTTTTTCTCTTCAGTAGCAGGGCTGTTAGTCCTTAGTTTACTATCATAAATCACTTAAAATATTCCCTCCCCCTTTGAACTATTGTTAGTTGAGAGTTAAAAACAGTCATCCATCATCCTCAAGATCCACATGTTCACGCTTAAGGTCAAACTTCCAATACTTAATTTTTTCCTGACACCCTCTATTTTGGTTTCCCCCTGCAGTCTGTCAATGCCCTTTTGTATTGAGTAGCCCTAACCACTACACAGCCTACTAGACATAAGCATATGCAGGCCATGCTGCTTTTAGCATAGTGATAAACATACAAGAACTTAAAGTATTAGGTATTAAACTCAGAAGATGGTGATTTCTCTAATGGATGGTACCAAATATGGCACAGTACAGAATTTGTATACTTGAACTGGCATGGGATATGTATCCCACTACCTTCTACAAGTCTTCCTGAGCTAACGAAGAGGGTAGCAGATGTATTTGATTTCTTTAAGTCTTTTGGAAAAAAAATGATCTACTTTACAGCCACTAAATTTCTACCCTCAGCATGACTAAGTTGTCCACTAGCATTCCTCCCTTGTGTAATTTTACACACACATTCTCCTAAAAAAAAAAAAGATGACAATTTAATAATCAAATAGTTCCAGGGATGTCAGGCAGACATTTAAGTCACATCTACAGAACACATACAACATGGAGAAAGCTTCTCCACATAACCCCCTACACGTGCCTCAACTCTGACCTGGAGAGCCCACCTCCTGAAAAAGTTTTATTTTTTATGCCCATCAATTCTTGTTCTCTGTGAAAACAAGAGATAGTTCAACTGCATTGTGGATGATTATTCACTATAAAAACAGAATAAGACCAAACTTGTTTTACATATGGCACCTGATAACAGTTCAGGGGTCTTAGAGGGCTAGATTCAAGCTAACATCAGATATGAAGTGTTTATATTTTATTACAATCACTTGAATCACCTCCTCACTTTCCCACCAAACTTCTATCACACCAGACTCATACCTGGTTTACAGGAATTTCATCATTAGCTGAATGGGGCACAGGTTTCATGTTAACATCAAAAGTACTATATTCAGGAAGAGCATCCCGTAAATACATCAGGTTGTCATCTAGTCTCTTCTCCAGCTTCAAAACCTTGATCTCCCGGATTCGAGGATTGTACAGTTCATAGCAAAACTCAATACCTTAAGAAGACAAACAATTATTTAACTTGTAGCTGAGAATCAGGGGCCATAAGAAACCTAGTCTGGGTTTGATATATTGCAGTTTAGTGTTTCAGATCCTTATATTAATCAAGGACAGTGTTTTGTTATATTTTGGGTCCATTTTTCGAATACAGTATTGTATACATTTCTCTTTTACAAAGAAATTAAAGTCTGTGGTCTAGACTAGCTCGAGGCAGAGGCACTTATAAGTATAGAATTTAAGAGGGAGCCACAAGCATGGATTTTAAATTACTCAATGTATTTTGGGTACAATGGTGATTACTCACCTGTGATATATTTATTTAAGCAAAATAAGGAATGCCTAATTCCTGCTTATATTTATAGTAATGCAGACAAAGCAATGCCTGTATTGCCCTACAAGGGCTTTAAAGTGCACCAGAAAGGAGGTGTGTGATGCAGCAGGCTGCTACATTGGACTTCCATTATGGAGACCTAGAGTCAAACGTAGCTTAGGTTAGAAATGAGGTGATGTAGGACAAGTGAGAATCAAGATTAAGCTCTATGGGGCCTAGACTGTATTACTCTGTTTGCACAGTGCCTAGCACAATGGTACTTCACTCTCAGTTGGGCCCTAGCTGCTACTACAAAAAGTGTTTTTTGTAAGGATGTTACAATAATATTAAAATCCATCTACTACAAAGTTAGTTCATAAATGAAGTTGGTAGATGTATTACTTTTGACCAGAGTTGAAACATGAGATCAGCCCAGATGCAGGGCCGGCTCCAGTCACCAGCTGAACAAGCAGGTGCTTGGGGTGGCCACTCGGGAGAGGGGCGGCACGTCCAGCTATTCGGCGGCAATTCGGCGGAGGGTCCCTCACTCCCGCTCGGAGCGAAGGACCTCCCGCTGAATTGCCGCCGCAGATCGCCATCGCGGCTTTTTTTTTTTTTTTTTTTTTTCTGCCTGGGGCAGCAAAAACCCTGGAGCCGGCGCTACCCTGATGTGCCAGATTTTTAAGCAGCTGAGATATACTGTACACCAAGGACTCATTGCATCTTGCAGTGCATCTTGTTTTAAACCTAACAAGAAACAGTAGTATGCAAGATGATGATTTTTCTGCCTCTGGCTCACAGCTTAACTTTGCTTGATGTTAGCAAAGTCTTGACCATTACTTCAGTTCAGGCCTCATACTGGGCCTTTATCAGGGCCTTCACTTACTACACCATCCCAACTGCAAACAAGATTTCTATACCATTTCATATACAGTTTAATAGTCCTAATGTAAGAATGAAAGCTGTACAAAGACATACCCTGCCTTTCTATAATATTTCGAATCACAAAGGTAGCACCAAGTCCTTTTCCTCCTCTTTGAATGCAAATTCCTACAAAACAGCTGGTTTTGTCACTGGCATATGGATCTGCTGTGGAAACAGAAAGGATGCTTCCTGTCCAAAGGAGAGACTAGTCAGTAAATCATTCCTGGAACATGGAGGAGTCAGATTTTAAGTGCAGACATTAATAGACACACGCAACTAAATTAATCTTTCTAAAACAGACTGAATTTACAAAATATAGGCTTAAATATTTATATAAAAATATAAAATTTCTTTGCCTTTAAAGATTTAGCTCACATCATTAATGCTATTTACTTGTGTCTATAAACAGGAAAGTTATAGACAAAAGTTTCTTGGACCACATGCACACCGCAGAGTTTAGGTTGTAAGCAATGCATAGAGAATGTCTGCATCTAGAAAACTAACCTGTGTTTTCATTGAGTTCAAATGGCGATACTTCTATTAATCATACATTCTATTAATTGATCCTACACTGTCCATTAAATTTGGCAGCAGAAAATAGTAACATTGTTATAAAGCTATGCTATTAATTAATTTTTTAAACTATATCAATGAACAATACTGGAAAAGTTATTAAAAATCCTAATGCTGTTAACTGACCAACATAGAACTCTGGAATGTTGAGCACTTTTCGCCTTCGTATCATGTCAGTTCTTTCAATAGAGAATTTAAGAGGATCTGTTCTCTCTCTGGGGGGAATAAATTCAGGACTCAAGAACCTGTGGGAAAGTCAAAACCCTTATGAGTATAAGACGGAAGTAACATGTATTAAAACCTACAACTTATCACAGTACTGAATTAAAAATATTTGGTTTACACATTAAAGACCTCTGTTATTCATGTGTGCAGGTTGCCTTCACACTGACATAAATAGCAGTTTTTGCAATTCCTGATTTGAGTGCTCCAAGTTTCTTTCAATGAGACGATGTGTAGTTTGTGTTCAGATATTTTGCAGCTACAAGTGCCTACAATACTCATTGGCCTTTTGGGTGCGTGATAATTTCTATTATCACTTTTGTCACTGCTATCACTTTTGAGCATTAGAACGATGGACAAGGAGGATTAACCCATGTTAGCAGTGAGTACTTAACATTGGATGGCTCATGGCTGAATAGTATTGTGCGTGAAACAAGTTGTAAGAGGTCTCTCTTGCTCCTAGCAGATGGGAGCCCACAAGACACACCATGGGTGAGATTTTCACCCCCACTCCTTTACATGGGATAACGGGGCCAGAAATGCATAGAGGGACTATAAAAACCCTGGATCTGGCTGGAATTGCCTGACACAGAAAATTAGGAAGACAGATGGAGGTGGTCCTCTGAGGACCGCTTCGCAAACCCTGTTGTAGGGGCATGGCTATGCAGTGGAAGCACAGCACACAGAACAGCAGAGATTCTGGTCAGTGCTGCTGTCCATAGGGTAAGCCCAGGGAGGCTACCATAACTTAGCCTCAAAGGGCTGCTCTGGACCCTGGAGGGCAGAAAAGTTAGTTTAACTTGCTGGGGGGGGGGAGGGGGGGGAGAGGAGGAGGAGAAGGAGAGAATCCCTCTTGGCTACAAGTTCTAAGAAGTGCAACGCAGAATCTTACCCCTTATGAAGACAGTTTCAAGTAATGAAAATCCTTACCAGTCCGAGATGACTGGCCAAGAGCTGAACGGATACGGAAAGGGGAGAAGGACTTAATGCTCTCACAGGTGTCAAAGTTCTGATTCTAAGAAACTCTCCCCACTCCTAGGCTGATTACACGCTAGAATTCTTTGGGAAATCTCCCAATGTTGCACTACCACCAACAGTGCAGAAACATTTTAATCACCATCACCTAATGTTGGCCAGAGCAGGTTAGGTGATACAATAATAGAAACACTTGTGCCCTTTCTATACTAGCGTTCTCACTGAGGATACCAGCACCAGTGGCAGCACATTTTACAAAGAGTGACTTGCTCAAGGACAAGCAGGTGGTCAGCAGCAGAGCCAGAATCATAATCCAGGTCTCTCAACTTCCAGTTGCGTGTACTTTCTCCCTATGACAGACTGTTGTACTGAAGATACACATGCATTTAATATAATGAAGCTCAACAAAACACAACCTAGACTTGCATGTACGTTTACAACTACATAGACTTATCCATGAATCACTATTTTTGTGGATGCAAGTCACAGGGAAAGGTATTTTAAGCCCATTTTTTGACAAATTGTCTCTGCTAGACCTTAGCAAATGTTTATTATACTTTGCATAACGGTGCTTAGTTGATTTCAGGAGGTGCTTTTAATAACTCAACTGAAGGGAGCAGCAACTTTTAAGAAGTTTAACTATGCACGGTGTTAAGCAACAACGTATCCTACCTTCTCTCTACTACCTCTTTATGTTTGTCAACAACAACTGGCTTTGGAGGTGGCTGAAATTTTGTAGGTTCTCCATTGTTAGCCCTCAGAAGTCCAGAGGAAGAGAAGCACCCTTGAAAGACAGAAACAAGATGGTGCTGAAAATAAACCTATTTCAATCAGGAGTAAAAGCAACCCCCATAACAAGTATGCATACAATTATAATGTAAACAACTCTCAACCCTTCAAAATACTATATGTGTATGAACATTCACAGCGTGCTTCTTCTGTTCCACCAGTACCATCTTAAGGCAATAGTAAAAGATCATGACTTCCTTTGTTAGATGCTCATATGATGGAAGGAAACTGTGAGAAGCTAATGCAAGAAGTTTTAGATAAGTCAAAAGGAGATTAAGAAAAATGATATATTTCTTCCTCTGGTTTAAGCATCACACGTTAGAACAGCTTTCAAATGGAAAATATTTCAGCAATAACTGCTTGAATAAAGTCAAGCTAAGACTAAACTCATCTAAATCTATTTTTATTAAAAGTCTACAGACTTTAACACTTTCTCCTCAGTGATTTGCAGAAGTCTCAGGTACTTTTATGTTTTACTACTATTTGAACATTGCAAAAGGGCTTATTACTGCAGCATCACACTGAAAGTACAAAAATACTCTTGCATGCCTTGATCCTCCAAGATCTGCGTCGAGCTCACTGCAAGATCAGACCCTTAGGAAAAAAAGTGATGAATATAATAGTTCATTGAAATATCTCCCTCAAAAGCACCATAACTCCCGAGTGCTTTTTGATTTAGTAAGAAACACCTACAATTTATAATACACTTATCAGCTCAGCAATTAGTAATACTTTACAATTTCTATAACACTATCACATCTAAAATTTGGGTTACAATTTACATTAACTAGGCTTCTCAAATATAATTATGTCCTTTGTACAAGTGAAGCAGTCAAGGCTAAATAACTGGCCCAAGGTCACACAGTCCAGAACCGAGTAGGGAATAAAAGTACAGCTCTCCTCACTCACAGTCCTGGACCAGAACCACAAAACCATCCTTCCTCTTAGCAGATCTCTGCAACCTGAAAACTAGGGTAATCTATACAATTGTCAATTTGGAAAGAAGGGTTTGAGAGATTTTTACAGAGAGAAAATGAGCCCAAGGACACTGCGTGAGGATGTAACCCAAAGCAATGTAATCAGGTGCGACACACATTCCCCGGCCAGAGAAAGCACTTCCCTCCAAAAAAGGTGGAGGGGTGAGGGGGCTGGAAGCAGGGACCCAGGCAGCCCCCCCCCCCCCAGCAAAGGGGGCAGTGAAGGGCACAGCAACCCAGGCAGCAGCACCCCCCATCCCAGCAAAGGGGGTGGTGAACTGGGCAGGGGTCCAGGCAGCCCCTCCCGTGAAGGGGGACACTGATGGGGGAGCAGGGACCCAGGCAGCCCCCCCCCCTTCCCCGACAAAGGGGGCAGGGAGCAGGGACCCAGGCAGCCCCCCCCCCCCTTCCCCGACAAAGGGGGCAGGGAGCAGGGACCCAGGTGCCTCCCCACAAAGGGGGGAGTGGCCTGGGAGTGGCCGGCGGGCAGGACCCAGGCAGCCCCTCCACAAAAGGGGCAGTGGCGGGAAAAGGGGAGACAGGACCCAGGCAGGCCCACCCCGGGACGGTGACGGGAGAGCGGGGCGGCAGGAACCGGGGCAGTGACGGTGAGGAAGGACCCTGGTTCACCCCGGGGAAGGGGCTGAGATCAGGCGACATGAGCGAGCGAGCGGGCAGAACCCCGGTTCCTTACGGCAGCGCGCTCCGGGCCGGGCGGCGGACGCCCTGGCGAGGACCCTCACACCCGCCTGCGCCAGGAACCTCCGGCAGGCGGCGGCCATGACGGCTCTAGCTAACGTCCCCGGCGAATGCGCGCGCACCCACCAGCCCCAACGGAGCTACGGCCCGCGCAGCGTCCCAAACTACCCGCGAAAGCGGAACGAGACTTCAGGGCGGAGCGCGCCAGGCTCCAGCGCTGCCCAGCCGGCGGAAGGCTGATGGGAGATGGGGCAGCCCTGGGGGGACGCGCTGGATGGGAGAGACCCCGCGCGGGGTGTTCCCAGGCGGGGAGGACGGGAGGTGAAGCCCCACACAGTCGCTTTCCCCCTTACACGCGCCGCATGGAGCGCAGCCAGCCGAGCCCTCGCCACGTGGCTCCTCCCTGTCGCCTGCCCCGCAGGGACCCGGGCGCTCCCACCTGGCAACGCTCCTGTGGCAGGGGCCGGGAACCCCAAGGGCTCGTCTCTGCCTTCACGGCTGCACCTCTCACCCGCGCCGCTGCTAGGGTGACCGGACAGCAAGTGTGAAAAATCGGGACTGGGGTGGGGGGTAATAGGAGCCTATATAAGAAAAAGACCCACAAATCGGGACTGTCCCTATAAAACCGGGACATCTGGTCACCCTAGCCGCTGCAGCGCTTCAGTGAAGACGAGGCCTATGCCGACGTCCTTGTTAGGGCCTCCAGCTCCCGGAGAGGCGGGAGCTAGATCGACAGGAAAAGGGGAAAACGGTGATCCAGGAAATTATAGTCCTGTTAGTTTGACCTCAGTTGTATGCAAGGTCTTGGAACAATTTTAAAAGAGAAATAGTTAAGGACGTAGAGGTGAACGGTAATCGGGATAAAATACAACAANGACATCTGGTCACCCTAGCCGCTGCAGCGCTTCAGCGAAGACGCGGCCTATGCCGACGTCCTTGTTAGGGCCTCCAGCTCCCGGAGAGGCGGGAGCTAGATCGACAGGAAAAGGGGAAAACGGTGATCCAGGAAATTATAGTCCTGTTAGTTTGACCTCAGTTGTATGCAAGGTCTTGGAACAATTTTAAAAGAGAAATAGTTAAGGACGTAGAGGTGAACGGTAATCGGGATAGAATACAACAAGTTTTACAAAAGGTAGATCGTACCAGACCAACCGTATCTCCTTCTTTGAGCAGATAACAACTGATTTTTTTAGACAAAGGAAATGTAGTAGATCTAATCTACCTGGATGTCAGTAAGGCATTTGATACAGTTCCACATGGGAAATTATTAGTTAAATTGGAGAAGATGGGGATTAATATGAGCATTGAAAGGTGCATAAGGAACTGGTTAAAGGGGAGACTGCAACAGGTCATACTGAAAGGTGAATTGTCAGGCTGGAGGGAGGTTACTAGTGGAGTTCCTCAGGGATCGGTCTTGGGACCAATCTTATTTAACATTTTTATTACTGATCTTGGCAGAAAAAGTGAGAGCGTGCTAATAAAATTTGCAGATGACACAGTAGGGAGGTTAATTCAATACGGAAGAGGACTGGCATATCATACAAGAACATCTGGATGATGTAAACCGGAGTAATAGAAATGGGATGAAATTTAATAGTGCAAAGTGCAAGGTCATGCATTTAGGGACTAACAACAAGAATTTTTGCTATAAACTGGGGACTTATCAGTTGGAATTGACAAAGGATGAGAAAGATCTGGGTGTATTGGTTGATCACAGGATGACTATAAACCCAGGGGTAGGCAACCTATGGCACGTGTGCCGAAGGCGGCACGCAAGCTGATTTTCAGTGGCACTCACAATGCCTGGGTCCTGGCCACCGGTCCGGGGGGTTCTGCATTTTAATTTAATTTTAAATGAAGCTTCTTAAACATTTAAAAAACCTTATTTGCTTTACATAAAACAATAGTTTAGTTATATATTATAGACTTATAGAAAGAGACCTTCTAAAAACGTTAACATGTATTACTGGCACGCGAAACCTTAAATTAGAGTGAATAAATGAAGACTCGGCACACCACTTCTGAAAGGTTGCTGACCCCTGCTATAAACTGTCAATGTGATGTGGCTGTGAAAAAGGCTAATGCAGTCATAGGATGCATCAGGTGAGGTATTTCCAGTAGAGACAGGGAAATGTTAGTTCCATTATACAAGGCACTGGTGAGATCTCATCTGAAATACCATTTGCAGTTCTGGAGTCCCATGTTTAAGAAAGATGAATGCAAACTGGAACAGGTGCAGACAAGGGCTACTAGGAAGATTGGAGGAATGGAAAACCTACCGTATGAGAGGACAGTCAAATAGCTTGGCTTGTTTAGCCTAACCAAAAGAAGGCTGAGAGGAGATATGATTGCTCTCTATAAATACATCAGAGGGATAAATATCAGGGAGGGAGAGGAGTTATTTAAGCTAAGCACCCAGCGTGGTCACAAGAACTGTTGAACTGTCTTTCAACAAGTTAGGGCTCGAAATTAGGTGAAGGTTTCTAACCATCAGAGGAGTGAAGTTCTGGAACAGCCTTCCAAGGGAAGCAGTGGGGGCAAAAAACCTAACTGGCTTCAAGATTAAGCTTGATAAATTTATGGAGGGAATGGTATGATGTGGCCCAATGGTAACTGCCAGTAGCAAAAGTCCCCAGTAGCTGGAAACGAGACACTAGATGGGGAGGGCTCTGAGTTACTACAGAGAATTCTTTCTCAGATATCTGCCTGGTGGGTCTCACCCATGTGCTCAGGGCCTAATGGATTGCCATATTTGGGATTGGGAAGGAATTTCCCCCCGGGTCAGATTGGCAGAGACCCTGGGGGATTTTGCCTTCCTCTACAGCATGGGGCACAGGTCACTAGCAGATTTAAATAGTGTAAATGGTGAATTCTCTGTAACTTGAAGTCTTTAAACCAGTGGTCCCCAAACTTTTGAGGGTGGCGACCCCCCCCCCCCTGGGGCCGGGAGCAGGGTGCAGCTTGGAGGTTAGGAGGATGCAGACAGGGGTAAGGGGGCTGAGGCTGGGGCTGGGGCTGCAGCTGAGGGTGGGTCTGGGTCCAGGAGTGGGGCTGGGGACAGCCGCAGCCAGGGGCCAAGGCTGGAGTCAGGAGCAAGCCACAACCAGACTGCAGTAGGGGCCGGCAGCCAGGCTGAGGCTGGCTACAGGGCTAGGTGCGGGGGCCGTGGCTGGAGGTGGAGCCGGAGCAGACCTCGGGCCCACCATGCCCCCCCCAAACATCCCACCGTGCCCCTCTAGTTTGGGGACTTCTGCTTTAAACCATGATTGAGGACTTCAGTAACTAGCCAGAGGTTAAAGGTCTATTTCAGGAGTGGGTGGGTGTTGTTTTGTAGCCTGCAATGTGCAGGTGGTCAGACTAGATGATCACGATGGTCCCTTCTGACCTTAAAGTCTATGAGACTGGATAATTCCTGTCGACCTAGCACTGTCTATACTGGGGGTTAGGATTTTTCACACCCTGGAGCAATATAGTTATACTGACCTATTTTCCTAGAGTAGACCAGGCCTTAGTTAGGCTCTAGCTCAGTGGTTTTCAACCTGTGATCCACAGACCCCTGGAGGTCTGCAGACTATATCTAAGATTTCCAAAGGGGTCCGCACCTCCATTCAAAATTTTTTAGGGGTCCACAAATGAAAAAAGGTTGAAAACCACTGCTCTAGCTGATCTCCGGAGAGCGCCGTTGGGTTAGTTTACAGCAGTGGTCACCAACCATTTGATCGCGATTGACCAGTCGATCCTAGAGGATCTTCCAGTCGATTGCGATCTCCGGCAGCGCAGTGGGGCTGCCGCTAAGACAGGCTCCTTGCCTACCTTGGCCCCATGCCGCTCCCGGAAGTGGCCAGTGTGGCCCCGGGGGTGGGGGGGGCATGGGTCTCCCTCTGCACGCTGCTCCTGCCTGCAAGCACCGCCCCTGCAGCTCCCATTGGCCGGGAATGGGGAGCTGTGGCCAATGGGAGCTGCGGGGGTGGTGCTTGCAGAGAGGGGCAGCGCGCAGAGCCACGTGCCACCTGCTGGGCTGCAGGGGTGCGTTGGTCCCTTCTGGGAGCGACGTGGGGCTGGGGTCAGCAGGGAGCCTGCCTTAGCAGCAGCCATGCTGCACCAGCAACCAGGAGCTGCCAGAGGTAAGTGCTGCTCGGCGGGAGACTGCACCCCAGCCCTGAGCCCCCTCCCGGAGCAAGCACCCCAAACTCCCTGCTGCACCTCCAGCCCTGACTCCCCTCCTAGAGCCAGCACCCTGTACCCCCTCCTGCACCCCAACACTCTGCCGCAGCCCGGAGCCCCCTCCTGCACCCAAACTCCCTCCCAGAGCTTGTACCCCATATCCCCTCCTGCACCCCAACCCCCTGCCCCAGGCTCAGCCCAGAGCCCCCTCTCACACTGCGAACCCCTCGGCCCCAGCCCAGAGCTCGCACCCCCTCCCGAACCCCAAACCCCTACCCGAGCCCGGTAAAAGTGAGTGAGGGTGGGGGAGAGCGAGTGACAGTGACTGAGAGAGGGGGGGATGGAGTGAGTGGGGTGGGGCTTTGGGGAAGGGGCGGGGTAGATCCTGGGTTGCCCTTAAATTCAAAAAGTGATCTTGGGTGTAAAAAGGTTGGAGACCATTGGTTTACAGCCATGTCGTGGGAGCGCTTGACTGGTTTAGGATCGCTGATATACTACAACAGCAACGTGCCCCTAGTGTGGACACAGCTACACTGGCAAAGTTGTACTGTGTAGCTGGCTAGTAACACCCCTCCCCCGCGCAAAGAAGCTATACTGGTAAAAGCACAGTTTAGCTGCATCTACACAAAGGACTTCACAGCTGTGTCAGTCACAAATCACACCTCTTTGCATACCTGATCAACCTAAGTCTGTGGTGTAGATGTAGTAGTCTAGTGCAGCAAATTATGCAATCAGAAGGTGATGCCGGGTTTTGTCAGGAGCTCACCTTCTGAAGCTTTTTCAGGGGATCTTTTTCAACAGTGTTAGACAGAGATCCTCCTATGCATACATCTCCCAGTTTTCCAGTCCTGATTCACACTTGTTGCAATCAGATATTGTTACAAGAAAAAGTAATATTCTGGTTACTTTAAAGAGATAAGGCAAAACTAATGCAATGGGTATGGGTATGCGATTACATCCCCTAACTTTGTATCTCTGTGGTTTATTTCCTCCCTGTGTGATTAACTTTATTAGTACTGAATCCACCCGTTTCTCACATCCTCCACTGCTTTAATCACGCCATGAAACAGATTCTGTCACCTGCTCTGGCCCCTATATATAATTTAAACAGCACTGCAACAGAATACAGGAGAATTCACCCAGCACAAGTGAAGCATAGGGCTGCTGTTGTTCTTCTCTTAATCCCTGTGTAGGGGCATGCCAGAGATGGGGCTGAGTGCAGATGGGGGCAGGCCCTAGCACACGGCACTACAGGATTTCTGGGAAATGCCATAGGCAGCCCTGAGCAGACTGCCATAAGTTACAACACTGCATATAAATTGGAATGTCCAGGAACTGCTCTAAATTACTGTTTTGGTCCCTAAGAGTCCATAATTAGGAGCGCACAAAGATAGTCAAAACCTCCCCTTTGGCTGAGGGGAGAAATTCTTCATAAAGAATTAGACCACATATCGCCTGGCAGTTAGGCTCTGTCCTCCCAGGTGTTTGCTAATCCCTCCAGTTTGAGTGTTGTCTGCAAATCTGACCAAAGGAACACAATAAAGAAAGATGTGAACAGCCATGCAAAGTTCAGCGATTTACTTCTTTGGTGAGTTTAGTTGTCAAAAAGCCTCTGGAGACATGTAAAAAGACATGTAAAAAGTCCTGGACTTGACTATAGTTAGAAGACTGATGGAGTCTTTACCATTGTGATAGAAACCTCTGCATGCACCTGCCTGGAAAGGTTCTGCATACCACCAGTAACTCATGGGCCACAGTTTAAGAATAATTGCTCTCATTACTCCTGCTGAAATAGAATTTAATCAACTATTCCATTCCTATGATGGAAAGTTATAAAGCATTTCAAAGTAATTAAGCACAGAGTTTAATGGTGGCTACATTGATCTGTATATCCATTTGTAATATTGAGCTCCTTTTAACATTGCTGCTTTAGTTAAATTTCCTTAGGTGTCAATAACAGGCTGCACATCTTTGATATAATGTGGCACAAACTAGTGGCTACATAGGCTCTGCATACAAACCCGAACTCTTAGGTGAATGAAGGCTTATAAATAATACACCATAAATTAAATTTTGCAAGAAGTTTCTCCAGAACACGTCTGTACTTATCAACAAATTAGATCAACCATGCTGCCTATGATGCTCTTGTGCCCCTGTTTATTGGTGGCAGCTGATGTTGTGGTCTGCGTGAGCCATCACATTAGCATGAGAGAATTAGCATGGTTTGTGAGAGAATGTGATGTTTCAGCTGTTTGGATCCTAACCTGTCATTGGGACAAAGGCAGGTACTACTTAGCATTTGCTGATTTAATACAGCTGGATTAATCCCATTCTGAATTATACTATTCTGAAGATCTGGGGGCCAGCAGGGGGCACTCTAACCTTGAAAATAAAAAAGTCCCATCAACGAGAACTAGATATTTTACTTTCAGCAAAGATTCCTCTCCCCAAGGATTTTTCAGTGCATGGCAATGGGCCAGCACTATTGAGAGATGATGCATGGGGTGGTGAAAATTGCATGGGGTGGGGACATAATTTGGGGATAATCCAAATAACCATGCTAATTAGGGAGGCCACCAAACAGGAAAAAATAGGTGCATAGGTTCTTTTGATAGAGAAAAGTAAGGACCTAGGGTTTACAAATGTCCCTGTGGATGAAGATTTTAGCCTTTTAGCACTGGCTAAAAACATAAAAATAATGTCCTTGTTCCACCATTGCTGAGTGTATTCCTAACAGCATCATAGTTCCCTCACCCCATCATTAAATTCTATCACATTTATTCCATCCCATGCCAATGCATGATTAGTCCTTACAATATATATTCAAATGCTTTGTCCTCTCTATTTTTAGATATTTGCAAGCAAACTAGAAACCCTCCCATCTTGACTCAATTTTCTTAGCAGATGAGAGATGGGATAGGAAGGGTTCCCTTCCCACATTACCTACCACAAGGAAGGAAACAGCATGAAAACCTGCATAATTTCAGGATTATAATACGGAAACAGTCTTTTATAAAACAGGACAGTTGTTGGGGGCATGGTGGTAATTCATAAATTATAAGGCCAGAAGGGACCATTATGATCATCTAGTCTGACCTGCATCACACAGGCCATTGGAGATCCCTGAATTAATTCCTGTTCGAACTATATGAGGTCTTTGAGAAAAAACATCCAATTTTGATTTTAAAATTTCCAGTGATAAGGAATCCATCACAACCGTTGGTAAATGGTTCCAGTGGTTAATAACCCTCACAGTTTATTCCTTATATTTAATTTAAATGTGTCTAGCCTCAATTTCCTGCCACTGGATCTTGTCATACCTTTGACTGCTAAACTGAAGAGTACTCTGTCAGTGGCAGCTCCAGGCACCAGCGCTCCAAGCGCGTGCCTGGGGCGGCAAGCTGCGGGGGGTGGCCTGCCCGTCCCTGTGAGGGCGGCAGTCAGGCTGCCTTCGGCGGCATGCCTGCGGGAGGTCCACCGGTCCCGCGGATTCGGCGGCAATTCGGCAGTGGGTACGCCGAAGCCGCGCAACCAGCGGACCTCCCGCAGGCATGCCGCCGAATCCACAGGACCGGGGACCTTCCGCAGGCATGCCGCCGAATCCACGGGACCGGGGACCTTCCGCAGGCATGCCGCCAAATCCGTGGGACCGGGGACCTCCTGCAGGCATGCCGCCGAAGGCAGCCTGCCTGCCGTGCTTGGGGCGGCAAAAAAGCTAGAGCCACCCCTGTACTCTGTTATCCAAATTTCTATTCTCCATGTAGGTACTTAGGGACTATGATCAAGTCATCCCTTAACCTTCTCTTTTAAGATAAATAGACTGAGCTGGTTGAGTCTTTCACTATAAAGGCATGTTTCCCAATCCTTTAATCATTCTTATGATTCTTCTCTGAAACCGCTCCAATTTTTCAACATCTTTCTTGAACTGTGGATGCCAGAACTGGACACATTATTCCAGTAGCAGTCACACCAGTAATATAAGCTCTCTACTCCTACTTGATATTTCCCTATTTATACATCCAACCACAAACGCTTTTGGTCACAGCACCACACTGGGAGCTCACATTCAGCTGAGTATCCACCCTAACACCCAAGTCTTTTTCAAAGTCATTGCCTCCCAGGATACAGCCCCCCATTTTGTAAGCGTGGCCTACATTCTTTGTTCCGAGATGTATGACTTTACATTTGCCATATTGAAAGACATGTTGTTTGCCTGCACCGACCTTCGCAAGCTCTGTTCAGCAACCTGTCCTCCTCGTTATTTACCCCCCCTCCAATGTTTGTGTCATCTGCAAATTTTATCAGTGATGATTTTATGTTTTCTTCCAGCTCACTGATAAAAATGTTAAATAGAGCCAAGAACTGATCCCTGAGGGATCCCACTAGAAACACACCTGTTCAGTGATTCCCTGTAATTATGGTTGTGGGGTGAGAAAAAATAGCCTAGGGATTAGGGCACTAGTCTGGGATTTAGGGAACCCAGCTCTACTTCTTTTGTGACGTCAGGAAAGTCACCTTGGCTCTCTGTGCTTCAGTTCCCCCTCTGTAACGTGGGGGGTATGTCACAAGGTGATTGGCCTGTTGAAGAGGGACTGGGTTAGCTGCCTCCCATTCAGGCTTGATGGAGGGCACCTGGCTAATATAGAGAGCCAGGCAGCATTTAGGGGAGAGGAGAAGGAGAAAGCTGGTGAGGATGCTTGAGAGCAGGAGTTAGAAGCTGTTACTGAGGTGGGGAAGAAGCAAAACTGGTGAGCCCTGGTGGGTAGAATGTTCATGTGGTGGCTCCTAGGTAAAGAGGAAGAACTAGCTCAGCTAAGCTGAACTCAAGAGCAAGAGGGTGAGCCTGGAGGAGCTCAGTGGGGTTTGTAGGTAGAGAGGTTTGGGGAGTGGAGCACTGGGAGCCCACTTGGATGAGCCTTCAGGTGAGGGTTGTGGTAGGACAACTGTAAAAGGTATAGTGAATGGCTAGGAGTGTAAGAATCATGGAACAGGGGTCTTCATTCTTGGGTAGCTGGCCTGGAGAATGGGCCTTGAACTGAGTACAATGGAATGGGAGAACTGCTGCCTTTTAACTGGGTTTACTTTGGTGTTTATGAATGGGTTCACATTAGAACTGTACTAACTGTGCCTAGAGGTGGGCCTTGACCTAAACAGGTGAGTTGGCTGCTGGTTCAGTCTGCAGGGAAAGGATGGGCAAATTCAGTCAGCTCTGGGGACAACCAGGGGAAACTAAGACAGGGTTTGTATTGCTGTGGTTAGCTGCTGAGCTTGACCTGATAAGGCAAGCCCTGTAATGTGGTAATAACACTCCTCTTTTGTGAGGATAAATACATATACAGTATGGGGGCTACATAGAAAGGGAGGGGCTGTAGTACATCTGGAAGGATGATGCAAATTTCAGTTTCTGAAATGTATTATGTTTGCAGCCTAAAATTTCAAGGACTGTGATTCCAGCTAGCCACCCCAAGGCCAAATTGTGGCTTCCCCAATGCAGCTGCCTGGGCATGGATGAGTGGGTGTGGAAAGTGCAGCGAGTTCTCCTGTGGGTTCAGGGCTCCTGGAATTCTTTGGAATGGAATCACAGGAGAAGGCAGTAAGTAAAATATCTAGTATTGTTGGTTTGTCTTCATTCAGAAACAGACCCTTATACACTCTGAATATAGAGGAAGTGAGTTTTCCCAGAATATATGGGCAATATCTACCAATTGATTGTTGTCTACTCCTGGTTGTGAATCATCAGTCTATTATCTGAGGCTGAATTCCAAAACAGTGGAGTGGAACCAAATCCTGGAAGTGCTTACTCAACTTATACTCAGACCCTACTTGGAAAACGCCCACTGGCTTTTCTTAAAGGGGGAATGAGTATTGGCTACATTAGGACGTTGGGATTTGGCCCATGGAAAATGTGTAGTTGCAGTAGTTTTATCCTTCAAGCAAAGCTTAGTCTTAAATTGACTTGACAGCAGAAAGTGACAATGTTACGTTTAATTAAAATAAAAAATGTTACCCCCAAATGTCAGAAATAAGCTAGATCAATAGTGAGGTCACTTTCTGACACTGGTTACATAACAGGAGAAGTCAGACAGAAACAGATCCCGTCTCACAGTCTGTGCTTCATTAGAATAATGACCGTACAGCCCTAACCAGGTGCCCATTCTGTCAGTGCTCCCTGCTCAGAGTTGAAACACGCAGGGAGTCAACACGGGAGAGGGGAAGGTTTAAAAAAATGGAACATTGGCACCTTCCAATAAGTTCCTCAGCCCTTACAAACAGGATCCTGTGCACTGTCTATGACACCTTCCTTCTTAGCTTCTCAGAACATGTCACAAACAACAATTAAACCTTATAGCCCTCTGCAAGGAAGAAAAGTACTCTACCTATTCTCTAGATAGATCAAGAGTCTCACTACTGGTCACACAGTAAGTCGGTGGGAGAGCTGACATAGAATCCCTGCTCCTGAGTCTCCCCTGCCTTGAGCCTTGTAGATTCATTTACTCCTGTGTGAAGTGGCTCAGATCCTGCTCTGTATTAAGTTTGCACTGCCCTCAAGCCATCTTAGCCAGCCACTAGAGGATTTATTTTCCATAGGGGCGTCCTCAAGTGAGGCAGAGCTGCTGTAGCCCCACCTATTGGTCACTGGTACTGGGGTGTGGTTGGGGGAAAAGAGGGCCTGTCTGAGGTTCCCAGTTATCATCCCATGTGTCCCAGATATCTCCAGGTGCCATAATAGCTCCTTGGGCTCATTGGCAACTGCAAAATCTTAGAGCAGGCCGGTCCAAAGGAATCCAAATGTTATTAGGCTATCTGAAATGACCTGCCAGCAAAGCAGGTCTTTCTGAAAGATCTAGTTCAACCAAACACAAATAACTGGGCTTAATGCAAGGAGAACTGAGTGAAATTCTATGGCCTTTGCCATACCGGAGGTCAGATAATGATCGAATGGTTCCTTCTGGCCTTTAGAGTTGTGAATCTATACATTAAAATAACACACCCATCAAACAACAACTTTTCTACTTTATTGAGGGGAGAGGGGGGAATATTCTTCTGTAAAGTATGGATTTTAAAAAAGTCAGCTTGTTCAGTCCAAAAATCCCTGGGACTTCAGCAGTTGTGACATGTACGTTCTCTTGGATTCACTTATGGTTACCCTTGCCATACCATTAATGCTTTTTTTCCCCTTTGCTTGCAAAGCCCTGACTGATGAAGCGCTCATTAAATACCCTCACCTTTGCCTGAGGCTCCAGGAATACCTGTTGCTGTGGGCATTGCTTTTGTGGCACATAACCAACTTGTTGATACAAGCTCTCTTTAAAATGCCAGACTTGAAGAATAAGCTGCTGACGATTATATAACTTTAGGGGGGGATTAAAAAACAGGTGCCAATGACTTATGTTGCAGGGAATGGGAGATACATGAAATGTGAACCTTGACAGTAGTGCATTTTGAAAATACTGGTCCTGTATTAATAATCAAGTCTCTTAAAATCCCCTCAAGGAGTCTTTAGGTAATTAAGAACTTAAGATGCAATTTACTACTGTGACTTCTCTTTGAGTTTGAATCTTGGCTTTGTTTCAAATCATGGATGTGACACATAGCACAGTTGCCGGTTACAGAAGGGATGATTCATCTGTGCTACCTAGGGATTTATAAACCCTCATATTCTCTTCCATTATAAAATGTGCCATGTGTTCATAAATATGTTGATAGAATTGTTCTAGACTTGTACAGAAGGTGATAAAGTATTAGTCCACAAGATAAAGGAGTGACAGACTTCCATGGGGGTGAAGGGTGGATACAGTGACAAAATAATATGGTGGAATGGAGATAATGTTACAATAAATGGACTCTGAGTCTTTCCTCCTATGCAGCAGTTTCTTGGGTCCTCGGGAGTTCAGCTGTGGTCAAAATTACCAGGGGACAATACTGAGATTCTTGGAATTTCTGTGCCCAAGGTTGGTTGTAAGTGCAAACAATAGAAATGAGTGCTTGGGATCATGGACTTCAGGGAACACTGTCAAACGAATTTATGGACTAGTCCAAACTACCCCTTTGGTAATAACACCAGTGGAGGCCCAAGAGAGAACTCCTGGCCCACCCTACTCCACACCTACCCTATTCTAGCAATTTGGGGTCCTTCTCTTGCTCAGGGCTCCATAAATCATAAAGATGGCCCACTCCAGGCCAGCCTGAAAACCTGAAGAGGGCACACAGTTGAAATGTCCATATGCAGCATCCTATTTCTTTAGATGCTTTAAAAATCAGGGTGGATTATGAGAGAGAACTCATTCATCTCGAGAGGCAAGTGTAAACTGAAGACCGGTGGGTGAACTCGCAGGTACCTTTGCATTTCTTAGTCAATATTTGCTCTCTGTCAGTTTATAACCCTATTACTCTCTAGGTAGGCAGGAGAGTTCAAAGGCAGAACATTTTTTCCCTTGATTAATGCATCATTAGGGCTTGTGGGTTTGCCATGGTAAATTATACCTACCCTCATGCCCTGCCATGGGGGAGGGAGGGAGGGGAAGGAGCAGAAGTAATAAATCCATGTTAAAATTACTCAGTCACAGATCCATATTCACTGAAACAAAATGAGCTAAATTCTACTTACATTGCTGCAAGATCTTGCTGGTAATCAAGTAGAATTTGCCCCAATATCTTTTATTTTGCAATAAATCCCATTTAAAACAAGTGCCAATGGGTTCAAGTGTGTGCTGCAGCAGTGCAGAAAGTCAAGCTGGGTAGAGCTACTGGTGTTTCATCTTATGCCAGGTCTTCCGCTGAAGTCAATGGGAGGACTTCCATATACTTCAATAGGAATGGAATGGTGCTTTTCAAGTACTGCTTTCCTGCCTTATTCTCTGTAAAGGTAGCAGGAAGTGCTTAAAGCAGCAGGACATAGATGCTGCTTTAAGCTATGTAACCTCCTGTCTCTTCCCTTTGCCCCCCCCCCCCCCCCCCCCCCCCCCCCCCCCCCCCCCCCCCCCCCCCCCCCCCCNCTTCCTTTGACCATGTGACAAATCGCTAGCCCTGTATCCATATTCAGTTCACATGGTGCCTCTTTTCAATGAATGAATGTACTTTGGTTTTCAGACTAAATTTATGCAACAAGACACTTTTTTTTTTTTTTTTTTTTTGAAGAGAAGGTTATTTATAGGCAGGCAGGTGTGCTGTAGCTGAGTTGGTGAGGTGAAAATAAGTGAATCAACCTGTCAGCACAGGAGAAAACACTGCAATGCGGCTGGTACAGTACCTCCAAGATGGGGTTTGCAGATTAAGTGAGGAATTTATTTATTAGGCCATGCCGTGACGTACTGGTTCAGCTAACTTCTGTCCCTTCAGTACGTTTGAATCTTGTACTTTTCACTGATGAGATTATCTGTGAACTAGCAGCAGCTGCCATAGTGACAGCTGTCTGGTAGAAACCCTGTAGATTAAACAATAAATGGAGAGAGCCACAGGACCAGCAAATCCTGAGTCATGGTGCAGGGGTACATTGGAGGATGTAACATTGCTGTACTAAATCCATGCTACTTGTTAAATACTAGCTGAAACACAGCTCCATACCTGGAATCTATGCAGTAGAATTTGTGTACAAGCTTGTCAGGGCAGGGACTGTCTCTCTCTTTATATAGTGCGTTGTACAACTGGGTCCTGATATCAACTGGTCTCTAGTTGTATGTTAAACAGCGCAGCTACTTTGAATGGACCTTTCAAGCACAAATGATTTAAAAAAAAAAATGTATATGCCTGTTCAGAAGTCCCTGGTCTACCTGCTCCAACTGGTGGGTCATTGCTAACATTAGTAGAAATTCAGCATATATATTGTGGTTGCATCTACATAGACAGTCAAATCGGGTGTGTTAGTCTAACAGCATATCTACACTGCAAAAAAACCCCGTGGCTGTGAGTTTCAGAGCCTGGGTCGACTGACTTGGGCTTGTGCTACAGGCTAAAAATAGCAGTGTAGATGTTCCTGTTCATACTGGACCCCAGGCTCTGAAATCTGGTGAGGGTGGATATTGTAGGAGTCAGCCATTTCAGAGTGGCAAATATGTAGAAGACCCTTAACCAATCCTGGCCTACTCCAAATATTCTTACTAAGCTCCCACACCCTGCCATCTATGTTGGAGAGTTTAATAACCACCACATCATCTGGGGATACAGAGTCAGATCAAAATGGATTTGACCTTTTGGACTGGGCCTCACTTGATGACCTCCACCTCATCCATGATCCAGAACAATGGGATACTTTTCTTTCTGTCAGATGGAAACAAGGCTGCTCCTCTAACCTCACCTGGGCTGCTGCTTCTAGCATTTGCAGTGCTTGCTGAGCCATCTGACAGCAACTTCATCAGTAGAATGAAGAGCCCAAAGGCTACCATGAAATCTAGTCAGTTGACACCTTGTCGACAACATGTGCCATTGACAAAGTGGGTTGTTGTGAAGACCCCATGTGTAGAGGCTGGCTACAAATATTCCTTGACTAGTTTGAAACCTGTTTAGCAGAGTCCAAAGGTGACATTGCAGGTCAAATCCTGGTGGTCGAATGGTTGGATCAGTGACAAGGAAACCATTCCAAACATCTTTAGCTGACACTCATCAGGTGGTTTGCTGATTAGATTATTCCTGGTCCTGACTTTGGCAGCAGTCTTTTATAGATGGTTGTGGAAAGTCAAAGAGCAGTGTGACACCAAGGTAGACCAGTTTTGCCTTGTTTCAGTTGTTTTCCATTGAGAAAGACATCTAACTCAAGTTTAGCGCCTGTGTTGTGGAGGTGGAAGATGCTTGAAACTGTCTTGGTCACACTTGGTTGGAGGCACCAACTGCTACAGTAGGTTACCATCTTGGCCAGGTTGGCGTTCTCCAATTCAGTGAAAGAGCGTTACTGGGGACCGCAGTAGATGTAATCTGCATAGATAAACTTGCATGACTGAATCAGTGGCAGGTTGTTTGTGTACCAATTGAACAGGGTGGGCGCAAGCACGGAGCTTTGGGATAAGCTGTTGGATTGTCTTCTCCATGTACTTGTTCTATCTCCCATATGTACCCCAAAACACCTGTCATGAAGTAGAAGTTCAATAATGTCCACTACCAATGCTGGGAGAACTCTGACAGTGTTACCAGAAGACTAGTGTGCCATACTGTATTGTAAACTGCTGTCAGGTCCAAGAAAACAGCTCCTGTCTTCAAGTTCTGTTGAAACCCATTTTCTACTTCGAGCTATAAGCAGTGTATGGAAAAACTTCTCACACGGTAAGGATTGAATGACAGTGACCAGGCCTATTGTGAACACCAATAAAAAACCTTCGCTGGAACTACTGGAAAGCAAACTGGGCCAGCTTTGTGCAATTCACTGACTGCTGCATCACTTGGATCCCACACAACATATTGTTTGAGGAAGCGTACGTGTGGTATACTGATATTAATGGAGTTATACCAGGGATTAATGTGATCCACTGTGGAGAAAGGTATTTCCTCTGATTCCCTTTTTCATACTAATCTAAGATCTGTGAGTTGGAGCCTTTTACTTAGTCCCCTGGATAATGATAGAACACTTCAGCTTTTGCCTCAGGATTGACTTGCACTTGAGGTAAAACATCATGTTGTACGTTCCATATATGCAGGGTTGGGTCCAATATCTGCAGAGATCCTCTGTGAGAGTAATACACTTTCCTACTAATCCTTGTGATTAGAAGTGAACGCCATACTTAACAATCTGTATAAGAGCCTTATACAAAGCCCATTGAAGTCAACAGGAGTCTTTCCATTGGCTTCAATGGGTTTTGGATCAGGCCCTAAAAGAGTAGCCCTAATATTACCTGTGACCCAATAATACTGGCTGCTACAGCCCACAAATCATTTCCAGAGAGTAGTTATTGGTGGTTCACAGTCATGCTGGAAGGGCATAACGAGTGGGGTCCCGCAGGGATTGGTTCTGGGTCCAGTTCTGTTCAATATCTTCATCAGTGATTTAGATAATGGCATAGAGAGTACACTTATAAAGTTTGCTGATGATACCAAGCTGGGAGGGTTTGCAAGTGCTTTGGAGGATACGATTAAAATTCAAAATGATCTGGACAAACTGGAGAAATGGTCTGAAGTAAATAGGATGAAATTCAATAAGGACAAATGCAAAGTACTCCACTTAGGAAGGAACAATCAGTTGCACACATACAAAATGGGAAATGACTGTCTAGAAAGGAGTACTGCGGAAAGGGATCTGGGGGGGTCATAGTGGACCACAAGCTAAATATGATTCAACAGTGTAACGCTGTTGCAAAAAAAGCAAACATCATTCTGGGATGTATTAGCAGGAGTATTGTAAGCAAGGCACGAGAAGTAATTCTTCCTCTCTACTCCGCGCTGATTAGGCCTCAACTGGAGTATTGTGTCCCGTTCTGGGTGCCACATTTCAGGAAAGATGTGGATAAATTGGAGAAAGTCCAGAGAAGAGCAACAAAAATGATTAAAGGTCTAGAAAACATGACCTATGAGGGAAGATTGAAAAATTTGGGTTTGTTTAGTCTGGAGAAGAGAAGATTGAGAGGGGACTTAACAGTTTTCAAGTACATAAAAGGTTCTTACAAGGAGGAGGGAGAAAAATTGTTCTTTTTAACTTCTGAGGATAGGACATGAAGCAATGAGCTTAAATTGCAGCAAGGGCGGTTTAGGTTGGACATTAGGAAAAATGTCCTAACTGTCAGAGTGGTTAAGCACTGGAATAAATTGCCTAAGGAGGTTGTGGAATCTCCATCGTTGGGGATTTTTAAGAGCAGGTTGGGTTTTTTTGTTTTTAAAAGCAACCTGTCAGGGATGGTCTAGATAACTTAGTCCTGCCTTAGTCCCTTAGTCCTGCCTTGACTGCAGGGGACTAGATTAGATGACCTCTCGAGGTCCCTTCCAGTTCTATGATTCTATGTCACAACTGCTGAAGTCCCAGGGATTTTTGGACTGAACAAGCTGACGTTTTTTAAAATCCATCTCCATAGAAAGCAAAATCCATGCTGTTACAGAAGAATATTTTCCCCTCTCTTCAATAAAGTAGAAAAGTTGTTTTTTGATGGGTGTGTTGTTTTAATGTATAGATTCACAACTCTAAAGGCCGCAAGGAACCATTTGAGCATTATCTGATCTCTGGTATGGCAAAGGCCATAGAATTTCACCCAGTTCCCCTTGCATTGAACCCAGTTACTTGTGTTTGGATGAACTATAACTTTCAGAAAGACCTGCTTTGCTGGCAGGTCATTTCAGATAGCCTAATAAAATTTGGATTTCTTTTGGACCAGCCTGCTCTAAGATTCTGCAGCTGCCAATAATCCCAAGGCGCTATTATGGCACCTGGAGATATCTGGGACACATGGGATGATAACTGTCAGTGGTCTGTGGTGCTAAGAGGGGAAATACCAGAAGGGAAGTCACTATACCTTTATTTTATTAAGGTTGAAGTTTCTATCCCAGAGCCACAGCTGATGCAGTTTTTGAGGGTGGATTACTCCATGTAGGCATCACCACCGTCATCAGGCATCGATGCCCAGCAAGAAAAGGTAGTCTGCACAAAGTGGTTCCCAGATGATGGGTTGTGGTTCAAGAATGGAGCACAGACGGTGGAGAGAAGGGTTCACTGGGGGTATTGTTAGAGAGAGAGTAAAACAAGAACATCTTTGAACTTTGTCACTGGAAAGAGGATTAAAATCCCTGGACCTGCAGCCATACTGTAGTTTTGCTTCTGTGTAGAATCCCGAACTAGAAGGGGCTTATTTTCCGATTTTGATTTTACGAAAATGTCATGAGAACCAAGAAGACAGCAAAAATCTTGTAACAGCTGATCCAAGGAGTTTTCCATCATTCAAGAAAAGGGGAAAAGTGTGGGCCTTTTAGGGCCAAAATTTAATGAGTGGCTCACAAAATAGCTTTACTGCTGAAACTGAACCAAACAATTTGCTTTGATTTGGCCCAACCCAAACCTGGTACCCCTGCTTAAACTTAATCCAGCTCCAGTTCTGCAAACCCCCTTTTCAGGCGAGGCCTGCAATAGCATCACTGAGAAAGTAGTTGTAGGGTCATTCGGAAAATAGTTATTGCCATAAGGTATCTCCAGAAGGCACCATGTTTAGAACACTAGGCTAGGAATCAAGGGAATTGGGTTCTATTCCTGATTGTCACTGATAGCTGCATGACTTTGGGCAAGTCATTGTGCCTTTTCTGTTTGTTTCCCTTTCTGGATTGAGATCTTTTTTTTGTAAAGCACTGTAAGTTCTGCACTATGTAAAATAGAAGTATTATAAGTAGGCAGGAGCGGGGTGTGTGTTGGAGGGAGAAAGAGAAGACCACTATGTTATATGCACCTTAACATAATCCGTAAATCAAAATAAATATACAGCTAAAAAGTGCTCATATTATAGGAGAGAGAATTCAGTGCAAGATACAAGTAAAGAAGGAAACTGATTGCTGGAAAGAAAAACAAACATAATATAAAAGGATAATTGTGGGAGGAAAAATGGTTAGGCATAATGGCCTAGATCTTTAATGCTATTTAGGCACTTAATTCCCGATGAAATCACTCCTGGAAGTTAAGTGACTAAATACCTTTGAGGACCTGGACCAATGGGTCTGATTTTTCTGAGTTGTTGAGCACCCAGCTAGGGTGACCAGATGTCCAGATTTTATAGGGACAGTCCCGATATTGGGGCTTTGTCTTATATAGGAACCTATTTTACCCCTCCTCCCCCGTCCCGATTTTTCACATTTGCTATCTGGTCACTCTACCCACTGCCCACGCTGACTTCAGCTGGAGATGGGAGGGCCTCTCTGGATTCAGTCCTCTCTGGAAATCAGGCCCAATACATCCTGTATGTTTATGTATAATCAGGCACTATGAACTTCTTGGATTGTCCAAGTACGTAACAGTCTTTGGCAGACATGGGCCTAAGGTTTAGTACAAACAATAGTGATGAGCATGGTCTCAAAACCTAGACTGATTACAGGATTTTGCATATTCTGGAATGGAGCATGAACATTTAAATAGATCCCAACATACCAGCTTCATGGATACCATACATCATACCCCATAGTAATCCTATGCAGTGGGTAAACAGTCCTCTTGGTCGAGATCAAGAGCCGTGTCAGTTTAATATATGATTATAACCTCTGTTGGGTGATTGTATCCTGCCTCTGTGGGGCATGGGCTCCATTAGGCTTTGTCACCTCTAAATTTGTATGATCATATGTATTTCCAGCCCACAAACAAGACACATAATGCATGTTAGTATATCCCTAGGGAAACATATTTGGAGGGATGGCCAAATTTCAGGGTCTGTTGCTCTTAAGAGGGAGTTACAGATTTTCACCATTAATATTTATCCTTTGGGACCATAAGCAATGAAGGAATAACGCTTTGTCTCTGCTGCATTTGGCCATTTTCAGTTTTCAAAGTAGCAGCCGTGTTAGTCTGTATCCACAAAAAGAACAGGAGTACTTGTGGCACCTTAGAGACTAACAAATTTAGCTTATGCTCAAATAAATTTGTTAGTCTCTAAGGTGCCACAAGTACTCCTGTTCCATTTTCAGTTTGAAACTCACAGCTGATGCTCCCATATGCCCTAAGGATAATGGCATTTATGGAGATAAGTTTAAACTGAACTGCCCAGCTCTAAGAGTCTGATATATCGTTTCTTTCTGGAGAGTTATTTCTGTCTGTGTGGGGTCTTTCCAAATCTACTCAAAACCAAAGCCCACACACCATAAAGACACTAAAAACTCACCCCCTTCCTGGGGCTCAACATTATTAACAATAACACAAAAGTCAGCTCAAGACTGGTCCCTATGTTTAGCTGCTCCTGAGGATCCTGACTCCGGACCTCTAAATCCTTTGTCACCAGAGTCTCTCTCATCTCCATTATATCATCGACTCAACAGAACCCACTTAACTCTTAATCAGCAAGATCAACACCAGCTAACAGGGTGGGCTGCTTCAGGCAAATACTGCCAGAGTGTTTCACTTTCCCAAACATCATATGAACTGCTGGTAAGTTTCTAGAGGTCCTATTACTGCTTATTTGCCCTGCCTGGTAAGCAGCATAGAATATGGTGATCACGATGAACTATATCTAGAAATAGGTGCTGATTACCTCATACCTATAAGCTACAGTGATACATATCCATTTTAGCAAGAACAATAGAGACAGAAATCACATGTAGCTCTTAGTAGCCTATTGTGCCATAGATAATAACCTCTCTTCTCTAAACCCTGTGAAGCTATGGCAAATTTACCAGCATCTGAGATTAAAGTTAGAGGAGAAATAAAGTGTAGTGAGGGAGCCAGAGGAATGTCAATTGTCAGGGGCCTGATCCTGCCAGGAGTTTCACATGGGTGGACCCCTCCACCAAAATCACTGGGGATCTGCATGGGTGCAGGAGTCCACCTGTATAGAGCCCACAATATTCTGCCTGCTCACTTTTAACATGAGAACCTGTTGTCAGGTGCATATCCACTCTCAAAAAACAAAAAAATCCTTTTGGGGTAAAACGTACTATGCTTGCTGTCAGTCGAAAGGGAAATGTTTCTGGAAAGTTTGGCCTAATTGCAGTGGCTGGGCTTGAGACATAAGCATGAACCACATGTGGTTTTCACTTAGATACGTTGTTCGATGCAGGCTTCCTTTCTAAAAAGAGAAATAAGTAGTGTTGGTTTTTTTTAGTGGAAAAAAAAATCTGCCACGGACTTAGGGCCTGAGCCTGAAAGCTGGGCTTCACTCTTGTAACTTTACTCACATGGGTCCCAATCCTGCAAACATTGTCATAATTGCTTAGCTTTATTCAGGTGAGTAGGCCTCAGGGCCGGCTCCAGGCACCAGCGTTCCAAGCAGGTGCTTGGGACGGCAATCTGGAAGGGGCGGCAGTCCGTGTGCCGTTAGGGCAGCACGTGCCATCTGTGGCGGCGGCAATTCGGCAGCAGCTTGTCTCTTCAGCCGTCCACGGCGGCAATTCAGTGCGCTGCTTGGGGCGGTAGAAACGGTAGAGCCGGCCCTGGTAGGCCTCATTGAAATCTGAGGCTATGCATGTGCAGGATCACAGATTAAGTGGCCTGGTTTTCAGAGACACTGATCATCCAGAGCTCCAATCACTGATGAGCTGGAGGGGACTCAGGAGGGCCCCTTGTTAACAGGAGGAGTTCAGCTTTCATTTAAAATGAAAAGTATCTTGCTAGTTTTTGTTGTTTGTTTTGCCCTTGGGAATGTAGCATTGGAAGTGGAAATTGACAACTAGGGCTGAGAGGAACAAGCCGCTGAGCTCTCCTTGGGCAGGAGTTTTGGTGGTCCCTGCGTGCTCACACACACTTCTTAAGTCAATTGAGTCTGTGGGGTTTGGGTGTACCCCCGAGCATCATCTCACTAACCAACTCCCCTCTCTCTCTTCCCCCCCCCCCCACCCCCGATCCTAGGGCTGGCTTTCTGCACTGTGGAATCTGCTATGTTTGAGAGTGTGAGGAGATTGGCAACAAAATGATTTGTAATCACCAAAAAATGCTAAGGCTGGCTCTGCCTGTTAAAATTCTCTGTTCTTTTCTGAGTCTGGGCCTAGCAGCATAGGTTGTGTAGGTTACACATTGCTGAGGTTAAGGCAGCTGATATTGCTACTGTCTTGCATCTGAACCAGCCACTCTAGCCTGAACAAGGGAATATGCACCACCTAGAAACCACATCAACAGCTCCAGCGGTGCAAAAAGAGGAGGCTGCCGCTGTTGCCCTGAGTGGCAGTCCTGTTGGGTTTTCAGGGGGTGGGGAATAGTATGGAACTGATGGTTTCTTTTGGAGGAGAGGAGTATTTTTCCCAGGGAATGTTATGTCTGTTGCTGACATAGGCCCCGATCCTGCAATGAGCTTGACATGGGTGGACTCCTGGGCCTGTATGGATCTCCTGGAGTCCACCCACGTGTAGTTCATTGCAGGATTGGGGCCAAAGGCTAAAAATATTTGAAGGATCGCCTTGCCACACTTTTGTAGCACATCGCTCCTCCTATTGATTTTAGTGGGAGCTGCAAGTGCTCAGTGCCTCTGAAAATCAGGCCACTTACTTAGATGTGTCAATATGGATTTAAGTGCTCCCAAGTCTGAAAACTCTTGCCATGGTTCTGTGTATGTGAGGGAGAGGATTTCAAACTATACAGTAAAATCAACTGGGTTTTTCCAGAATCACATTGGGTACTTAATGCAAAATAAACTTCTCCGATACTAATCCTTGCCTAACTCTTCCTACCTAGTGTGGCTTCTTGCTGTCTGCTAAGTATCTGCAGGGGTGCTGGAACTAGGGGTGCTGCTGCACCCTCTAGCTTGAAGTGGTTTCCATCATATGCAGGGCTTGCAGTTTTTTTCAATGGCTCTCAGCACCACCACTATAGAAATTGTTCCAACGCCACTAGCAGTGGATTGGAGCAAACTTTGTGCTCTGGATATCCTGAGGAGTTTGAAGAGGTGGGCTTTAGGACCCTGGGAATTCCGCCAAGGCCCAGGTAGGTCTGTCTCATTCGTCAGTTTCACTCACTCTGGGATCCATTCACTCACTCCCAGCGATGTGTGTTCAGTGAGTGCTTTTGCTTCCTGGCTGGTTGCTGTGATCATTCACAAGCCAGGGGACTAGTAGTGATCTCTCTGCAATGAGGAGTATCAGGCTGGGTGGAGAAAGAGATTTCTTTTCTCTGGAAGAAAACAAGCAGTTGAGGATATTTAAGGATGAACTGCCCAGATGTGTCTCTCACTTCTTCCTTTCTCTTAGGAGTAATGTGCTTGACAGCTCTCAGCAACTTTGCTAAGACTTCCTCAGACTTCTCAGGTAGGAGTGAAGTTCTAATCCTTTGAAATGTATTGGCTATAAGTGAGAATTGGTAATAAATATTCTTCAAGAACAACCCAAGAAAAGTGGATCCAAGCAGGTCTGAAATAGTTATAGTGAGAGCAATTTTTAATTATTTTAAAATATGATGAAGCAGATCTTCATTAAGAGGATTTCAATTATTTAAAAAACTTTCTTAGCAACCCCAGCTAAAATATTTCAGCAGAGATGTTTCTGAATAACTTCAGGAAATGGGGGAAGGGAATTATGTAAACTTTCCTAAGTTTGTGGTGTTGGATGGAAATATGTATGTGTGAGAGGTTGGAATAGGGTTAGGTTACAGGGCTGGGTAGTTTCTGGACACAAGTTAAAACTAATACAGTAGGATCAAGATATTTTATTATGGACTAGATTCTGACATCTTTGCTCATGTTAAATAGTACCTTTAATCAGCAAATAGTTCATTGCAGTCAATAGGAATACTAAGAGAGTAAGATGCTACTAGCTGTGAGTAAATGGGTTGGAATCTGACCCTATGTTTACTTGTACATTACTGGTACTCACTTCCAAAGACATCTTTATCAGTTTCACATTTTTTTTCACAGCCTATATCATGAAACTTTCACAGTAGTTACATGTACTGCACTTTAAAGATGCTAGATGTTTTATGACTATTATATACAGCTGTAATAGTCACATTGAAATTAGATTTCTGCTGCTCTTCCTTGTGGCTGTGAGATGTGTGAAAGCAACTCCAGCCTATAAAACAATAATGTAGATCTAATTTTGCATGAGATTAGGAGTAATCAGTCAGCTCATTAGTGATGGGGCAATATTGACTCCAGAATATCTGATGGAATTCTGAATGCACTTGCGTATTTCTTAGAGCTAAGAACAGTTCAGGATGCTCTTTATAAAGAATGTTTTAAAACTTTTTAGTGGAGGAGAGCTGCCTATTATAGTTTGTTGGTGGAAAAATGTCATTAGTGAGAACTGTGTCATCAAAAGATTTAGACTGAAGTACATGATTGCAGTTTCAATACATCACAACATTACAGCTTGGTTCTTGGGAGCCAATGCATTTGCATGTTGCAGAGGGATTTGTGTTATAAAGGAGGTGTTTGTTGTGGAGTTTCAGTTGGGGACTAGAATATGGTGGGTTTTAAGTCTTAAAGTGTATTGAAGGGGCTGACCTGCCTGCGATTCAGTCTCTTTTGGGGGCAGATCAATTCTGTGGCTGCCATTCAAAGCAGATCTGCCTGTGAATGGAAAGAGCTGAGGCACTTCCAATTTATAGTAGTTTGTTCCCTTTAAAGTTTCTTTAGCACTGAGCTTTCTCTGTATCCATCATTCAAAGCAAGCTGGTGTAGAGTGGATGTGTGTGGGGTGGGCTACTTAGGAACAACGGTTGAAATTGCCTTTTATATTTCAGTTCCTGTGCAGAAAGTACTGATCCTACTAAAATATAGACACTTTACATCCCAGCCTGCCTTACTGGCAAGAGCATAATGATGTACATTGTGATCTTAAGGCACTAGCATAAATGTCAGTTAGGCCAGCAGTAAGGGTAGGCACAAAGTCAATGTTAGCAGCCCAACCAGAAAAAGAAAACCAATTCAATAGTATGTGGGGATGCTGGCTTAGAAGGATGCTACCACTTTAAAAGCGGGTATAAGAAAGTCAGTGGTAGCAAAATCATGTCTTATGGAGTACCAATGAATTTAAAACTAAACTGTGCTTAATTAAAAAGGAGGGGATAGGTCAGTGGTCTAAGCATTAACTTGGCAATACCTAGCTTTCTTTCAACCACAGATTCAAATCCCACCAAGGAAACTCTGTGCTTTGGCATTTCCATGAAGTCTAATGATTGTGGAAGTTTTCAGTGAGGTCCGTGGCACCTGTCGTTGTCCTTGTCCAAAGTCTCCTTTCTCTTACCCACTTGCTGCGCTGCAGGTTGGTTGGATGCTGTATTGAAATGTTGATTGGGGGGGCCTTTGTCACTTGTTTTCTCACACTGCGGACTATGGAATGGGGAACAAGTCTCACTCTAGGTATGGATAGAACCTACTACTTTGTGGGTGCTACCATAATACTGCTTTGTGTCTTAAGTGTTTTGTTATCCCTGGAATGAAAGGTACTAGATAAAACTACGATATTCCTCCTAACAATACCTAGCACTTACCTACCTTCCCATCTGCAATGATGTTTACAAAGATAAATACTAATAACACTTTTATCATATTGCCACCATCCTTGCTGGGACAGCCCAGTTGACACACCACATTTGTCCCAAACTTTGGTGATATATCTCCATAGAGGGACACTGGCTCAGAACTGGTATAAAATACTCATTCTTGCACAGTAAGAAAACATAAGAACGGCCGTACTGGGTCAGACCAAAGGTCCATCTAGCCCAGTATCCTGTCTACTGACAGTGGCCAATGCCAGGTGTCCAGAGGGAGTGAACCTAACAGGTAATGATCAAGTGATCTCTCTCCTGCCATCCATCTCCACCCTCTGACAAACAGAGTTTAGGGACACCATTCCTTACACATCGTGGCTAATAGCCACTAATGGACTTAACCTCCATTAATTTATCCAGTTCTCTTTTAAACGCTGTTATAGTCCTAGCCTTCACAACCTCCTCAGGTAAGGAGTTCCACAAGTTGACTGTGCGCTGTGTGAAGAAGAACTTCCTTTTATTTGTTTTAAACCTGCTGCCTGTTAATTTCATTTGGTGACCCCTAGTTCTTGTATTATGGGAATAAGTAAATAACTTTTCCTTATCTACTTTCTCCACATCACTCATGATTTTATATACCTCTATCATATCCCCCTTCAGTCTCCTCTTTTCCAAGCTGAAAAGTCCTAGCCTCTTTAATCTCTCCTCATATGGGACCCTTTCCAAACCCCTAATCATTTTAGTTGCCCGTCTCTGAACCTTTTCTAGTGCCAGTATATCTTTTTTGAGATGAGGAGACCACATCTGTACGCAGTATTCAAGATGTGGGCGTACCATCGATTTATATAAGGGCAATAATATATTCTCAGTCTTATTCTCTATCCCCTTTTTAATGATTCCTAACATCCTGTTTGCTTTTTTGACCGCCTCTGCACACTGCGTGGACATCTTCAGAGAACTATCCACGATGACTCCAAGATCTTTTTCCTGATTCGTTGTAGCTAAATTAGCCCCCATCATATTGTATGTATAGTTGGGGTTATTTTTTCCAATGTGCATTACTTTACATTTATCCACATTAAATTTCATTTGCCATTTTGTTGCCCAATCACTTAGTTTTGTGAGATCTTTTTGAAGTTCTTCACAGTCTGCTTTGGTCTTAACTATCTTGAGCAGTTTAGTATCATCTGCAAACTTTGCCACCTCACTTTTTACCCCTTTCTCCAGATCATTTATGAATAAGTTGAATAGGATTGGTCCTAGGACTGACCCTTGGGGAACACCACTAGTTACCCCTCTCCATTCTGAGAATTTACCATTAATTCCTACCCTTTGTTCCCTGTCTTTTAACCAGTTCTCAATCCATGAAAGGACCTTCCCTTTTATCCCATGACAACTTAATTTACGTAAGAGCCTTTGGTGAGGGACCTTGTCAAAGGCTTTCTGGAAATCTAAGTACACTATGTCCACTGGATCCCCATGCAAAGGTGGACTCTCCATGTCTGCTGCAGTTGCCCTTGTATTATTATTATTAAGGCAAATCAGATACGTATATCATTTGCTACCATCCAGAATGGGGAATTATTGATTTCCTGGAAAGAGAAGCTGGACCCTCCTGCAAAGGGATCTGAATGTATGTTTGGTCTCTTGCTGTTTAACCACGGTTGCCATGGCTGGGAGAGCAGAGCACACAGACCCCTCTCTGGTGGGGCTGTAAAGGGATGCCCTGGGGTTTAGGAGGCAAAGGTCACTGGGAAAGCAAGACAGCCAGCTTCAGGTTCTTCCCCCCCCAACCCAAGGCTCCTGTCTGAATTTCACCAGCTGTAGGGACAAGGGATCTATCCCTGAGTGGCAGTCCAACATGGTCACAGTGTCTGTCCCCATGGGCTCAATGGCTTTTTATTCTATTTCTCTCGCCATTCTTGCAGCCATCACCCAGAGCCAGCGTTAGCCATTGGGGGCCCAAAACAGGAATATTTTCCACCCCCGCAATACTAAAACACACAAGTTCTTATAATAAAAAGCGAACAGGGGGCCCCCTTGAGCTGCTTGGGGCCCTAAGTAATTGCCCCAGTGCCGGCTCTGCCCTCACCCTTTGAAAACCTGTGTTGTAGCACCTTTGTCCTGACTGGGTAGGGCTGAACTGGACTCACGTTTGAGCCCATTAATGCTCCTTTCTGATCTATCACTGTTACTGCTGAGCACCAGGAGGGCTTGGCACACACCCTCCCTTTCCCACCAGGGGCTTCCATAGCAATTCCAACCGCTGGCCGTTTAGGGAAGGTGAGAGCAGGATGGGCATTCAGATGCAGGTCTCCTTGTGTGTGTAGAGCAGCATCCCCCACTGGGAAAGCAGGCACTCACCAGGTAGTGCTGCTTCAAGGAAAAATGGTTATTGAGAATCCAAATCTGTAGTCCCTGCACAGGCAAAACACACCATGGCAGAACTTGGTCTGCATTAGCACTGCAAGTATTGCTGTAGGAATTAAAGGCCCCGATCATAGGTGTTGGAACTAGAGGTGCTGCTGCACCCTCTGGCTTGAAGTGGTTTCCATTATATACAGGGTTCAATGGCTCTCAGCTCCCTTACTATAAAAATAGTTCCAGCACCTGACTGAGACCAAGGGCCCCATTGTGCTAAGAGCTGTACAGTGGCTGATAGTTCCTGCCTGAAGAGAAATATAAATAGATAGACGATGGGAAAGGAAGCAGAGGCCCAGAGAGATTGAGTGACTTGCTCTAGGTCAGGGGTTGGCAACCTTTCAGAAGTGGTGCGCCGAGTCTTCATTTATTCACTCGTAAGGTCTCGCGTGCCGGTCATACATTTTAACGTTTTTAAAAGGTCTCTTCCTCTACGTCTATAATATATAACTAAACTATTGTTGTATGTAAAGTAAATAAGGTTTTAAAAATGTTTAAGAAGCTTCATTTAAAATTAAATTAAAATGCAGAGCCCCCCAGACCGGTGGCCAGGACACGGGCAGTGTGAGTGCCACTGAAAATCAGCTTGCGTGCCGCCTTCGGTACCCATGCCATAGGTTGCCTACCCCTGCTCTAGGTCATGTGAGCATGTTGGTGGCAGAGCTGGGAATAGAACACTGGTCTCTTGACTCCCAGGGCAGCACCCTACCCTAGAGCATGCTGCCTCAGATTTGCACTGGATCCCCACTGCCAGAGCAGCTTGACTGTCCAAAAAAAAAAAGGGGGGGGGGGAGGCAACAAATTAAGCATCTGTCACGTTAGGGGCTCTTGTAATCTGAGATGTAAGAATAAAACATTCCTTTTATGTGAAGTATTTGAACTATGTGAAGAGTTTTGAAGGTTTTTGTTATAGTTCTTTAAAAAGCTGTGTGTGGGGGGGAGGGTAACCAGGCATTCTGCAGCCACTTCTGCTAATAAGGCATGAGCCGCTGCCTTGACTGATCTTAGTGTTTGCACTACATTATGTGATTTGCCACATCATGCTTCTCTTCAGTGGATCTAATGCTGAGGACCCTGTGGTTCTAGATGGTCATTAGGGAACCAAACTCTCCATGCTTTAGCGTTTGTGCATTGAAGCCTTTATTGATGGTCGCGTGTCTCCATCCTCTTCCAAAAAGAAAAGAGCTATGAACAAATATCCAAGTGGTAGCAGTAGTAGCTTTTCTTATCTGCACATTGTATCATCTCTAGTCTTCATATGTAATCCGAATACTTTGCACTTCTGGAGCCCATCCCAGCTAAGGATCTCAAAGGATTTTACAAACATTAATGAACCCTGGGAAGTAGAGGAGTATTATCCTCATTTAACAAATGGGGTAACTGAGGCACAGATCTTTTGGGGTCCAAAGTCACATCTGAAGTCTGTAGCAAAGCCAGGACTAGAATGCTGATCTCCTGGGTCTCTGTGCATTAACCCCAAGACCCACAGGATTAATACACAGCCAGATGAAATCCCTGTGCACACTTTCTTGTTGATTCTTGCTATTCTAAAAACTTCTTATTTGTTTTAGACTCATAGACTTTAAGGCCATAAGAGTCCACCTTGATCATCTAGTCTGACCTGTTTCACATCGCAGGCCACAGAACCTCACCCACCCACTCCTGTAATACAGGTCTGTCGCATCTTACGCTGGGGTTACGTTCCGCAGTCAGCGCGTAAAGCGAAAACCGCGTATAGTCAAAATTACATTGAGTGTAATGGCGGGCAAAATCGCCCACACTACAGGTACGGTATTAAAATTGTTGTTTTTCTCTTTTTGTTTTTTTTGTTTTTGCCGACGGCGTAAAGCTGAAATCGCACATGTTAAATGCGCCTAAGATGCGACAGACCTGTAGACCCCTAACCTCTGGCTGAGTTACCGAAGTCCTGATATCATGATTTCAAGACTTCAAGTTACAGAGAATCCACCATTTACTCTAGTTTAAACCTACAAGTGACCTATGCCCCATGCTGCAGAGGAAGGCGAAACCCCCACAGGGTCTCTGCCAATCTGACCTGGGAAAAATTCCTTCCCATCCCCAAATATGGCAATCAGTTGTACCCTGAGCATGTGGGCAAGACCCACCAGCCAGAATTGGGGAAATAATTCACTGTAGTAACTCAGAGCCCTCCCCACCTAGTTCCCCGTTTCCAGCTCTTGGAGATAGGCAATCTCATCATACCATCCCCTCCATAAACTTATCAAGCTCAGTCTTCCATCCTTGCAGTGAGTATTGCTGTCAAAACAAAACACGCTCTGCCCTTTGGACTTGTGTATAAGCTGACTTGTTGGACATTTACAGTAGCACCTGGAGGCACCCATTGGCAGCAGGGCCCCACTGTGCTAGGTGCTGTACAAATTCCTGCTGTGAATTCACCCAGAGGCTTAGGGAATGAGCTCACGATGTTCTAAATGAAATCCTATTAGTGTCAGTGGGATTTGTGGAGAGGAGAGTAACCTCTTCAGGACCAAGTCCAGCCCTGATCCTCTGTGTGTGAACCCAGGTGCAGCCCCATTGAAGTTGATGTGGACGCGCTCAAGAACAGCAGTTGGCCAGAGTGCGTCTCATTGCAGGGCCTAAATCTGATTGGGGGCAGCCTTCAAGTCATCCTCACCTTTGGATTTCCTAGTGTATCCTGCCATCTGTGTGTATCACTTGTATCTGCACCCATCAGAGTGCCGAGTGCCTTCTCCGCACTGGGGATTTGTCCCGGTTTCAGCCATCCGTGCAGCTGCACTGACAGAAGCCCCTAGTGCAGACAAATAGCAGCGTTGCTTGTGCTGACAGAGCTTGGAACTGGGGTAAGCTGCAGGGTGTAAATCAGTCCTTCTCGTTGTTTATCCTGCCTGCTGGGGGTTATACCACTGCAGCTATGGGGGCGGGCGGGGCTGGAACTGGGAAGACCAGGCCTTAACGTGCAGGTTCCTTGGGACATGCAGCATTGTCAGTTCTGTGCACTGTCCTGCACCTCACTCACTCGTGGTGCTGGACAGATGAGAATGGGACCAAATGTGGCTCTTAGTGCTGCCTTAAAATGCAACAGCTGAAAGCTTTGCCAAGAGCTGCAGTCTATGTACCCCACTGGTGTGGGTATGTTACAGGTCCTCCACCAAGGACACGAGTCTGTCACAGTCCCCAGCTCCAGAGCTCTTTAGCTCAAACTGTAGCAGCTGATGTTTTTAGCTCTGGAGNTTTGCTTGTGCTGACAGAGCTTGGAACTGGGGTAAGCTGCAGGGTGTAAATCAGGCCTTCTCGTTGTTTACCCTGCCTGCTGGGGGTTATACCACTGCAGTTATGGAGGCGGGGCTGGAACTGGGAAGACCAGGCCTTAACGTGCAGGTTCCTTGGGACATGCAGCATTGTCAGTTCTGTGCACTGTCCTGCACCTCACTCACTTGTGGTGCTGGACAGATGAGAATGGGACCAAATGTGGCTCTTAGTGCTGCCTTAAAATGCAACAGCTGAAAGCTTTGCCAAGAGCTGCAGTCTATGTACCCCACTGGTGTGGGTATGTTACAGGTCCTCCACCAAGGACACGAGTCTGTCACAGTCCCCAGCTCCAGAGCTCTTTAGCTCAAACTGTAGCAGCTGATGTTTTTAGCTCTGGAGGTCTGTGGTTCAACCCTGCTGTTGGCCATCACACCTGTATCGGTCAAAGCAGTTCTCTGGGGCAGGGACTTTAATTGATTATGGCTTTACAGCACCCACCAAGCACAATGGGGCCCCAACCTGATGCCCCCACAATAGAAATGTTTGCTAATAACGCCTCGCCTGGATCCTGCGGGCTGGCTAACTGCTCTGTAGCGTTGGTGAACGTCCCTTGAAGACCTTTCCCTATGTTTAAAGGCCACCAGAGTGTTTTTTGTTTAAGCAAGGCTGGCTTAAATTGCGAGCTGCCTTTGTCACCTACCTGCTAATTGGCTCGCTGTGTTTGTCTGAGCTGACCGGGGTGGGGGGGGCTAGCTGTGGCAGGAGAACAGCCCCCTCTCTCTGCTTGCATTTAATCAGCCTGTAATAATGGCAATTTGTTTGACAAGTCCATTCACCAAATGATCACAGAAATTGACAGGCTAACAGCTTCTGAATGGCATTTAAGTAGACGTAGATATTGGGTTTGGAGATGTGAATGGGTTCAGTCAGGTCAGGGGGAGGCCCATTATCCAAGCGTGTTGAAAACTGGGCAGTGAACGGAAGCCGTGTGTTAACACAAGGGAAAGGTGGACGGCGTTTTGTTCTCAATGGCTCTAACACAGCTGTGTAATTTGGTAAGGAGGGTTTGTACTTCTGGCCTTCGCTACAATGGGCAAACACCCATATTCTAACAACCTCAGACAAAACCAGCTAAGCCCCTTGCCTTCCTTCTTACACCCCCCCAGTGCTCTAACCTAGGTCTCTACAGGGGCTGAAGGACTTTTCTCTTAAAACCCAGTTTGTCCCCTTCCACACCGTTTGGCCAAACCAGCCTCACTGGGCTTCTGGTGTTGTGTGCCTTGTGTGGGGTTAATGGATTTTAAGCCTAGAAGGGACTATTCTGATCATCTGGTCTGACCTCCTGTATAGGATTTCACCCTGTGATTCCTGCATCAAACCCATAACTTCTATTTGAGCTACAGTAGAGGGGCCATGCCAATGTATGGTTTGTGCACTGATTTAATCTAAACCAATTTAACTAAATTGCTGTAACCCCCTCAGCATAAACACTTAAATTGGTCTGAGGGTCTGAAATCAGGTTAGCTTAAGTCTATTACAAACCCACTTCAGATTGGAAATAAAGGCATACATTTTTGACAGCGAAGGTAATTAACCATTGGAACAGTTTACCAAGGGCTATGGTGGATTCTCCATTACTGACCATTTTTAAATCAAGATTGGATATTTTTTCTAAAAGATCTGCCCTAGGAATTATTTTGGGGGCAGTTCTCTGGCCTGTGTTATACAGGGGGTCAGACTAGATGATCACAATGATCCCTTCTGGCCTTAGAATCTATGAATCCGCTAAACTGATTTGAAGCCACTCTTAAACTGAGATAAGGGTGGCCATGCAGCCTTCTGCACTGATTTATCTAAACCAGTTTAAAAATCACAGCTTATCTTCAACTGGTGCAACTCTACATGTAGACAAGGCTCTTGGTGTGAGTTAACAGTTGTCCAAAGGGTTTCAGATAGGAGGAAAGAGGGTGTATGTTCTCATGCAGGAAGCTATTTATATGGTATTGGCACATATCTGAAAGAAAATCATGGAACCAATCCATGGTCACCTAAGACTTCATGGTTGTTGCTATGCTGAGCACAAAGACTGTTTGGGAAATCATGGTGCCACAAAAGAAAATGTTCCTTCTCCTGCTCCCAAAATGCAGACCCTTAACATGTGAATGAAGGCAGAATTGTTGGTAGCAGTACATGGTCCAATACATCGAGTGGTTCTCTTCTGTAGAAGTCAATGGTCAAAGTTGCTATTGATTTATCTGTGGGTAGTGCTCAGCTGTAATGGTGATGGGAGGCAGTATGAAACCCAAGGGAGCCAGAGGGGAAGATACACACTAGCCAATATACTGCAATACTCTATATACTTGTAAACAGAAGTTAAACTGAAATGTCACCTCTTTGAGATGCCAGAAAAGTGACTGACTGCACATGGAGGCGTTATCTGTTTAAAATGTTGCTTTAATTTTTTTGCTGTTTAGAAACAGTCTGGGCTGTCAGAGACCTGGATTGAAATCCTGATTTGCCACAGACTTCCTATATGATTTTGGGCAAATAATTTAGTCTCTCCGTGCCTCAGTTTCTCATCATTACGTTGAAGATAATAGCAGTGCCCTACTTCACAGGAGTGTATGAAGATAAATACAATAAAGATTGTGAGGCGCTCAGACACTGTAGTGATGAGGTGGAGGGGAGGGGGGCAAAATATAGACCGAAATAATAATACTGCAACAATTTCTCCAGAGCCCTCTCTCTAAATACCTGCATCTGGGGCCACAGGCAGCGATCAAACTCTCAGAAGGGTTTGNTTGATGCCCCCACAATAGAAATGTTTGCTAATAACGCCTCGCCTGGATCCTGCGTGCTGGCTAACTGCTCTGTAGCTTTGGTGAACGTCCCTTGAAGACCTTTCCCTATGTTTAAAGGCCGCCAGAGTGTTTTTTGTTTAAGCAAGGCTGGCTTAAATTGCGAGCTGCCTTTGTCACCTACCTGCTAATTGGCTCGCTGTGTTTGTCTGAGCTGACCAGGGTGGGGGGCTAGCTGTGGCAGGAGAACAGCCCCCTCTCTCTGCTTCCATTTAATCAGCCTGTAATAATGGCAATTTGTTTGACAAGTCCATTCACCAAATGATCACAGAAATTGACAGGCTAACAGCTTCTGAATGGCATTTAAGTAGACGTAGATATTGGGTTTGGAGATGTGAATGGGTTCAGTCAGGTCAGGGGGAGGCCCATTATCCAAGCGTGTTGAAAACTGGGCAGTGAACGGAAGCCGTGTGTTAACACAAGGGAAAGGTGGACGGCGTTTTGTTCTCAATGGCTCTAACACAGCTGTGTAATTTGGTAAGGAGGGTTTGTACTTCTGGCCTTCGCTACAATGGGCAAACACCCATATTCTAACAACCTCAGACAAAACCAGCTAAGCCCCTTGCCTTCCTTCTTACACCCCCCCACCCCCCCGTGCTCTAACCTAGGTCTCTACAGGGGCTGAAGGACTTTTGTGAGGCGCTCAGACACTGTAGTGATGAGGTGGGGGGAGGGGGGCAAAATATAGACCGAAATAATAATACTGCAACAATTTCTCCAGAGCCTCTCTCTAAATACCTGCATCTGGGGCCACAGGCAGCGATCAAACTCTCAGAAGGGTTTGTGGAAGTGGACTTTCCCAGGAGAGAGGTCTGGCGGTTTCAAGGAGCAGAGTCAGGGTAGAAGAGGGGTGACTTTGCCACATCAAGGATGACTGAAAAGAAAAGGGAGGAGATGAGGGGAACTCCTTTAGAAATCCAGGGAGTGGTTTATCAGTTTGGGTGACTGAGGTTTATAAAGCGGGACTGCGTGGTAATGGAATGTGGATGGACTGTGACTATCGGAGACAGGCAAAAAAAGGGACTGCTAACCATTCCTGTAGAGGTGGGGAGGAGGTGGCAGGGGGATTGGTGGACACTGCCTTGGGACGCTCACTGGACTCGAAGGGATTTGGTAAAGACCTGTTACCACTCAAGAAGGAGATCGTGGAGTCATTGTGGATAGTTCTCTGAAAACATCCACTCAATGTGCAGTGGCAGTCAAAAAAGCCAACAGAATGTTGGGAATCATTAAGAAAGGGATAGATAATAAGACAGAAAAGATCATATTGCCTCTATACAAATCCATGGTCCGCCCACATCTTGTACGGCGTGCAGATGTGGTCGCCCTATCTCAAAAAAGATATACTGGACTTGGAAAAGGTTCAGAAAAGGGCAACAAAAATGATTAGGGGTATGAAACGGCTGCTGTATGTGAAGAGATTAATACGACTGGGACTTTTCAGCTTGGAAAAGAGACAACTAAGGGGGGATATGATAGAGGTCTATAAAATCATGATCGGTGTAGAGAAAGTAAATAAGGAAGTGCTATTTACTCCTTCTCCTAACACAAGAACTAGGGGCCACCAAATGAAATTAATAGGCATCAGGTTTAAAACAAACAAAGGGAAGTATTTTTTTCACACAACGCACAGTCAACCTGTGGAACTCCTTGCCAGAGGATGTTGTGAAGGCCAAGACTATATTAGGATTAAAAAAAGAACTAGATAAATTCATGGAGGATAGGTCAATCAATGGCTATTAGCCAGGATGGGCAGGGATGGTGTCCCTAGCCTCTGTTTGCCAGAAGCTGGGAATGGGTGACGGGATGGATCACTTGATTACCTGTTCTGTTCATTCCTTTTGGGGCACCTGGCATTGGCCACTGTTGAAAGACAGGATACGCCTGCGCGGCTCCACTAATTAGGTGGGTGACCCTTCATTTTCTTGTGTGCGGACGCCCAGGCGCGCACCTTAGAGGGAACTATCCGCGGACCACCTGAATAGAGCTGGACCACAGTTTGAGAACCTCTGGTCTCCGGTCTTTGACAGAGCTCAGCTTGAGAAACCTGGCTCTTTAGCTCAAGCTGCAGAGACTCGTGCTTTTAGCTATGTCCCTGGTGTCAGCCAAGCTGGGGCCATTGCACCAGCACAGCTATGAGAGCGTCAGCAGCATTCTGTTCCTCCCCGTGCATTAGCAACAGAATTGTTTACTACATTACAATCCAGTCTCACCTGTGCAAATTGATAAGCCGCAGTGTGGTTGCACAGGAGTCAGTGAGGCCTGACTTAGCTTATGGAACCTTTTGTGCTGGTCTTGTGACCTGGAGGCAGAAGCACCTGAGCCCTGCACTAGCACCGCTGTTCGAAACTAGCGTACAGGTTTTATTAGTGTGGACAAGACCCCAGAGGTGATTCCGCCCAGTCATGTTTGAGGCACGGGGAGAAACCTGAACTGTCGTTGCCCTTCCTGAGCCTGTTTTGTGACTAAATGGAGAACTTTACACTCCAGAGCGCTGACTGGAGAACTTTACACTCCAGAGTGCTGACCAAATGCACATTAAAGTGTGTGTGGGGGGAGAGGGCGGGTTAGAGTAGAATATCTGAAGTTGAACTAAAAGGCTCTACATGCCAAGACCTGAGTTGGGGCTGACATGTTTCCATCTCCCCGGCTACAGTGGGTGACATCCCCGACACCTAAAGCAGTGGAAGGAATGCAGCTCTCTGCACTACTTTAGGCATGGTGGATGTTGTCAGCTGTAACGGAAGAAACCCTGAGGGTCCGAACTCACGTGCAATGAGTGGTAGAGTTTAAATAGACTGTACATAAATATTTCTTTACTGAATAGGACTGGGCTGCTGACAAAACTGTGCTTTAGACGAGGGAAACATTTCTCTTTTTTAAAAAGTCCGCTTGGTTATTTTTAACTGCATAGATAAGGTGTCAAGAGAGCCAATTTGCAACTGCTCCCATTTCAAACACAATCTATTGTAGAAAAATGATGCTGCAGTAAGTTTCCTGCCTTTTGTATTGTGCTAAAGGTGCAGATGCCAATGAATTAATGAAAAAATGTTTATGCAGTTATTCAAATGACAGGATCAGGTGAAGTTTAGCCCCAGATTAAAGACTTGTGAAAGCAGGTTTCACACAATCTACATCCAACAGAACTTCAGTGAATTAAAAAGAATCCTATAGAAACAGTTTGAAACAACCAAAAATCCCCCTGAGCTGGCATCCTCCTGCAGTGTTTGCAACCCAAACATGGCAATGTTTCATTAATGCAGGAGAGTGAAATTGACTAGAAAGTGACTAAACAAAAGTGAAACTGACTATCTCTTTTCATTGTCCATATACAATGCAAAAAATAAACAAGTATAAATAGTGGAAAGGTAAATTTGGGTTTATAAATTCATTTTGAATAGAGGGCGCTACATTTTAGAGGAAAAAATATGGACCATCATTTTCAAACTTGGTTGTCTAAAGTTAGGCACCTACATACATATGTAGGTACTTTAATAAATGTAGCCTGATTTTAATGGGGTGTTCAGAGTTCCAAATCAGGCCATTTAGGTGCTTAAACAGTGATTTAAGTGCCCATCATTAAGGAATCTTCTTCCTTAGAGGTTTTTAAGGTCAGGCCTGGCTGGGATGATTTAGTTGGGGATTGGTCCTGCTTTGAGCAGGGGGTTGAACTAATGACCTCCTGAGGTCCCTTCCAACCCTGATATTCTATGATTTTATGATTCATTAGGAAACCAAGTCTGAAAAATTTGGCCGTAGTTTCTAACATCATTGTCATTCCCTCTTGCCTAGATATATGAGAACTTCTCAAGCTCCGTCCATTCTGTTGTTTATTAAAGTGTGTGTATGCATATAGGAACCCATGTGTCAAAGGAAGTTGGATGAGACTTACAATTTACACAATATTACTCATGTACTCATCATTACTAGTTCCAAGAGGCCTAACTCCTAATTGTAGCTTTCATTAATGAAGAACTGTGGTTGGTTGTGAGCACCATTCCATATGGACAAGCAGGGCCAAATTCTGCAGTGACTTATGCTGGTGCAGTAACTCCATTGACTTTCCTGGTGTTTTGCAGGGTATGAATAAGCACTGAATTTGGTTCCAATTCCTCCTCTTGCTGATGAAATTTGATAGAGGAGTAACAATTCTGCATTGTTCTAAGTATTCTTGAAACAAAAGTTTTGAGATTTAAACTCCCCCGCCCTCACTCTTTAGCTGCTGTTTCTGCCTCAGGAAAGACTATGCGCTGTCTCTCAGCTCTGATTCGGATGTCGGACTGATCTGAGCATGCCTGTTTCAGCTCATTGAGTGAGAATGAGCTCACATTCATAGTAATTAAAGTCTGTACTTCTGCTCTTCCAGCAGGTGCTTAATGCTTGGATGCATTAGACCTAAGGCGTGTTTCTTCATGTCAGGGAGATACAGCGATGGTTTGGCAGCTCTGAGTCATTTACACAATAGAATTATAACTAGGACAGGGCACCTCAAATGCATCTAGTACGCATAAATTCAGCCAGTGGGTGCCCTCTTCTTTGGCACAGGATGTGGACCACACATACTACAAGTAGCATCTTTTAATGCTCCATTTTGACTCCAGTGTTGATCAAGATGGAGTGTTGTAACCTGGCACCTGTAATCTGTTGCATTCACTGCATGCTGCTAAACTCTGGGCAGTCCTGATTTAGGAGTACCCTTAAAATACTGGATGCACATGTGGCATGGCAGAACACATTGGAGTAGGTGGGGTAGAGCGTTGGTCTTAACAGTTTTTGAAGGGCACATATTTATGTGCTCTGCTATGAATGGTAAAGTTGAGGGGGGAGGGGAGCACAGATCAGTCTCAGACAAACTGGATTCTGAGCCAAGTGTGAGGAAAGATTTGAAAATGGCTCATCTCATTAGGCTGTGCTGCATCTTGTGTTTAGAGTAGACACTGAATCTGGTTAAAAGGGAAATTGCAGCTAATACCAGCAGAAGGCCTGGGCAGCTAAGCTGTACAGAGTCTCATGTCTCATCACGTGTGGACGCCGAGAGTCAGTGGAGCAGGGGCTGGCTCCTATGTCTCCCACAGCCTGATGAGTGAGCTAACCAGCAGGCCACAGAGTCATTCTCCAGCTCGTGTGTGTTTTCTCTGGCCTAAAGACTTTTTAATTTATCCACAGTGAAATGGATTCAACAGAGGTGACTGAGACTCAGGGCCGGCGCTTCCATTAGGCGACCTAGGCGGTCGCCTAGGGCGCTGCTATTTTGGGGGCGCCTGTGCCCCCGCCGCCCGTAAAAATTTGGGGGCGGGACCTTCTGCTGCCTAGGGCGCCAGCAAAGCTGGCGCCGCTACTGCTGAAACTATCCTATAGCCCAATGGTTTGGGCATGCATCTGCGAGGTGACAGATCCTTGTTCCAATCCTTGCTCAGGCAGAGGTCTTTAAACCACAATTTGAGGACTTCAATAACTCGGGCATAGGTTAGGGGTTTGTTACGGGAGTGGGTGGGTGAGATTCTGTGGCCTGCGTTGTGCAGGTCGGACTAGATGATCATAATGGTCCCTTCTGACCTTAAAGTCTATGAGAGGGACAACTTGAACTGGGGGTTTCCCACATTCCAGGTGCTTACCCAAACAACTAGGCTAAAAGTTAGGAGGGAGCTCCTCCATTTTGTATGAACTCTCCTGTGGGGCCCAATCTGGTAGGCGAGCTCTGAGCACGTTTGCTGGATTGGGCCCTCCAGACGAGTTAGGCAGAGGGACATCTATTTTCCCCAGTTTGTGCACTGCTTGGGGCTTAGGCGTCTGGATGCCTAGAGCGGGGCAGCAGCGCACGTGCACAGCACAGGCGCTGACTTTTCAAATGGCCGGGAGGTGCTTGACCCCTGGCTCTGCATCAGGCCCTGCCCCCACTCCACCCCTTCCCCCAAGGCCCCAACCTGCCCCACCTCTTCCTGCCCAGTCCCTCCCTCTTCCCCGAACATGGCTGCGTCCCCGCTCCTCCCCCCCTCCCTCCCAGCCTCCCTGCACGCCACGAAACAGCTGTTCGTGGCAGGTGGGAGGTGCTGGGGGGGAGGTGATAGGGTGGCTGCCAATGGGTGCTCAGCACCCACCATTTTTCCCCCGGTGCCTAGGCAACTCTTACTTCAAAACTTAGCTGCTGAGTGAGTTTGGGCACCTACAGGTTGGGTGGCAGCTGAACGGGAGCTTTGTGAATCCAGGTGGAGCCTGATTCTGGGATTTAAGTGCTTAAAGTGGCAGTTAGGAGCTTAAATCCTTCTGTGAATCTATCCCTCAGTGTCTCTGGTCAGTCACAACAAAGGAGTACAGCAGTAAAAACTATCCCAATGTTAAGAGCTCAAGAGTGGAAGCCATTTGCAGTGCACAGCAAGAAGTTCTCTTGGCCTTACAAAGCTCAGGAACTATATGTTTTTATTCTTCAGCATCATCTACTGACAATTTATCTATAAACTAGCTAGTCACCATATAGGGATCTTACATTATCCTGTAACAGTAAAAGTGCAGCAAGAGAGAAAATGTGATTTGCACCATTTTGTTTTAGCCTGAACTTTCAGGCTATTTTTTACTTGACATTTTAATTCTATATAATATTGCTGAACTTGAGTAGAGCTGAGGATGAGTATTGGCAAATAAGACTAGCTCAAGGGCTTAAAATGTGGCTTTACTCTGACAATTGACTCTACAATTTACATTGTGGCATTTCATGTTTATTGCCCCTCAATGACTTCTGTATCAAATGTGCCCCATTTGCAAGTCTAACTGTTCATCCCTGCTGACTCAGCCTGGGGGGATCTGAGGGGTTTGTTTGGGTTCTTTACTCCTCGCTCATCTTTGCCCGCTGGCTGGACCTACCCTGACACCTCTCCGCCCACTTTGCCTTAAATCAGGGGTGGGGAACCGTTTTTCTGTCAGGGTCCATTGACCCACAGAAAAAATCAATCGGGGCCACACACAGCCCCGCTGGGGGGTGCAGAGGCTCGGAGCCTTCCCCCACCAATGGGGCGAGCTGGTGCTCTCAGCTCCAGCCCCGCGGGGGTGGGGGTGGGGTAGAGAATGGCGCAGAGGCTCAGGGCTTCCCCTAGGCTCGGCCTGCCCTGGCTCTGCACTCCTCCCGGAAGTGGCAACATGTCTGTCCCCTAGGCGGAGGGGCCAGGCGGCTCTGCGTGGTTCGTGCTGCCTGTGCCCGCAGGCGCTGCCCCTACAGCTCCCATTGGCCGCGGTTCCCAGCCAATGGGAGCTGCGGAGCTGGCACTGGGGACGGGGGCAGCACTCGGATCTTCCCTGATTGCAGCCGCTAGGTGGGGGGGCAGGGACCTGCCGCCGAGCCAGCGCTCGCAGCCCTAGCCCCGTGTAGGGGGAGGGGCGCCGAGGCTCGGGGCTTCCGGCCTGCGGAGCAGAGACTTGCCACAGGCCGGATGAAATGAAGCCGGGGGCTGGATCCGGTCCCCGGGCCGGAGGTTCCCCACCCCTGCCTTAAATGGATTTCACAGATGTGACCAAGTGGAAGTTAGTAACTGATTCTGCTGAGGCTGCACAAGAAGGAACAGAATGCTACATGCTCTCTTTGCTCTGCTGGTTTTGCAGGACTAACGAGCTTGTTATAGGTGGGGCTGGTGAGGCTGCTGGGTTGCCCAGCATTTCCCAGTATCAGGTCCTGTTTTCACTTGCTTACGTCTCTCCTGTGCTCCTCCATAAATGATCGATAGGATTGTTGAAGATGTCTCTCTTATATGTCGTCTTGTTTTTCCTACTACGAATATACAGAGTCAGAAACATGCCTTTTCAAAGTTACAAAGTTTCCAAGCCAACCGCCTTAGCTATCGGTAAATTTACTACAATGAAATGCTTTACATTTTAGAAGATTGGTAATTGTTGAATTTTCTTTCTCTCTAGATTTTATTGTTCACATCACCCCTTAGAAACTCCAGAGGTTGATCTGATTCTTTCTGAAGCATGTCTTTCTTTTCATGCATCTTTTGTTTAGTTGCTGCTTCTGTTGTGAAAGCTCGTTCACTTCCTGGTTTGTGTGTTCAAACCAAATGCAAAATCAAAGTGATCAAACCTTTATAAAAGTGAGCGTGGAGCAGCGAAGTGGATCCCCAGTTGATGATGGTGCACACATGTCTGGGTCCCAAGCTGTGGCTGTATTTAGTTTATTGTTAGACTAACAATAAGAACAAGCACTGGTTCTTGTTCAGTGAAATAACTTGGATGGAATGAATGGCGTGGAGGAAAGAACAGTTGAAGGCAGGCTGTATTTGCCAAAATCATCTAGTTTTAGCTACGCTATATCAGGCAGAGACTCCTGACAGCATAGGTCTTGTGTCAGCCATCGATACCTGACAGTGGGCCTTTAAAGTAAGACTGCTCAGTCGCTGACCGCAGTACTGTGTGAAGCGGCCAAAACCATTTCTGTGCAACTCCTGCTGTTCTGTTTTTCTACTTTGCCTTTGCTCCTGCTCTGGAGTTTCATTTTTTTTCAAGACACATTGCAAAATATGGCAATTGTGTGAGAAAAATATGTCACATTTCAAATGCAGGAAAAATATATTCGCCCCAAATTGGTCCTGTGTTATCATGGGCTTTTTTTTTTTTTTTTTTTTTTTGCCATGACAGGTGACCCTTGCTAAATGGTAAGCAGGGTTGTAAAGATCTGTTCAGATCCATGAGGAGATGAATGATTAACATCTCCAACAATGAGTTTTCCTTGCTGAGGAAGTGGAAATCACTTTCTCCTTTTCAAATTCTGCCTTTATAATTGGGGAGGGGTGGGTAGGAGGAGGTTCAAGTTTAAACTGGCCGAAGTGATAAGATTGTTTTGCTTCCCTAGGCTGCATGACAAAAGTCCTCTTGGCAAATTAAGCCATGGCCTCTTTTTGTGGCAATGGGAACCAATTTCATTAGAAACAGAGCCGGAAAATCCAATCTACCGGACAGATACGCATTCTGACCCCAGCAGGCTTGAGATGCCTTTTGTTCATGTAACCTTCCTATGCATTTCCCCATCATCTGTACATCAGAGTGATGGAGCTGATGGGAATTGTTTCTGCTCAGTAGAAGCCTGTTGGTGGGAGGCAGGGAGGTAGTGGACAACGTGGCGTCCAGAGACGAATCACAGAGTGGTGTAAACGTCTCACTTGATTTACAGCATATTGAGCACCAGCTTGGTGGAGTGCACTGAATTTCCAAGCTCCTACTAGAATGGAGTTGTATTAGGGATCAATGTGGCCCCCATTAGATGGAAGAAGGGCTCTCCCTGACTTCCCATCGTAAGCTCCTGCCACTTGCTGGTCAGACATGGCTGCCTGAATCATAAAAACAAGGGCTCCCAATGACACCTGTACAAGCCCATTCATGTCCAGACACAGGGAATTACCTGCTTCTGAGGGAAAAGGGTGGGGGGAGGGCACCCTCTTAAGGAAGAACGGGATCAAAGTTGTTGTTCTTCAGCTGCATCTAACCAGTTAGAAACATCTCCTGGGAGAAATGGGTAACACCGAGAACAACTAACTAGCATTTCTGATTTTCAAGAAAGTCCAGGACCCAATTTAGCATCTCTATCTCAGACAGCACACTTCTTCAGCTGATCTCTGAAATGGCTGTCTGTCCCCAAGGGCCGGTAAATCTAACCCTGGCTGACACTGAAACGAGTTAGGGGAGACACCAATTGCTAGTGGCACTAAGATGAGCGGAGGAACAGAATCTTGCAGTGAGATGAGTGGTTCCCTGTGGACTGGCAGATCTTTGTTTCGTCTGGATTGCTCCAGTTATTGCAATGATTCATTGCTGTTGATTAGTAGCAAGGGGGGACCAATGCGATATACTCACGTGAGTAGCCTTTTCCTGTGTGGGTGATCCCATGGGTATCAATGAGTGAGGGTTTGCAGCGCTGGGCTCATGCATGTAACTCCCTCCCCCGCCACCTTGCACAGCAAGCAGGAGGCTCCCGGGAGCAGCTCCAAGGCAGAGGGCAGGAGCAGCGCGTGGCAGTGAGGGGAGGGACAGCTGAACTGCCCAGCAATTAATAGCCTGCTGGGCAGCTGCTGCACAGGGAACTTAAGGGAGTGGGGAGCTGATAGGGGGCTGCCGGTCCACCCTGGTTCCAAGCCCCGACCGGCTAGCTCCAATGGGCTGCTCTTTCTGCAAGCAATGGACACGGCAGGCGGCTTTCAAACGACTTATAAGGGAGCATCGTGCAACTTTAAACTAGCATGTTCCCTAATTCAGTGGTTCTCAAACTAGAGCCACCGGGCCGGTTTGTTTACCTGCCACGTCCACAGGTTCGGCCGATTGCGGCTCCCATTGGCCGCGGTTCGCCATCCCCGGCCAATGGGGGCTGCGGGAAGTGGCAGCCAGCATGTCCCTCGGCCCGCGTCGCTTCCTGCAGCCCCCATTGGCCTGGAGCGGTGAACCGCGGCCAGTGGGAGCCGCGATCGGCCGAACCTGCGGACGCAGCAGGTAAACAAACCGGCCCGGCCCGCCAGGGACTTTCCCTGAACAAGCGGCGGCCCTAGTTTGAGAACCACTGCCCTAATTGATCAGTAATGTAACAATGTGAAACAATGTTAACTTGGACGACTTTAAGTGAGGAGTTACTGTAAGTATAAAAAATAGCTTCTGGAAAGGCTGGCTTTCTTTAAGCTTCTCTTCTGCAAAGGCACAAGGCAACCTGTGAAAAGCAAATTTTAGAAGGTTCACCTACATTTTCAAAGTTCACACCCATCTGCTTCCAGTTTGTGTCCTTGCTTGAAACCCTGTTGCAATGAATTGCTCAGCTGTAATGTCTGCAGAGATCAGTAGCCAATGCAATCAGTGTGGCTGTAGAGATTTACTGGTGCAGTACACCAAAGAAAGTTAAACACTCCACAGAAACCAAGACGTTTGTTCTCCCAAATGCCAGAATCAGTTAGAGCCAAATCACAACCTTGGATCTGAACAGCAAGAAGCCTTAAGAGATTTCAGATCTCAGCCCTGTTTCTCAGGCTATGTCTAAGGCACTATATGTGTAGCTACACACTTCAGTTAAAGGCTCTGGCAGCAGGAAAATGTGCTGGTAACCCCTCCCTGCCAAAGCCTTTCCCCACTGCCTCCTCACCAGAGCTTTCACTGTAGTGAGGAAAGGCAGAGACAGCAGGATGCTACACTGCTAAAAATAGCAGTGTAGATATGAGAGGCACTGCTTGGGCGAGTAGAGAGCCTGTGTAGGGTATATACCCTGGGATTCAGGTGTGTAGGGCATGCTATGCTCCTAAGCTGTGCCTCTCTGTCTACGCTACTATTTATCCCCATGCAAGCTGGGAGTGCAGTGTCTGTGCTCCACACGCCACCGCAAGTGTAGACGTAGCTTTAGGCACATGAAATCTTCTGCTGGTGAAAGCACCTGGGCCCAGATCCTCAAAGGGATTTATGCACCTGCCTCCTAGTGAAATTAATAAGAGTTAGGGTTCTAAACACCCCTGAGAACCAGGGCACTGGTGTTTTCCTGCATGCTTTGTCAGCAAGGACTTTAGGAAACTATTAACCTCCCTACAGCACCTTTGCTGAGTAACTGTATGTGCTGGACGCATGATCTTGTGTTTGTCTTGTCAGTGCTGTGGGTTAATCGCTACATTGACAAACGTTGAGAGGGCTTATGATTTTCCCTGGACGTTTGGCCTGGGTGGAAGTGTCCAAATAGGCAGGCGTCTACTCCCCAGACAACAGCTCTTTACTTTTCTGTGACTGTGAATTATCAATAACTTTCTTTTCCCAGGCCTGAAGAAGAGCTCTGTGGAGCTCGGAAGCTTGTCTCTTCCACCAGCAGAAATAGATCCAGTAAGATAGTATCTCCCCCAACTTGTCTCTCTAAAGGCTTTTGTTTTCTTTAGGGATGAGGGGGCCTGATTGATGGTATAAAGGGGCTTGAGGGTAAGTGAGAATCAGGACCCCAATATATTTAGGTTTAGATAGTGCAAAGAGCCTTTCACCCCTTCCATTCCTACACAGGGGCTGGGCATAAGGGCTGTTTGTGACACTAATCTCCCAAGAGTGGTGAGGCAGGGAGGTGGCATGTCTTGAGATGAGTTTAAGAGATTTACCCTATAGCAAATCTAAGGACAAAAGTGGCAGCGTTGGGTACGTCTACACAGCAAAAAAAAACCCTCTGAACCCCTATGGCCAGTTCAGAGCCTGGGTCAACTGTCTCAGGCTTGCGGGGCTGAAAATTGCAGTGTAGATGTTTGGGTTTGGGCTAGAGCCAAGGGTCTGAAATCTACCAAGCTCACCAGGTTTCAGGGTCTGGGCTCCAGCCCAAGCCGGAATGTCTACACTGCTATTGTTAGCCCTGCAGCACAAACCCCGTGAGCCTGAGTCAGTTGACCTGGGCTCTGAGGATATGTCTTCACTACCGGCCGGATCAACGGGCAGCGATCGATCCAGTGGGGATCGATTTATCGCATCTAGTCTAGATGCGATAAATCGATCCCCGAGTGCTCTCCCATCGACTCCTGTACTTCGGCGAGAGGCACAGGCGGAGTCGACGGGGGAGCGGTAGCAGTCGACTCACCGCGGTGAAGACACCATGGTAAGTTGATCTAAGTACGTCGACTTCAGCTACGTTATTCACATAGCTGAAGTTGCATAACTTTGATCGATTTCCCTCCCCCACACCCAGTGTAGACTAGGCCTGAGACTCACTGTCATGGGTGTTGGGTTTTTTCTTTCTTGCTGTGTAGATGTATCCAGAGTTNTCCCATCGACTCCTGTACTCCAGCTCGGCAAGAGGCGCAGGCGGAGTCGATGGGGGAGCGGTAGCAGTCGACTCACCGCGGTGAAGACACCATGGTAAGTTGATCTAACTACGTTGACTTCAGCTACGTTATTCACATAGCTGAAGTTGCATAACTTTGATCGATTCCCTCCCCCGCCCCCAGTGTAGACTAGGCCTGAGACTCACTGTCATGGGTGTTGGGTTTTTTCTTTCTTGCTGTGTAGATGTATCCAGAGTTTCTCTGGACAATAGACTGTGGGCTCCTGCTCCGTTGTTTTGTTTTTCTGGTCATCTGCGGCAGCATCCAGCTTTCTAGATCTCTAGATGAGAGGGGAGCTCTGAGATGATCTATGGTGAGAGATTGTGCCACACGAAACTGAGGAACCACCTGATCAGCATCCTGTACAGCAAACAGCAGAAGATCAAGAATGAGCTCTCAAAACTGGAGACTCTCATACTAAACCAACCTTCCACACAAACTTCCACGTGGCTGGACTTTACAAAAACAAGACATACCATTTACAACGCACATTTCTCTACAGAGGAAAAAGGACAGTAAACTATCTAAACTCCTACATGATACAGGGGGCTACAACAGTGGTACCCTTAACTCACCCAACAATATTGTTAATCTATCCAACCACACACACAGCCCGGCAGAAGAGTCTGTCCTATCTCGGGGACTCTCTTTCTGCCCCACCACCCCCACGCACATGATACAGTTCTGCGGTGATCTAGAAGCCTACTTTCACCGTCTCTGACTCAAGGAATATTTTCGACACACCACTGAATAGTGCACTGACCCACAGGAACCCTCCTACCAACACTACAAGAAGAAGAATTCTGTGTGGACTCCACCTGATGGTCGAAATGACAGACTGGACTTCTACATAGAGTGCTTCCGCAGACGTGCACAGGCTGAAATTGTGAACAAACAGCATCACTTGCCCCATAACTTCAGCCGTACAGAACGCAATGCCATCCACAGCCTCAGAAACAACTCTGACATTATAATCAAAGGGGCTGACAAAGGAGGTGCTGTAGTCATCATGAACAGGTTGGATTATGAACAGGAGGCTGCTAGGCAACTCTCCAACACCACATTCTGCAGGCCACTATCCTCCGATCCCACTGAGGGTTACCAAAAGAAACTACACCATCTGCTCAAGAAACTCCTGGTTACAGCACGGGAACAAATCTACACGGACACACCCCCAGAGCCCCGACCAGGGGTATTCTAGCTGCTACTCAAGATCCATAAACCTGGAAATCTTGGATGCCCCATCATCTCAGGCATCGTCACTTACAGCAGGATTATCTGGCTATTTGGACACTCTCCTCAGACCCTACACTGCCAGCACTCCTAGCTATCTTCGAGACACCACCGACTTCCTGAAGAAACTACAGTGCATTGGTGATCTTCCTGAAAACACTATCCTGGCCACCATGGATGTAGAAGCTCTTTACATCAATATTCCACATGAGGATGGACTACAAGCTGTCAGGAACAGTATCCCTGATGAGGCCACGGCACACCTGGTGGCTGAGCTTTGACTTTGTCTTCATACACAACCATTTCAGATTTGGGGACAACTTATACTTTCAAGTCAGCGGCAGTGCTATGGGTACGTGCATGGTCCCACAGTATGCCAACATTTTTATGGCTGACTTAGAACAACGCTTCCCCTAGCGCTCCTCCTCTACTTGCGCTACATTGATGACATCTTCATCATATGGACCAATGGGAAGGAGGCCCTTGAAGAATTCCACCTCGATTTCAACAATTTCCATGCCACCATCAACCTCAGCCTGGACCGGTCCACACAAGAGATCCACTTCCTGGACACTACAGTGCAAATAAGTGATGGTCACATAAAAACCACCCTACACCGGAAACCTACTGACCACTATTCTTACCTACATGCCTCCAGCTTCCATCCAGGACACATCACACGATCCATTGTCTACAGCCAAGTCCTAAGATACAACTGCATTTGCTCCAATCCCTCAGACAGAGACACACCTACAAGATCTTTATCAAGCATTCTTAAAACTACAATACTCACCTGGGGAAGTGAGGAAACAGATTGACAGAGCGAGACGGATACCCAGAAGTCACCTACTACAGGACAGGCCCAACAAGGAAAATAACACCACCACTGGCCATCACGTACAGCCCCCAGCTAAAACCTCTCCAGCACATCAATGATCTACAGCCTCTCCTGGAAAATGATCCCTCACTCTCACAGACCTTGGGAGACAGGCTTAGAGACAGCCCCCCAACCTGAAGCAAATACTCACCAGCAACTACACACCACACCACAGAAACACTAACCCAGGAACCAATCCCTGTAACAAACCCCATTGCCTACTTTGTCCCCATATCTATTCTAGCGACACCATCAGAGGACCCAACCACGTGAGCCACACCATCAGGGGCTCATTCACCTGCACATCTACTAATGTGNAGAAGTGAGGAAACAGATTGACAGAGCGAGACGGATACCCAGAAGTCACCTACTACAGGACAGGCCCAACAAGGAAAATCACACCACCACTGGCCATCACGTACAGCCCCCAGCTAAAACCTCTCCAGCACATCAATGATCTACAACCTCTCCTGGAAAATGATCCCTCACTCTCACAGACCTTGGGAGACAGGCTTACAGACAGCCCCCCAACCTGAAGCAAATACTCACCAGCAACTACACACCACACCACAGAAACACTAACCCAGGAACCAATCCCTGTAACAAACCCCATGGCCTACTCTGTCCCCATATCTATTCTAGCGACACCATCAGAGGACCCAACCACATGAGTCACACCATCAGGGGCTCATTCACCTGCACATTTACTAATGTGATATATGCCATCATGTGCCAGCAATGCACCTCTGCCATGTATATTGGCCAAACCGGACAGTCTCTATGTAAAAGAATAAATGGACACAAATCGGACATCAGGAATGGTAACATACAAAAGCCAGTAGGAGAACACTTCAATCTCCCTGGACACTCAATAACAGATTTAAAAGTAGCCATCCTTCAACAAAAAAACTTCAAAAACAGACTTCAAAGAGAAACTGCAGAGCTACAATTCATTTGCAAACTTAACGCCATTAAATTTGGGCTTGAATAGGGACTGGGAGTGTCTAGCTCACTACAAAAGCAATTTTCCCTCTCTGGGTATTGACACCTCCTCATCAATTATTGGGAGTGGACCACATCCACCCTGACTGAATTGGCCTTGTTCACACTGGTTCTCCACTTGTAAGGTAGCTCCCTTCTCTTCATATGTCAGTATATTTATGCCTACATCTGTAATTTTCACTCCATGCATCTGAAGAAGTGGGTTTTTTTACCCACGAAAGCTTATGCCCAAATAAACCTGTTAGTCTTTAAGGTGCCACCGGACTCCTTGTTGTTTTTGAGATGATCTATGAATTTTTAGTGCTTGGTAGTGGTTGTTTTTTTTTCTCACTGTGGCTGGCGGCTTGTGTGTGCTAGTGTTTCAGCCATAAATCTGCACTGGCGTTCCTAATGAGGCTCTTAGAAGTGCTCTGGAATCCTTAAGACCCCTGTAATGAGGAAACAAGTGCAGATAAAACACCTCAGAGGTTTCTTTCAGCGACAGAAGGGACAGACACAGTATCGTCATTATTTACTGACTCCTTGCTGCAGAGCTTTGTGTTTCCATCGCTGTGCTGCAGCAGACACGCGGTGAGGTCAGTTTAGTTTGCTAGATCCAAAATGGGGGATTGCCTTTGTGTGACCTAATTTAGAGTTTTTTCCAGACCTATCAGAAAAATGTAACATTCCCCCCTCTCCCCCCACCCCCCCGGTTTCGGCTTTGAAATACCATCCAACAGTCTGTTCAGCAATATTACTAATCATAACAATTCATAGTGCTTATATAGCACTCTTCATCCATGGAGTCCCAGGCACTTAACAAAGATGGATACATGGAATTATTTTTGTTTTACAGATGGGGAAACTGAGGCATAGAGACAGTGACACAAGGTCACATGACTGGACAACAGCAAAGCAGGTGTCCCGACTTCAAGCCTAATTCTCTCCCCCCTGCATCACATGGTCTCTCTGTATCTGATTGGGATTAGATGACGATAAGGCATTCCTAGAGCACCTTCAATCCCAGTATCTCTCAGTACTTGATGAGCATTAACGAATTAAGCATCCCAATGAGCCTGTGAGGTGGGGGAGTAGAGTGGTCTCCATTATCGTCTTTACAAATGCCTTTTAAGTCACAAAGCTTATTGCAGTACTTGTGGTATCCCCTTCCCTACATGCACAGTTCAAATGCAAGGAGACTAGTTTAGAAACCATCGCGCTCCAGATCTCCCCTTCCGTCCTGAAAAATGTTGGTGCAAACTCCAAGACGCAATTCAGGTCCATTTATTCCTGCTCCTTTGTTAGGTAGTTGTGTCTGGCTGGGAATTTCCATCTGGTCACTGTTGCCATGGCCCCGTGCCTGCCCTCAAACACAGCCAGGAGATTGACACAACGCAGGCAGGATGAGGCAATTTACCTAAGGGAGGGATCCCCCAAAATTTCTCTCTCCCTTTATCTTCATCACAGAGTCAAGCTGGTTCCACTCTCCAGTTTAAGAACTTCATCTTAGCAAAGCAGTGGGGTCCAGCTATAAGAGGTTGATCTAAAGCCCATTGAAGTCAATGGACAGACTCCCAATGGCCTTTGTGTGTGTTTTTGCAAGGAAATCCAGAGTTATTATAATGCTTAGAACATGACTCCCATTAATTATTGCTGTTCCCGATTGGGAAGCAGCCTACGGATGTGTCTTCCTCGATGCTAGGGGAGCTAGCCAGATGTTGGGCTAAGAGGCTGCAATTGGGAGGCGAGGGGCTAATTTCATTAGTTGATGGGAGGAGGCTTGGGGCCAGTGGGGTGGATAATGAAATCTCCAAATATATTCTATGTGCCAGATGGTCTGGCATTGCTCTCCCCCTAATTTGGAAGGAATGGGGAGGGGGGAGGGAGGAGGAGAGAAAGTGACTTGGAAGGACAAAACCTGTAGCGAGATGCACACGGCTCCTCTGGGATAGGAGGCTGCTTGTGCTTTGCGTGGGCAAAGGGTGTTCGTCCATCCCTGCTCTCCCACCCAGTGCCATCCACACGCTAGTTGTGAAGGAGGCAGCAGGTGAGGGGCAGGCCTGCAGCAAAGGTCACTGATGCACGTACAGAATATTGCTGGGTGTGTAGGACGGGCGACCAGATAGTACAGAGGCCAAGATGAAATAATCCTGAGGCCTTGTGCACTTGAGTAAAGGGGTTAGTCACTGAATGTTTATAATGCCATACAGGGAATTAGCATTGTTGTGGTAGCGCCCTTCCCACAAAGGTGTATGACTAAACAGCCAGAAATCTCAATGGTTTTTTATGGCCAAAATGCATCCCCTTCATCCTTATCCCCTGTTGGTTTTTTTTCCATCTTCAAATCACTGTATGGTCACTGACTAATTTACACAGCCGCCTTCCATAAGCAACACTGTTAGCAGGCAGAGAGGCAAAGGCCAAAGTTTTCAAAAGCAACCTCTGATTTTGGGGAGTCTCTGTTTTTGGGTGGCCAGTTTACGACACCCTTAGAGATGCCCGGTGATCAGCTGCCATTTCAGTTCAAACTGGGACTGCTCAGTAATTTCTGGAAAATCTGGGCCAAATGCATCTTGAGTTGGGTGCCCCAAAATTGAGGCCTTTGACATTTGTAATATTTTGGCTTAAGAGACTTGGCCAAAGCTACAGGAGGAATTGGGACTAAGAGTCAGGAGATGCTAGCTCCCGTTCCGTTCCTCGGACCACACCTATCGTCCGTGTTTCACATGAACACTGCATTTGGACCCGCTTCCCCTTCCTGAACTTTCTTTGCCACCCTCTCCTTTGTATGTTTGCTAAAAGTGCAGATTAATGAGCAGCCCCTCTGGGCTTTGGTACAATGGCAATAAACCAAATAGGAGGAAACCAGTAGCACGTATCGGCTAGCTCCCCTGGCAGCAGCATGTGCCTTTTTCTCCTAGTGAACATGGGATGAAGGAAGGGGCCTGTTCTGGGCTTTGCGACAAAGTGGTAACTGTGTTCACTGGTGCCCAAGGCTAAAATTGCCTGACAAAAACCTCCAAAGCAGTAGCCAAGCTGCTGTTGGCTGTGAAATATTCAGCACACATACATAAGCATCCTTACTGAAAAAGGGCCACCAACTGGGGTGTAGCCAGTGGAGCATTTTATATCCCCTGGTGTAGGACAGAGTGTGAGGGGAGAAGGAATTTTCTCCTTGTAGCTTACTGTGAAAGTTCATGGGCCAGATCCTCAGCTGGTGTAAATCAGCGCAGCTCCATTGATGTCAGTGGTGCCACATTGATTTACCCCAGTTGAGGTTCTGGCCCCACCACGTTGTATTACCGGATGATCTCTGTGCAGAAGGCTGCAGCAATAGTGCAAGCTTCAGGTTTAATGCAGGTAAATCTCCTTCAGTTCCTGGCAGGGACGGGTTAGCTCCGCCCTTCATTCGCCTGGCATGATCATATAGGACCCAGTTCTGCAATCCTTATTCAGGCTATGCCCTTGGTAATGTCAGTGTTATCTGAGTAAGGAATGCTGATGTTGACCTACAATGACTTTTGTGTGAAAGTGCTTTAAAGCAGTAGGTAAATAGCACAAGTGAAATGCAGCCACTTCTGGGGTGAAGGGTGGCCGCCATCTCGTGTACAATGAGCTGCCAACATAAGATGATGTCCTTATAATAAAACTCTGGATGTCGATAGAGAACCTTCCTCCTACTGCCTCATCCAGCCTGCAGAGGGGCTAGTGCTTGCCACTGAAATGATCATGATGAGAGGAGCCAACTAGCAAGCAATGGAAGGTGTAGAGCCTGTTATATTAGCATTGGTGATCAGAGAAGCAGAGGGTCTCCCCTAGCTGATTCCATTATAAATCAGAATGGCTCTGGCTGTCAGGCGTGACAGAGCAATGATTGATGATGTGGGTGGTGGACCTGAGACCTGGAGAGTTCAAGAAGGACCCTGACCTGGTAGGGAATGGGGGTGGGGGAGGCCCAACTGCAGTGGGTGGATACTTGCTGTTTCTCTGAAGGAAAAGAAGTCAGGCTCTGCCCTGCTAGGCCCCCTCAAACAATATGGGCAAAAATGTTTGCACAAATCCCCACCCTTGTGTGAAATCCACAGAGATAGGCTCAGTGGGGCTCATAAACATTAAAAGCAAAACAAAAAAACCCTCTCCCACTCATTCTTGACAAAGAATAGCAGAGATCAGGGCTGCGTTGGTAGCAAAATCTGTGCAATATGTAAGCAGGGCTTCTCTTCGAAGCCATATACAAACGTTAACTGTGATCAGTCCCCACAAGTGTTATCAGCACCATTTTCCAGATGAGACCCTTCACCAGTGCAGGGAAACTGAGGCACGGGGGTTATGTGACATGCCCACAGCTACACGGTGAGTCAGTGTTAGCAAGTGTTAGAAATTGGGACTGGGAGCCATGAACACCTGGGCTCCAAATAGTAGCACCTATCTCAGGCATGATTCTAGCCTCTGGTAGTGGTGCAAAGCAGTCAGACAGCTGCCCTAATTGTGCGTACCAGGATATACAGGGTGAGTTTCTGGGTTGTGTAAAGCTGGTGTAGCTGGCTCTAAGACACATTGCCGCACAACCCTGGCACAGGGGGGTTGACTGAGGGTGTGGCTGGAGGTAAAGTCTAAGAGAGATGTATTCCAGTGATCCACAGCCAGAGGAACAGTCCCTAGAAGCCTGCTCTGGCTGGTGTAGTTCAGAGCAGCCCATAGGGCCTGGGTCAGGCTGGAATCAGGTCAGTGGAAAAGTGCCTTAGAGCCAGTTCCCCCCTCCCCCTTCTCCCATGCATGCCAGGTGCTGGGCCTGGGGATCTGGCACCTCAGCTCCAGTACCCTGTATCTTTTCTGTCTTTGAAAGTTACCAGCATGGAACATGGTGATTAATAGCCCCATAAATTAACTGTCAGTTTAACAAATCACTCGTTAAAAAGCACAACAAAGTGCCAAGTTACTGTACTGTGGTAGCGCCCATGGCATGCCAGGCACAGGCACTCTCCAAACAGTCACTTCCTTGAAGAGTGTGTCGTCTAAAAAGACACAACCACCCAGAATGTTGGGGGAACAGGGATCAAAATGCAAAACTCTGGGGCGGGGAGGCGGGGGGAATGACAGTGGAAACAGACCTTTTAGAACATGTGGTCTTCTGTGGATTCTAGAACTTGGAGACTGAGAAGAGCTTTTAGATAACTTTATTCTACCCCATGGCCCTTACACTATGTGTGTATAATATATGTGCATTTCCTGGTAGAATCAAATTTGCTAAGTTCATATGTACATACACTATATATATGGCCAAATTCTGCCCACAGCTTCTACTGTGAGTACAACCCAACAGAGTTCTATAGGGTTGCATAGGTGTGACTGAAAGGGAGAATGTGGGCCCTACAGTATGTCTCATATAGTGGTCACCATTTTAAAAAGTCAGTATTTACCAACTGTTGTTGCACCATCGTAGCTGAGACCAGATTCACTTAGTTACACTTATGACAGTGTTTACATTCTAAAATATTACACGGGAATTTTCTTCAGACTACTAGGAAAAGAGAGGTTTTCTAGCCTGAGGAACAAATTAATTCACTGATTCTTTTTGTGTGAGTGACTTACTATTGTGTTGCAGTTTCCCCATCTGTAAAAGAGGGATAATAATACATCTCTACCTGCAGGTAGGGGAATAAATGAATTAAAGTTCTGTGTAAAACGCCTTGAGATCTTCAGGTGCAAAGTATTTCTATCTTGTGCCACAATGCTGCTTCATATAACATCACTTTACCTGTTGTGCATGTGAATTCAGAGTCTGATCCAATGGCCATTGACTTCAGTTGGCACAGAATTGGACAACGAGGTGGCAACTCTTAAAGTCACCGGAAAGACATCCATTGACTTCAAATGGGTGTTGATTTGCACCCGGAGAGTCTGAGAAAGGGGTGATGTGTTGATGACTGTTAGTGATTGTGAGGAAAGAGCAAGGGTGCCAGTACAAAAATATTCAGTGAGATATCTGTTGTTTCCAGTTACTTTCACCCTGATGTGTTGAGCTCTAGGGTCCCTGTAAGCCAAAGAGCCCGGGACTTCTTATTCCCTTTGGAATTGTCAAAGTCTTTATTATCCATACAAATCTCTGTCAATCAGCGTTGCAGCTTTTGCCTGCTTCATTTACTGGCCTATTTGGATATGCACTTGTCTTCTGCAAAATTTTGCCTACCCTCCATCAAGAAGACAGATATATATTAAATGGCGTAGTATGTGCACTTTTTAGGGTTACATTTTCTCAGGGTTGCTTAGGATTTTGTCCTATGGCTTCCACTGGCATAAAAAGAAAGCATCCAACTACTTGAAAAGGATCTTACATTTACACACAACCTTTCAGTTGGTGCTGTGGGCTCTTTGTCTATGCATAACAAAAAACCTCCAGTGTCTCCAAGTCTCGTATGAAAGACTCCCCCTCATCCCGCATACACAATTCATCAACCTTGGAAGAACAGTGGGCTGAGCTCAACAACACCTGGGAAATGACTTTGTCAGCGCCGTTATTTTGAGAGGCCAGTTCCAGGTCATAGCACGGTCGTTTTCAACTTTATTTGTGGACCCCTACAAATTTTTGAATGGAAGTGCGGACCCCTTTGGAAATCTTAGTCTATGGACCCCCAGAGGTCCATGGACTACAGGTTGAAAACCACTGTCCTAGGTGGTTCAGTGTGGTTAGAGTACAGGCCTTTAATCTTGAATGGGATGAATGCAAATCCTGTCTCCTGGGCTTCTTGAATGAGCTTGGTCCTCTCATCATAATCCGTGTCCCTTTATACTTGTCAAAACCCAACACACCACTGGGCACAGCTTGGGCTGGGCGGCCTCTTGTTCCAAACACACTCCCACTATTCCACTCAGTCTATCTGGCTGGGGCTGACCTGTGTTGGCTGAGCTCACACACTACCTGCCTATACTATGTATAGCTGCAAAGCAATTCGATTCAAAGCCCATTAGAGTCAATGGAAATATTCAATGGGACTCTTTCCTTTAATTGTAGTGGACTTTGGCTCAGGCCCTTGGTCCTTCCTCCATAAACACCACATTCACATGCAATTATTCTTATAAGATTAAACCCTGAGCTTACCATTTCTGATGCTAAGAGGGCTAGAAATACTGAATAAAGATAAAATAGCACCTCAGGGCCTGCTCTAGCCAATCCTCACTTACACATGTGGTTCTTACACGTGCTAGTAAGTATTGGTTGTATGAGGAAGAGTTTGCAGGATCAGCAGCTGTATGTTTTGCCTTGTTTTTGGATGAGGAGACACCAAAGTATTTCTTGTCTTAGTTGAACAGTATAAATAGGTCACAATGATTTGCATTTGTCCTCACCCTCTGATGGGCTTACTTATGACTTGAAAGTGGCCAGGAAGAAAGATGAGTATTTACATTGACTTTAACTGGCCAGTGCAGGCTCTTTGCCCCTAAAGTATAGATTAGTACATACCTGGGAATTCTGGCGCATGGCCACAAGTAGTGATTATTCACTATATTTTGAAAAGGTTTTGGGTTTCTGGATCTGACCTTTTGGGTGGATAAATAGAAGGATTAGCAGCTAAGGAAGCAATTATCCACTCTCTATAATTAATATCTCCTCCTTATTCTCTGGTGTCACTTGACCTGGAACCAGAACCTATTCATGTTGCCAGCTTGTGTAATTACCTCCTTTAAAATGAGAGAGAGAGAGAGAGGATCATGCTAAGAAACCAGCATAGTGGAAATAGGGAGGAAATGTGGGACGAGAAAAGGACCACAGTACAGAAAGGTTAGAAAGTCCATATGACGGGGGGAGGGGGGGGGAGAAAGAACTCTAGGGTTGACATTACGAATTCAAACTCAATGTATAAAACAATGGAAAACTGAATGATCAAAATCTAGGTCTGTCCTTTGGGTAACAGTCTCCTTTTAATGCCAGTGTGTCTCTTGGTATGAGGATTAAATATGCTCACTATTCTTCTTAAGATAAACAGGCCTTCTGCACAGGCCTTTTGGAAAGGATGCTGTTTCTGCCAATTGTGCTTTGTTTTCTGCTGTCAGAGTTTAAATGGCCATCTTGATCAGGTGCATCTAGACTGATAAGCCTTAGACTGGAACTTCCCATTGGAAAAAGTCAGAGAGATGTGACCAGATATTACTCTCATCTGACAATCCCAACAGTCTTGGGAGAAGGAGGATGCATTTACCCATCTTCTTTTTTTTATATCTGAATTCCTTTTCTATCTCCTTGTCTATCGTGGGGTGTCTGTAGGACCTAGCCATCACTGTAATATATGAAGGTGATGTTTGAGTCACTTTCAAAAATGACTAGAGATTTTGGGTGCTTCAATTTTTGGGTGTCTAGCTTTAGGCACTTTTATAAAAGGGATCTGATTTGCAGAAAGAGCTGAGCCTCTGCCCTCTGAAAATCAAGCCCTTTCTAAGGTGTCTCCAGCTGAGCATCCAAAAACACGGACCACTCTTGGAAAATGTGGCCCTAAGGACAATAAGCTTTGGGGGCAGGAGAGACATTCAGGCAGTTTATACAAATGTAGCTAGTTATAACATTCAGTATTATTCACCTTATCTGTAAAGGTGTCCGTCCCCCCCCCCCCCCCCCCCCCCCCCCCCCCCCCCCCCCCCCCCCCCCCCCNGATAAATGTAGGGGGGGGGAGAGAAGTAGCTCCCTTTTATGGACACCCAGCCAGCCAGTTAGCTATAAAGTTCCTCTTGGTAGCTGTTCTCTACTTGCTTTACCTGTAAAGGGTTAAAAAAAGTCCAGGTAAAAGGAAGGGAGTGGGCACCTGACCAAAAGAGCCAATGGGAAGGCTAGAACTTTTTAAAATTGAGAAAAAAGCTTTCCCTTTGTGTGCTGTTGTTTTTCTCCGGGAAAGAGGGGAACAGGGAGCAGTTATGCTGTGAGAAGCTGCAGGCCAGATATGAAAATAATCAGATCATATCTAGAACTACTTATTTAGCAACCCAGATATGTAAGTAGATCAGGAATGTTTAGAAAGATGCAATTAGGTTTATTTCTTATTGGCTTGTGGACTCCTCTGTGCTAACCCCAAATGCTTTTTGTGTTGCTTGTAACCTTTAAGATGGACCTCCAGAAGGTTATTTTTGATGATTTTTGTAAATGGGTTTTTTAAATCTAGCAAAAGCCTAAGTTCCAGATGTATTTTCCTTCTTTTTGTTTTTAATAAAATTTACCTTTTTTAAGAACAAGATTGGATTTTTGGCGTCCTAAGAGGTTTGTGCAAATGTTGTTTAATTAGCTGGGGACAACAGGTAATTTCCTTTGTTTTCTTTCTCAGCTCTTCCCCGCAGGGGGCGTGAAAGGGCTTGAGGTTACCCCACAGGAAGGAATTCCCAAGTGCGCCTTCCTGGGTTCCAAGGGGTTTTGCATTTGGGTGGTGGCAGCATCTACCCATCCAAGATCAGAGAGAAGGTGTAACCTTGGGAGTTTAATACCAGCCTGGAGTGGCCAGTATTAATTTTTAGAATCCTTGCGGGCCCCCACCTTCTGCACTCAAAGTGCCAGAGTGCGGAATCAGCCTTGACAGCATTCCACTTGTGCTCACAGAAAAGATGCCTTACAAAGCTAACCCCAGGTCCTATGTCCTGAGGGCCACACAAGGTTCATAGTTAGACTATCAAATAGCCTTCCATTGTAGAAAGGCCATGTTAGAAATCCAAACTAATCTGCATACTGGGGTTTAATTGGATAAAAAGCTATTGGACGAGTCAAAAATAAGTAAGGAAGATGCTAGCTACATCTTGTTGAAATGGGGCTGCTCTTTAATTGCATTACTAGTGCTACAGATAAGCAGCCAGGGAGTCCAAGGAAACTGTCCTCCATGGATATTTTAGATACTAGAAAAATGCTGGTTTATTCAGTAGAAGCCAGGAGAGAGGGTTTCTCAGCTGCTATTAATACTTCAGTTTAACTCTCCGAGTTATTTTTTTCTTGGAGAGGAAAATGGTGTCTTGTTTGTCTGGGCTCAGTGGGTGACCAGTGGTTTTAGTTTGACTTACCCCATGCCGTTTAAGAACCAGGTGACTGCTCTAATACCCTTAAGGCAAACTGGGCTTAAAGACAACCATTGACAGTGCAGATTCAGAAGGAGGAAAAACATGTGGAATATGTGAAAGCTGAACGTCCTATAGGCTCGTGGATTAGTGCGGCGCTGCTTTTTATTAAACCAGGCTGCTTGGTACTGTTGTGAAAGCAACCTGCCTTGGTTCTCCCAGTAAACTGGTTGGGGTTTGCAAGAAAACATTTAACCGTCAAGATAGGAAGCTGTCTTCTAAACTGAGTGTAAAGTGCCCACATGGCATTGTAGTGATGATAATTAGTAGTAGTAGTAATTATTTTCCACTAAGTCTGTGTGGCTTATATACAGTATATCAGCATATGCTCTGTCACACCAGCGCAAGTCCATTGACTCCTCTCTCACCCCCAAAGAGTTGGGAACAAATTAGAGCCTGCAATGACTGCTCTGTTACACAAGAAGAGCAGAATGTAGCCAAACTAGCCATCCCCTACAACCGGCATGGTGCGTTAGCCAGGAAAGCAAAAAAGTCACTTATCTTGCCGACTGCCCAGTTCAAAATGGACCAAAACACATTCCTTAGGGCAAAACATCTCTCTAATCTGCACTGCAGATCTCTCATTTGTAGAACATGGCAATTTGTAGGCCAGGCCTGGACCAGAAAAAAGAATTTTTCCCTGGGTTTTCTTTGCACAGGGAAAGAGAGACGCCTCCATGCAAACCATTCCTTAAAGTTTTTCACAAAATAGGCAATGGAATTTGCACCAGCCTTTTCTTAGATCACTGGCTTGTGCACGGTACGTGTGTGTTGGGTTCCATTTCAGTTACTAGTGACTGGCCAGCTGCCAATCCATGTGCTGCCATCTCCCTTCCCACCCCACTCAGCTGCATGAGGAAGGCTTTTTGTGCTTTGACATGGCCAATCACCAGCCTTCAAACATCCTGAGTCAGGCCCCCAAATTTATGAGATTGGCTTAAAACCCATGAGATTTAAAAATATTAATAAAATAAAATTGGAATTATTTTCAATTGCCCTCAGGTTTCTAAGCCTTTAGGGCAGTGGTGGGCAACCTGCGGCCCATGGCCCGTCAGGGTAATCCGCTGGCGGGCCGTGAGACAGTGTTTACATTGACTGTCTGCAGGCATGTCCGCCCGCAGCTCCCAGTGGCCGCGGTTCGCCAATCCCAGCCAATGGGAGCTGTGGGAAGCGGCAGGGATGTCCGCGGGCCGCAGGTTGCCCACCACCGCTTTAGGGTGTATAAGTCCCTCACCAAAGGCTCTTAAGCAAAGTAGTCAGTCATGGGATAAGAGGGAAGGTCCTTTCATGGATCAGTAACTGGTTACAAGACAGGAAACAAAGGTGTAGGAATAAAGGGTCAGTTTTCACAGTGAAGAGAGGTAAACAGTGGGGTCCCCAAGGATCTGTACTGGAACCAGTGCTTTTCATCAAATTAATAAATGATCTGGGTGAACAGTGAGGTGACAAAACATACAGACAATACAAAATTACTCAAAATAGTTAAGTCCAAAGCTGAGTGCAAACAGTTATAAAGGGATCTCACAAAACTGGATGACTGGGCAACAAAATGCCAGATGAAATTTACTGTTGATAAATGCAAAGTCATGCATATGGGAAAACATAATCCCAACTGTACATATAAAATGATGGGGTCTACATTAGCTGTTACCACTCAAGAAAGATCTTGGAGTCATTGAGGATAGTTCTCTGAAAACATCCGCTCAGTGGCAGTCAAAAAAGCTAACCAAATGTTAGGAACCATTAGAAAATGGATAGATAATAAGACAGAAAATATCATAATGCCACTACATAAATCTATGATATGCCCACTCCTTGAATACTGCATGTAGTTCTGGTCACCCCAACTCAAAAAAGATATATTAGAATTGGAAAAAGTATACAGAAGGGTAACAAAAATGAGGAGACATTATGAGAGATTAAAAAGACTGGGACTGTTCATGTTAGAAAAGATATGACTAAGGGAAGAATATGACAGGTCTATAAAATCATGAACGGCATGCAGAAATTAAATAGGGAAGTGTTATTTACTCCTTCTCATAACACAAGAACTAGAGGTCACCCAATGAAATTAACAGGCAGCAGGTTTAAAACAAACATAAGGAAGTACTTCTTCACACAACACACAGTCAACCTGTGGAACTCATTGCCATGGGATGTTAACTGAGTTGAAAAAAAGAATTGGATAAGTTCATGGAGGTTAGGTCCATCAGTGGCTATTAGCCAAGATGGTAGGGATGCAATTCTATCCTCTGGGTGTCTGTGAGCCTCTGACTGCTATAAATTGGGACTGGACGATAGAAGATGGATCACTTGATAATTGCTCTATTCTGTTCATTCCCTCTGAAGCATCTGGCACCGCCCACTGTCGGAAGATAGGATACTGGGGCGGGATGGACCTTTGGTCTGACAGTATGGCCATTCTTACGTTCACCCAGATCATAGAATCATAGAATATTAGGGTTGGAAGGGACCTCAGGAGGCTTCAGGCTTCTCTTAGCAACCATGAGGATTAGAAATGTTTTTTTTTTAAGCAGAGATTGTCCTGTAATCACATCCCACCATGAGATAGAGCTATTAGAAAAATGCCAAATGGTGTGAGAGACACTATAAATCACAAGAGTTGGCAACACTGATTCAGTGTCCTGAGGTAGGGAGGAGTTTTCATCAGCTCAGTCATCATACAGTGAACCTGGTTTTGCTTTATAGCAATATACTGCTAGGAAAGGCTTTAGTTTGTCATCTTTGGAGAGCTGTGATGATGTCTCTGCACACGACTTGGACTCCTGACTGGTAAAGAATCTTTGTTTTACACCATCCAGAGTGCATAGGGCTATCTCCAGCCCTTAATTGCAAGTAACTCCTGTTGGAAGTGAGAGACACATTTGAGGGGAATTAGGCTTTGGAACAATTTACCAAAGGACGTGGTAGATTATTCCTCATCTGGAGTCTTTAAATCAGGACTGGCTATGTTTCAAAAAGAAATGTACAATCACAAGTTGTTGGGCTCGATGCGGGAATTGCTGGGTGAAACTGTATGGCCTGCGTGATGCTGGAGGTCAGACTAGATGGTCATAATGGTCCCGTCTTCTTGACTTTTAAATCTAGGCACTCAATGGGAGTTGTGCATGTGTTGTCTGAGGGCAGAATTTGCCCTTTACTGATTAAGAAAATTTGTACCGAAGGGCATGTCTGTTTTGAATCTGGATAGAATTAACTCCAAGCCTCTATTTAACTCTGACAGCTTAAAAGAAACAAACTGAAAAGAGTTGAAAGGATTCACTCAGTAAGGAGCTGTGTTCATCCATCACCAGCCCAGCCCTCTGGCCCAGCTGTTTCTCACTGGCCTGGTTGCTTCTCTTCATCGCTAAATTTGCTTGGATTGTGCTACTTGTCAGCATTTGGTAAACCAGAGCTTTGACTGGAAGTTGTTTTTTTGCCTGCTGAATTACAGCTAGCTGCATCCACTAGCTCTGTGTCAGCCAGAAGGGCCTGTCGTTATCTGCAATATAAATGAACCTAGGGCTAAAATCTGATCAACACATTTCAGCCCTGAAGTGTGTGGTTTTTATAATTTAAAAAAAAAGTAATATGGCTGATGTGCTCTCAAGCTTCTCAGAATGGAAGTAATCAAAGCTGTAGCAAATGCTGTATGACAGTGGTCCCTCTTAGAGAGTGATTCACAAGACATCTCGGTTTTGGAGAGCTTGCTGTTTCCAGCAGCGCTCCTCATCTCTGTGGTAGTAGTTGTGATGGGTTGGATCATAGAAACCCCCTTGGGGCTACCAACTGATGTACCGAGACTACCTCTGAGCTGGTTTTCCCTGGCAGCTTGGGACTTCAGTGCCCTGCCTGGTTTGAGCCTTCTACAAACACAGCCCCAGGTCTGAACTACGTCCCACAAACTGCAGGCTTAACTGAAAACGGCTTAAGAAGTACTCCTGTCTCCAACACTCAGGTACCCAGCTCCCAATGGGGTCCAAACCCCAAATAAATCCGTTTTACCCCGTATAAAGCTTATACAAGGTAAACGCATACATTGTTCGCCCTCTATAACACTGATAGAGAGATATGCACAGCTGTTTGCCCCCCCCAGGTATTAATACATACTCTGGGTTAATTAATAAGTAAAAAGTGATTTTATTAAATACAAAAAGTAGGATTTAAGTGGTTCCAAGTAATAACAGAACAAAGTGAATTACCACGCAAAATAAAATAAAACAGGCAAGTCTAAATCTAATACAGTAAGATAGTGATTACAAATGAAACCTCATCCTCAGAGATGTTCCAGTAAGCTTCTTTTACAGATTAGCCTCCTTCTAGTCTGGGTCCAGCAATCACTCACACCCCTGTGGTTACTGTCCTTTGTTCCAGTTTCTTTCAGGATCAGGTATCCTTAGGGGTGGAGAGGCTACCTCTTGAGCCAGCTGAAGACAAAATGGAGGGGTTTCCCAGGGGCTTAAATAGACTTTCTCTTGTGGGTGGAGACCCCCTCCTCTCTCCTATGCAGAATCCAGCTGTAAGCTGGAGTTTTGGAGTCACATGGGCAAGTCACATGTCCATGCATGACTCAGAACTGTACAGGTGGCAGCCATTGTTCAAATGCTACCTTGAATGTCCCCAGGTAGACTTCTTATGTGGATTGGAGTCTTCCAAGGTTCCATTGTTTCTTGATTGGGCATTTAACTTGCAAATTCCAAAAAGCTGACCAAATGCTTTACTAAGGCTACTTAAAATCAAACATGTACACAGCCAATATTCATAACTTCGAATACAAAAAAGATACGTGCATACAAATAGGATGAATAGATTCAGTAGATCATAACCTTTGCAGAGAGATGTTACATGGCATATCTAGCATAAAACGTATTCCAGTTATGTCACATTTACTTTCATAAGCATATTTCCATAAAGCATTATGGGGTGCAACATCACAGTAGTATTTATTGTTTGTATTACCGTAGTCCCTAGGGGCCCTAGTCAGAGACTAGGACCCTATTAGGTTACTAAGGGACCAAGAGGTTATTAAGACAAGAGGTAATCCAAAACTGCCAGTTATTTTTCATGGAAAATGATAATTAATTTTGTTGTTGTTTTTGTGGTGGAAAAAACCCAAAACAAAGTCTGAACATTTTTTTTTTATGGAAACATTTTCAGTTTAAAACCTGTGAAAGCTCGAACCAAAATGAGAATTTTCCACAAACATTTTTGGTTTTGTTTTTTAATGCAAAAATGTCTCGGTGGAAAAATTGTTAATGATAACATTTCCACCAGCTCTAATTGACAGTGCTTTGAAAATAAAAAGCCTTTCTAAATGCTTACAGTTAAGCTTGATAGCTTGTCTCTTTCACCAATAGAAGCTGGCCCAGTAAAAACATTACCTCACCTCCTCTTGTCACTCTAATATCCTGGGACCAACACGACTACAACTAGGGTTGCCAATGCTCCAGGATTATCCTGGAGTCTCCAGGAATTAAAGATTAATCTTTAATTAAAAATTATGTCATGTGATGAAACCTCCAGGAATTCGTCCAGCCAGAATTGGTGACCCTCGCTACAACACCACTGCAAACACTATTAATATTGTCCAGATTTGCAATGAAGCACACAAGTGTGCTCACCCATTAGAAAATCGGGGCCTAAGTATGTGAGATGGTGCCCTCCTGGAGAGGCTGGCCCTGGCAGACTAAGAAATTTACTGATGACTAATGATAACAGGGTACCACCTTCAGTGGTAAGGGTTAGTGGGTTTGGTGCTGAAGATAGCGGGTTTGATTCTTTGCTAAACACTGTAGTATTTGTATGGATGTGCCCATGGCTTTTTTTCATATTTGCACAACTCCTTTGGCCAATATTATGGGTCTGATTCCGGGGGACACATTCCATTGTTCAAGAGGAATGCAAAAGAAAGAGCATTAGTAGTGACACTTTCATTTTATATTTTCTTTTAATCGGCTGAGAGGTAAAGACATTTGTCTACCATGTAGGCTTTTTTAAGATGAATGTGTTCTTTATAGCCAACATTAAAATCCATACTTAAATCTACAAAAGCAACAAAAGTCAGAGTTTAAGGCTGAAAATAATTCTCACCATTGCATGCAGGTTCTTCAGATAAGAAAACAAAGTTCCAGCTAGCTCGAATTGCTCTCGGGAGTTTAGGTCAAACTATCTATTCTAATATAATACCTTTTTGGGAGGTGAGATTGAATTAACACAGCCAACATTGTGCTGCTGGAAAACCGTATAACCATTATTTTCCCCTGAAATGAGTAATGGAGAAATCAAGATGTGCTTTGTATCTTCAGACAAAGAAACACATGGACCTGTTCTGTTAGTTCCAATATCTTTTTTTTTTTTATATGCTACTTTCTCACATCTGGGAACATTTCAGAGTGCAGGTGAGGCTTTGAAGTATTGGGTTCTGTCTTTGTACATCATAACTCACATGGGGTTTTATTAGTCAATATGGATTCCTGGGAATAGTGTATTTCCATCATTCTTTAGCTTCCTCATGGTACACAGTAAAGATCATATTATGTGCCTGAGAGATTCTTGCCATTCCATAGTTTTATGTACTGGTTATGTCCTCTTACGGTGCATAAATGTGTGCAAGAAAAACACATGGTAAGTGGGAAGTGAACTGTGCTGAGGTATAAAGTCATGGACTCATTGAGGCCAGCAGTGTAAAGCTTTGTTCATTTCTCCAGAAGGTGCCAGAGGCATCAGTGCTAATGTCATGTAGCCACCAGCTCCAGTCAGAGAGATGAGCTTGTTCCTCTCCAATGGAAGAGAGTGTTCTGCAACACCCTCCTGTAGGGAAAAAACTACCCTGCTGTGCTCACCTCATGGGCCAACTAAACACAGTGCTACAGCATGCAGCGTTGTATGGTACCTCCCCTGCCACCATGATCTTAGCAGATAGGCATTGTGAAAAATCACATAGGAAACAAAGCAGTGACCCAAAATACCCACGGAGCCAGTGTCTACAGAGAGTCAGTGGTCACCAGCTACAGTAACCGGCATATCCAGCTCCTGTCCCACAGTGCAACCAGCTACCAACTGCTGACTCTGGTATGTGCTGCCCTTGGTCTCGCCAAACAGTGAGAGGCTGGATAACTTTGCCTCTTTCCCCCAATCCTGATGGTACTTGGCTGACTACGAATCATAGGCCCAATTCCTATCTCCACCACAACCGCACTGTTTCCAACCTTGGGACCTGCATGCATTGCACATGGGTGGATGGAGAACAGCTCATCAAAGTGCCTTGCCTTCTTTGGAGTGCACACTTCTTCCCACCTTTCCCTAATCCCTCCATGTGTTCTGGGTGGGAACTACATTCCCTTCCCCAGTACTGTGCCTGGCCTGGGCATGACCTGCCCCTGGAAAACATTGCAGATCAGCGCTTTCTGTATACATAATGCTTCTTTTCTTTGCACCCTCGTGTTAGCTGTGATCTCTGCTTGCGCTGGGACAGTCGGGACTCCAGGAAATAGCTGGATTTCTTCTATGCAGCTTTTCCTGGGGTAACCGAAAGAAAATTTAATGACTTGTGCAGGGATTGAGAAACATTTTCATTCCCTTCTTTACCAGAACCCCTCTCCCTCTCCCTCTCCCCTAACAATAAGACCCTAATTGGCCTGACAAGTAGAACAGCTTCTTTCTGAGTGAAACCCACACTCGCTGTTTCTGAAAGGAATTTGCTTTGAACTCTGCTCCCCACCCTGTATTGTCTACACCTCCTACTTTGTGACAAGGGGGATGGGGAGAGATCAAACATTCATAGGCCCAGGAAACAAATGCTAAGTCCTGTCTGTCATTAGGAGACATTTAACTCACTTGAAGTAAAGCTGTCAAGATGAGTCTGGGTAGCCAGACTTGAAGAAGCTGAATTTTGTTTTAAGAGTGTAGGGGCCAAATTATCTCTAGCGTAACACCACTGAAGCCAGGAGTTGTACCAGGGATGAATTGGGCTCTTTATTACTAACTTCCATGCATGACAGGACTTCAGAAACTTTAAGCAACAGAAGCCATGACTGAGTGCTAGTCCAGCCACCGAGCGACCATTCTGTGACGATTCCCTGTGCTATAAGTCACAGCTATGTTGTTACAAGTTAAGGGGAACCATGTGGGTTTTTCATTGCAAGTGAAAACAGAAGAATGGCCATACTGGGTCAGACCACAATGGTCCATCCAGCCCAGTATTCGATCTTCTAGGAGTGAACAGAATAGGGCAGTGATCGAGTGATCAATCCCCTGTTGTCCAGTCCCAGCATCCGGCAGTCAGAGACTTTGTAATATCTTTTAGCAACAAGTTATTTCCCTTATTTAGTAAGGATCACTAAGAGGATAAAGGTTTTTGTGCAAGGTTCTGTACACACAAATAACAGAAAGACAGTCACTGCTCGGAAGAGCTTGCAATCTAATTAAGACACAGCAGGTGGCTACAGATGGACAAGGCAGCACAAGGAAACAATGAGACAGTAAATGAGTTTGCAGTCTCGGTGACCATAGCTCATTACAAATCTGCTGTGACCCAGGTGAAATTGGACACCAGGGCTAAATTGTGCCTTATGCCCTCCTAGGTGCTAATTCCTTCCACTTTACAATGCACAGACTCCCAAACTCTATTCTTCTATTTCATATTCATGACGATGATGATGGAAAAAAAGGCAGCTGGGCCATTTAAAATAACCAGTGGAGTGGTACCCAGTTGCTCCAGAGATCAGTTAACCTGCTTCATATATAATACAAAACTGAATAACCTGCTTCTGCTCAGAATGAGTGTGAACATGCAGGAACTCACTCAAGCCTGCTCTACACAAGGGTTTTGTATTAGTATAAATAGGTCAGTTTGGGGTGTGATTTCATGCCCCTCCACAAAATAGTTATATCAATACAACCCCTAATGTGGATATAAAAGTACCTTATAGAGGTATATTTTATTCCCTTTCCCATATGAGGAAAAATTAATCTTTATTCTGATATAACAGTGTCTGTAATGTGTGGCCTAGCAGATAGAGCAGTGGACTAGAACTCAGGAGACCTGCTGTATTCCCTGCTCAGCCCTGGCCTCCTTTGTGACCTTGAGCAAGTCATTTCCTAGCTCCGTGCCTCAGTTTACCCACCTGTAAAATGGGGTTGTAGAGTGCTTTGTGATCTACTGATGAAAAGTGCTATATTCGAACTAGATATTATTATTGTTACTGGTATAGTTAAAGCAGTACAACTATCGTGTGCAAACAGACAAGTCCTAGCTAACCTCTCTTGTAGTGTTTCCATGTACAGCATTAATGTGTTTCTTCACTGTCTTCTGACTCTTTTCAGGTCCCTTCCACCTCTGCCTCATTTCACCCATCTTTTTCTGACTCCCTATTACTCCCCTCAACCATGCTCTCCCTTTTTGGTGCTTTTACTTCTCCTACTCCATCTACCAGCTTCTGGAAGTTCTGATGGTATCATTGCTTGCCCATAAAGGGTGGGCAGAAGGGAACCAGTATATGGGGGCAGATGCAAGAGGAACTATGGCCTATACCGGAAAGCCAAACACGTGGCCCTGGGGGTTCATTATTAGCAGATCCAGGTGGTAGGCAGGGGTTAGGGAAAATGATTCTGGAGGTGGAGCAGCATAAAAGGAAGTCTGGCCTAATTGCTCCAGGAGCAGCAAATGTGACTACCTTATTGCAGTGCCAATTATGGAATGAGTGGATGGAGAGTTTGCCTGAAATGAGATTCAATTGTAGTGATGTCTGGGAGGAGTTGGATGTTAGTGCGTAGCTGTTGGGGAAAGAGTCTTCTCCTGTGCCGCTCCTGCTGTCTCAACAAAAAAAAATTCCATGCATCTGCCCCTCATCAGCTTCCCATCTTGGTTCAGTTCTTAACTGCAAAATGTCTTTTTTTCCCCAATGCTCTCAGTTTCTCTGATAGATGATGTCTGGGGCCTTGCAGGTTGGCTTCCCGGTGGCGGAGAAATCAATGACTTGGAGTTTGGATATATTCTAAGTGTACTTTGCTTTACCTGTACCCAGCCTTGGATCAGAGATTCAGGCCGTATCTTCTTTCAGGCATTTCAGCCCAACACCAATACCCAGAAAAAACTTTGCATCAGAAATTGACTCTAGTCAGAAACCCAGGCAGAGAGCAGAATCTCTTGCATCTTGCACAGCTTTCACCCTCCAGAAGTTGCCTGTGCAGAGAGCCTTGAGTAGTCCAGAACTAACCATTCTATAGCTGGCACCACCTCCTGAGAAGGGTTGGCTGGAACAGCTACGGGCTACTCACCAGTTGCCAGTGCAGGGAGTCACTGGCAACTTGTGATTACCACGTAGTTTTCCTGTGGTGGTCAGAGGAAATGCTACAAAGACACACTAAAAGCGTATCTCAAGAAAACTGATGTGGACATCACAAGCTGGGAGGAGAAGCCACCAACTAACCCCAATGGCACCACATCCTCCATCAGGCAGTTGCCCGCTTCGAGGAGAAGCACCTTGCCTTTGAAGCTGAAAAGAGAGAGAGAGAGAGGGAAGGAAAAAGAAATAACTTTTTCCCAGCAGGAGCTGGCCCACTAGGAAATGTCTGTACCTGCTGCAGGTGGTCCTGTGGTTCCAGGATCAGACTCCTGAGTCATTTCAGGACCCGTATGTAAATCCATGGTAGAGATCATCCTCGAATCGAGGGATCGCCGATGACGATGCAGGGAATCACCATAACTGTACAGAAACACAGGACTGGTTGGGTAGTGGAAACTGAACTGAGGGAAGGGAAAGGGGCCCTTCTCTTGTGGCAAGGACTCTACCCAAGTGTCCCCTATGCTACTGGTTCCACTTCACTGGGGATCCTGCACCGTTGGGAGGACTCTTTAATGGGAGACAACCCAGAGGTGGCTTCTTGGTGGGTGCAATGCATAGAGGGCTCTTTTCTGAAGCCACAGAGAACAACTGCAGAGCTGAGTGCCCTCTGGTGAGCCCCCGTACCTAGCCACTAAAGAAAGCTGAAATCACTGTCGCTGAATTAGGTGGTAGAACCTCCGGGCAGGACCCGGCAGCACTTTCCAAAAGACAGTAGACTGGCTTATCCAGATTTACCTCATGACTCTGGAACTGCACTGTCTGCTGACACCAGACCCTGAGTGGGGTTTAGTGAAGGTGGAAGTGACATGCCAAAGGGTCACTTGCCTATTGGACATTCGCACTGGCAGGTGGGACACCACGTTAATTGACTGTTGCCAAACTTACCATGGGGGAGTGTCTCATTTATCATTCATACAGCTGTATTGTTGCTGTGTTTTCTCCAACGGATGCCGTGTTCCCATCCCCCCTGATAAAGTTATCTATGTTTCATGCATAGACTCAGTGCTTGTGCGTGGGGAAGTATTGCCTATTAGAGTTGAGCGATCTCAGAAATTCTGGGTGGGGGCTTAATGTGGTGACGTGTGTTAATTTTAATAGGCACCTCTAGCTGTTTGACCTCAGCCTTGTTGCTGCTGTGATCCACATGGCAGAAGATTTACAGTTACAACAGCGCTCTCTGACCTCACAGAGGTGTTGTGAGGCTAATCTCATTAATGATTGTGAAGCGCTCTGAGGCTACGGTGATGGAGGCTGTCTAAGTAGGTAGATCCCATTTCTCCATGGAAGCACCTCCTCTGATACTACTCTCGTGCTTCACTGGACCTGAATACACTGCAATGGGACTCCACCCTGGGATCCAGCATACCTTTCAGGCTCTTGAATCAGGGACTGCAATAATGTGTCATGAACCATATCCTGCATTGTCCTTGCCCCCTCCTTTGTGCCCTGTTGTATAATGCAGCATGAGTGTAGATGTGCTACTAGAGACCAGTAGCATTTGCTTGGCAGGATCCTGGCTTCTCATCTCAGCTTTCATTCGCAAAGGTATTTTTTCCTCTTGAAATAGCAAATGTGCCCCGGCTGCTGGTGGGAAGCCTGTAGCCGTTCCAGTCTGCCCTTCTCAGGAGATGGTGCCAGCTATAGAATCTCTCTCTGCTGAAGGATTGATTTGTGTGGGGAGGGGCAGGGGGAGTTTGAATGCCAGCAAGAATGGCTGTGTAATCCAAACTTTCTTGTCTTCTGAATAACCCAGCCACAGAGCACAATCGGACTTTCAGTGATGTGGGGGGAATCTTATTAAGAGGTTGTAATGCAGGAAGAAGACTGGCTTTTGTGAGTAGTAAATGAAGGAGTTATTAAAAAGGAAGGCGGTCTGGGCAAAGCTACCAAAAGCCTCATTGATATGTTTCAGGTTTGGGCATGGATTAGAGGAGAAATCCACAAGAATCTGCTTTTCAGCTTTTTCTATTGCCCGGGTTTGAATGGGACATTGGATATCCCCAGGGTCCTGAGAGACAGCACACATGAAAACAGAACAGCATTCCTTCAGGGGCATGCATTAAGGACGTGACATCTGTTTTGCATCCAAACATTATTTGACAGCCTAGTTAAAACTGATGTTGTGACAGTAAAAATGCCAAGTATGCAAGTAGAAAGCTCTCCTTTCCTTTCAGTTTTGAGTGCAGCCAGGCAATGGGAAAATGAATGGGCACTCTCTGATCTTTCCTCCGCTTACAAATAAATGCCTCCCACTTCAGACAAGCAGGTTAGCCACCCTGGGGTTGAGTCTTCATTGGAACTTAAACAACCTGATAGTGATAGACAAGGCCATTCATGTTTGGCAGGGGTGGTCTCTATGAATGAGATAAGGAACAATAGTGGCCAGCACTTTTGCATCCACTGATCTCAACGTGGGTAAGCGTCGTTATCCTTTACTTTTTAAGTATGGGGAAACAGAGGCACGGAGAAGTTAAGGCTGGGATTTTCAATACAGGTCTGTCTCATTTTACGCTGGGGTTACGTTCCGCGGTCAGCGCCTAAAGCAAAAACCGTGTATAGTCAAAATGACATTGAGTGTAATGGCGGGCAGAATCGCCCGCACTACAGAAACAGTATTTAATTTATTTTTCTCTCTTTTTTTTTTTTTTTTTTTTTCTTGTTTTTGTCGACCGCGTAAAGCTGAAATCGCACATGTTAAATGCGCCTAAGATACGACAGACCTGTAGTGGAAGGGGCAGCTGTGTCTCTTAGACTCCTTTTCAGATCCACATCTTAGTGACTTGATCTATGTCATTAAGACCTTTTGACCAGTTTAGCACATGCCAAAGTACAACTTGCCTTGACTAGTGTTTCTAGAAGGCGTAGGATTGAGCTAGCTAAGGAGATCTAAAGAGATGCTAGTCTAGACAAAGGCATCGTAAATCCATGGCAGAGCTAGGAATACAGCATAGGGCTCCTGAAACCCTAGGTCTGTGCCCTATCCACTGACTCACAAGGTGCCCAAATGATGACTTCAACAATGGACTCTCAGGGTTAGCCTACACAATGAAGGCTTTGCCAATACTGGTATAGCTATACCAGCAGAGTCCCCGCTGGAGACAGCCTTGTCGAGACACAGAAGTTGTACTGCGTTACCTATTCTGGCATACTGAAAGCAGTACAATCCTCCTAATGTAGATGCAGTTATAGCAGTATAGCTTGTTCCTGTAGGGCAAGGGGAATAAACGATACCAATGCAAGGTGCCTTTAAGTTGTTATAGCTGCATCCACACTTGGGGTTGTACTGGCACAGCTATTTCAGTAAAAAATCACACCCCTAATTGATAAAGTTATACTGGTACAACTTCTGTGTGTAGATCAGGTCTGATCCCCCACCCCTGCAACTGACATATCCAGGATCAAACAAAAATTAAGTGCTGTATTTTACTGTACAACCCCTCTTTGCTTTATGTGGTGCAACTCAGAAGAATGCTGTCAATGTGTTTAGGACCAGGATTTGAGCTGTCTTAAAATCATTTCTAGCTGGCGAGTTAAGTTGTCCAGATGACAATGATTGCACTTTTTTATGTGATGCCTTTCAACCAAATGATCCCCAAATGCTTTATATGTGTATGTGTTTGCGCAATTAGGCACTCAAAAGTCAGAAAATACTAAAAATAAGGTTGCGTATGTAATAAACCACTCATTACAGGTCATCAATGGGGATTCAGTCTGGGACTTTCAACACTGGCCTCTATGACTAGAGCTTATAGAGTAACTTTGTTGGCTGGTAGAAAGTAGTAGGCTCTTATCACCTATGTGGACTGGTCTACAGAGGGAAACATAGCACACTTAGCCACATTGTTATATATGTGCAACCGTAACTCTGCCCATGTTGAGTATGCTTTACAAAACAGTCTTTAGTTACATCACACGCTGTTTCTCAAACAATAATATTAACTGGAGCTAGGTGAAATTTTTTCAGTGACAAGTACGTTTGCCAAAAAATGCATTTTTTGGGGGTACCAAAATTATTTGTTAATTTGGGGCGAATTTGGCAATAGTTTCAGCTGCAAAAAGAACTGGGAAAAAATAAGAAATGTTGAAATATTTTTGTCTTGACGCTTTTAAATCAAATTGTTTCAACACTTTTAAAATGAAGTGTCATTTTGAATAGATGTTCAGAATGTTTTGTTTGCCCTGAACAATTTTTTCAGTTTTTAATTTCATGAAAAAAACTGGGAAAAAATTCAGTTGTGGTTTCAGACCAACTGATTTTTTTTTTCTTTCAGATTTTTTTAGTTCAGTTGAAAAATTACTTGCTCAGCTCTAATATTAATACACCAAACGTTCACTGTGACCTAGCTAAGGTATACCCACACCTGCAAAAGGAAATGAAGTAATGCTATTGGCCCCCTGCTTCTTTACCCAGACACACACCTCACTATTTCCCCAACTACTACAGCCTTAATTCTGCCCCACCTAGGGCTGCCAACCTTTACCAAACAACCCCCTCTCAGCCCTATTAATTGTGGGTGTTTGGTGTCTAGGGAGGAGGTCGTTAGGCAAAGAGAGTTTGGCATCTCTGAAGGGGCAGAATTTAGTTAAACACCAAGTCAGCACCAGACTGGAAACATACTTGAGCCCTGATCTCCTGACACCCAGTTCTGTGCCTTGTCCAGTGGTTAAGCACCAGAGCCGTCCCTTGTGTATGGCGAATCGGGGCAACCACTCCGGGCCCCGCGCTTTGGGAGGCCCCACGGGCTGGTACGATTGGCCGGCATGGTCAGTCCCGGAAGTGACGGGTTGGTCACTTTGGCCCTGGGCCCCGCACCCCGCTAGGGACGGTCCTGTTAAGCACACCCTTCCTTCCCTACCTGCACTCAGGTCTACACTATGGGGTTAAGTCGACTTAAGTTATGCAACTCCAGCTATGTGAATAACGTAGCTGGAGCCGACGTAGCTTAGGTCGACTTATTGAGGTGTCTGCACTGCGCTGGGTTGATGGGAGAAACCCTCCCATCGACTTACCTTATGTTTCACGTTCCGGTGGAGTACCGGAGTCAACGGGAGAGCGATCGGCGGTCGATTTAGCGGGTCTTTACTAGACCCGCTAAATCACCCTTGGTGGATTGATCGCCGCTCCGTTGATCCACGGTAAGTGTAGACAAGCCCTGTAACATGGATAGTGCTCTGGGACAGGAGAGTCCCTGTCTGGTGGGGTGTGAGTGCTAGAGGACTTTGCATTGCTTCCTTTCGTTTAGAACGGGTTGACATTTTTTCAATGGAACACTTTCCTTGCAGCAAATGCAGCTTTGTTGAAAACAAAATGTTTTGCGGTAGCAACTCGATTCCTGACAAAATTTCCGACAGGAAGAAGTCTACACAGCATCTTTTGTCTTTCGCATTTTGTTTCCCGGGAGCAAATCTTTCATCCTGTTTGTGAGGGAGGCTTGAGTTTGGGACGATTTTAACTGAGCTTCTCTGAAGTGCTCATGTAAATAAGATTTAAAGTCCACGTGTTTCTCTGTTTTTAAGAAAAAGCATCAGTTAGGCAAGCTTGGGCTAAAGATGACTCTGGTTTATGAGCCTATACAGCCAGTCTCACCCACTTATTAGACAAAACACAGAGCCTGGAGGTAGGAATTAAAACTGAGGGAGGCCAGGGTGTGTAGAAGCTGTTGAAATTTAGTTTAGAAGATTACGTTCTTTTATGCCACATGACAGATCACTAAGCCAGCCTTAATGCATTTCCTGTCTGTATGTATGTATAAATGAATAACAGATCAGCCCATTTTCTAGCCTGTGGCTATACTTTTTCATCCAAACTGATAGGGCTTAATTTGAACGTTCTTCTAATCAGCACAAGTGTTAAAAACCCTGTGTTATAGGGAATGCTTATTGATCACTGGAATACGCACACATGCATGTGTCCGCTTTGGATTGTGCTTAGGAATTCATTTGACAAGATCAGCCTGTTGCCTGCACTGATCCGAACAGCCACCTCTGTATCCTTCTTTTATTTTTACTATCTTCCTAGCCAGCAGGGAACGGTTAAACAGGACAAAGGTAAAAGGGAGCATTGCGAGGTAGCAGGGACATTGTGATGTGTGTGAGGTTGTGTGTGACATGAGCCTTGTGGTGTTGGTATTAGCAGGGCCGGCGCTCCCATTAGGCGACCTAGGCGGTTGCCTAGGGCGCTGCTATTTTGGGGGCGCCTGCGCCCCCGCCGCCCGTAGAAATTTGGGGGCGGGACCTTCCGCCGCTGCTGTTGGGGGCGGGATTTCGGGGGTGGGACCTTCTGCCGCCTAGGGCGCCAGCAAAGCTGGCGCCGCTACTGGGTATTAGGTGAGTGGCAGCACCCTCCTGGTGTGGTGGGGGAATGAAAATACCAATGACCCACATGGCAACTTTTACACTACCACTAAAATGAATAATATGTAACACAGGTAACAGATACTGCAGGGTTGGCTGAACTCTGATTAGCAGTATCACCATCATAATTGGATGATATTCTAATAGTGAGGCAGGATTAATAATCTACTGTTCTATAGACCTGATTTTACAGGGATAGTCAAGGATGAGGGACACATTTTATTTTTCCCAGCAAAAACCAGAAGAGAACATCCTTGAATTTTAACTTGGTTTTTCAGCTGGATGTTTCCAATCAGATAATTGTTAACTCTTTCACTTCCAAACTTTACTTTTGGATTGTCATCATTATGCCCCAGGGTTAACACACAATTGAGATGAATTGTGCTGTTCACACTCCTATTAGAACTAGTGTTTCATTTGGTCTACCTGCAGACTTGCATTGGCTTACATGCAGGAGGCTTTCTTTGCAATCATAAGGTATAGAAACAATTTTTTTAAAGAAAATGTAAGCCTAAATTCTGTAGATATTGATAGGGCTATTCTAGAGTTGCTGGTGCCACTTCTTGCCAGCCCCATCAGACCTTTGACCTACTTATAGGTGACTCCTCATTTAGGGCATGACCCTGAAAGCTGGTCTGTGTATGTGGAGCTCCTTTGAAGTCACCCTCAGGGAGCATCTTGCAGGCTTGGAGCCTTGCATGGTGATACAATTCCAGGAAGGGGGCTCCCTGGGTTCCTTAGCAATAGGAAAGGGAAGGTAACGAAACTTCATTTTTGAAGGTTTGTGTGTTCAGCTTGGGCACGGAAATAGAACGTGTAACGAGGCTGGAGACAACCGGCTTGGAATTCACGTGAACTATCAGATTTGAGAAATGCATTCTTAGGTCAATATATGTTTAGTAGCAGGAAAGAAGGAGATTCACTTTTGTGTACAAGCTGATTTAAAAAGAAAGGGCATCTGAATCAAAAGGGAAGGAGTATAGTCACATAGCTCTAATGAATGCACACCTCTTTATGTCTGTGACACCTTGGCATCAAAGGCCAGGTGACCTACAACTGAACTGGGTTTCCAAGAATATGGGACACTCATTCATGTAAGAGGAAGGATGGTCCAGTGGTTAGGGCTTTGGCTAGAATTTAGGAAATCTGGGTTGAATTCTCTGCTTTGCCATAGACTTCCTGTGTGATCTTGGGCAAGTCACCTAACCCCTGTGTTCCTTATCTTCAAAATGGGGATAATAGCACTGCTCTGTCGCCCAGGATAGTTGGGAGGATAAAGACATTGAAGGCTGTGAAGCAGTTTAAGATCTATTGATGAAAAGTGCTAGTGGACTGTAGCCCACGAAAGCTTATGCTCAAATAAATGTGTTAGTCTCTAAGGTGCCACAAGTACTCCTGTTCTTTTTGCTGATACAGACTAACACGGCTGCTACTCTGAAACCTGTCATATAAAAATAGGTGTTACGTTATTATTATTCCCAGATACATTTGATGCTTAGATCTTGGACAGGGACACTGATGTAAATTTGGAGCTAAGATTTGACAGTAGGTCTGTAACTTAAGTGTAGATCTTGCTCAAAGGGCCATTTGTTCTCTCCCATTCTGGGGCGCAACACCTACCACCCACTTACTTCTGCTTCTACTTAGGTAAGTTGCTAATAAACTATTGTTCAATCTAAAGCGTTGACTGATGCCTCTTGGGAAATTGCTAGATGACACTCTAGAACAGGGGTGGGCACAATTTTTGGCCCGAGGGCCACATCTGGGTATGGAAATTGGATGGCGGGCCATGAATGCTCACGAAATTGGGGGTTGGGGTGCAGGAGGGGGTGAGGGCTCCAGCTGGGGGTGCGGGCTCTGGGATGGGGCCAGGAATGAGGAGTTCAGGGTGCGAGAGCAGAGGGTTTCAGAGTATGGGAGGGGGCTCCGGGCTGGGACAGGGGGTTGGGACGCGGGAGAGGGTCAGGAGTGCTGGCTTCAGTCGGCGTTTATTTCAAGCAGCTCCCGGAAGCAGCAGCATGTCCTCCCCCCAGCTCCTACGTGGAGGTCGGGCCAGGCAGCTCTGCATGCCATCCCCATCCGCAGGTGCCACCCCCATCTGCAGGTGCTACCACTGCAGCTCCCATTGGCCACGGTTCCTGGCCAATGGGAGCGGCCGAGCCAGTGCTTGGGGCGGGGGCAGTGTGCAGAGCCCCCTGGCTGCTCCTATGTGTAGGAGCCGGAGGGGGGACATGCCACTGCTTCCGGGAGCCGCGTGCAGCGGGGAAAGCCTCCGACCCTGCTCCCCGGCAGGAGCTTGAGGGCCGGATTGAAAGGTCTGACGGGCTGGATGTGGCCCGTGGGCCGTAGTTTGCCCACCCCTGCGCTGGAAGAAAATGGCTGACTGGCCTCTAAAGGTAGAGGGAGAAAGGTGAATGTGACTGCTTGTGTGGGGGATCAGAAGTCCATGGAGAAGGCTGCTGTCTTCCTCCAGAACAATGCTGTAGTAAGACCAGCAGCTACCATGGTAGACTTGAAAGGACCAAGATCCTGATATGGTGACCAGGTGTCTGGTTTTCGACCAGAACACCCGATAGAAAAGGGACTCTGGCGGGTCCGATCAGCACTGCCGACCAGGCCGTTAAAAAGCCGGTCGCTGATGCTGTGGAGCCAAGGCAGGCTAGTTCCTACCTGTCCTGGGGCACTGCACTGTGCCCTGGAAGCGGCCAGCAGGCCCGGCTCCTAAGCGGGGCGGGGGGCCCACAGGGCTCTGCTCACTGCCCCCACCCTGAACACTGGTTCCACACTCCCATTGGCCGGGAACTGGCCAATGGGAGTTGGGGGGCAGTGTCTGTGGGCGAGAGCAGCACGCACTGCAGAGCCTGCTGCCTCCCCCTGCCTAGGAGCCGGACCTGCTGGCTGTTTCCAGGGCGCAGCGCGGTGCCCCAGGACAGGCAGGCAGCCTGCCTTGGTTCCGCAGCACTGCCGACCGGGCGCCGCCTAAGGTAAGCCTGCACTTCAACACCCTGCTCCAGCCCTGAGCCCCCCCAAACCTGGAGCCCCCTCATGCACCCCAAACCCCTCATCCCAGGCCCCAGCCCAGAGCCTGCACCCCCTCCTGCAACCCAACCCCTAGTCCTGAGCCCCCCCAATCTGGAGCCCCCTCCTGCACCTCAACCCCCTGCCCTGCCCAGAGCCCTCTCCCACACCTTGAACCCCTCACTACCGGCCCCACCCCAGAATCCTCACTCCCTCTTGCACCTCAACCCCCTGCCTCAACCTGCAGCCCCTTCCCACATTCCAAATACCTTGGCCCCACCCCCCAGCCTGGAGCCCCCTCCTGCACCCCAAGCCCCTCATTCCCTGCCCCACCCCCAGCTGGAGCCCTCACCCCCTCCTGCACCCTAACTCCCTGCCCCAGCCTGGAGCCCCCTCCCGCATTCTGAACCCCTCATTTCTGGCCCCACCCAAGAGCCTGCACCCCCATTTAGAGCCCTGACCCTCTCCTGCCCCCCAACCCCCTGCCCAGCCCAGTGAAAGTGAGTGAGGGTGGGGGAGAGCAAGCTTCCGGGGGAGGGGGAATGTAGTGAGCAGGGGGCAGGGCCATGGGGCAGAGGGTGGGGCCTCAGGGAAGAGGCAGGGCTAGGGTGTTCGGTTTTGTGCCAATAGAAATTTGGCAACCCTAGATCCTGATCCAGCAAAACACTGAAGCCTAAGCTTAATTTTTTAAACATATGCGTAGTTCCAATCATTGACTTCACGTGTACTTAGAGTTAAATGCATAAAATGCTTTTCTGGATTGGGGCCCAAATGACCACCGGGTGCAAGGTCCTGTCTTAGGTGCGATTCAGTTTCAGAAGCACTGTTGGCTTTGGAACTTGGAGTAGTTTAATTTGATCTTGCACCCATTGAAGTCTGTCCCTGCAGCCTGGGTGTATGTGAGGTTATTCACCTTTTATTTTTTTCCCCAGGCTTGCAATGTTTATTAGACTCTTTGGTGAACAGCCCTGGAAGCTGGCAAGTTTTGGATCACTATTGTGGTTTTGTTCTGCCAGGGTGATCCAGNAATGCCTAATGCATTCCAGTTGCTGCCTTCACAAAGCATTGAATTATAGAATTCTTTTTATTCTTCCCTTGTTAAATGTTTGTGGTTTATGAGGTTAAGGGACCTTTCTGGGTGAAGCTTTCACTGCATGGTGGTAAACCGGGTTACAAGAGTGTAATGAATTTCTCTGAGGTTAATTTCAAATAAATGGGACTCTTTTCCATTGCACCTACAGCAGAACAGAGCAGGTTTTGGGTTTTAAAATAAACTTTCATGAGCAAATATGTTGCATGCAAAGAGTGGATAGCTACAGGGGCGTGGACTAAAAACACAGAGGAAATTTATTGAAAACATAAAACTTCTGTTTTGGACTTTAGAGACTGTTTAGGAATTGAATTTGCTCAGTACACAAACCCTTCCTGACAATCTGATACCTGACAATAGCCATCCCAAGGAATGAGTCGGCTGTACACTGACAAGAGCTGCACTGAGTAATTGCTCTACCTAATGTACCCTCCAAAGGCTGTACATTTGTGATCAGTGTCTAGTTATTTAATATAGTCCAGCTTTATACCCCGTGTTTTATATTTTACCTTTTGGACAAGCACCTAGAGCTTGCAATAAGTTATTAATGCCTAGAGGCCCCAAATGAGATCAGGGGCCCATTTTACTAGCTGCTGTACAAACACACAGTGAGAGACAGTCTCTGACCCGAAGAGCTTCCAATTTAAAACAAGACAGACAAAGGGCGGGAGCGGAAATGAAGACACAGAGAGGGGAAGTGACTTGTCCGAGGTCGCAAAGCGGGGACTAAAACACTGGGTGCCTTATCTGCTAGGCCACGCCGTAAGTTATTTGGGTACAGCCGCAGCTTTTCTGGATGGAGTTCTCCTGCTTACCCATAGACATTTGTAAATGTATTTTGAATTCTGATTTTAATGATTGTAGTTCTGTCCGTTCAAGGAATGGGTATATTGTGTGCAAATAAGCAATGGTTTGAAAGTGAGTGTATCCCTGCAAGTTATGGTAATAGAATTCTGCAAAAATAACGTTTTGGGGAGGGGACAGTATTTCATCTCTACCATTATTACAAAGGCCCTGATCCTTCCAGGAGCTCCGTGTAGTTGGAACTAGAGATCTGTTTGCATGGAGATTTTTGCAGGAGTCAGGGGCCTAAGTTAGCACCCTGAGGTCACAGATCAAATCAGAGAGACCTTATTACGAATCTAGGGCCAATGACCTTTCTTGTGATATGTGGCCCAACCTTCAGCTCCTAGCATAGCAGAAGTTCGACAGGTGTATCAATATACAATAATGTCCCAGTTATACTGCGTCGAGAAGCTTTATATCACAGCAGATAAGGCTGAAGCCAGATTTCCATAAGTATGTACATGGCGTCTGTATAGTTAGGGTCCAAGGACTATGGCTCAAGGCATTTACTGGAGATTAGCTACCTCCTGCAAGCTAGTTATGAGTCACAGGACCTCTGTAAATCATTAATATCTGGGAAATACCCTTTGTTTCTATCCTTCATAGATACATTAAGCTGGATATTTGTATGGACTGACAGGTAATGAATAGATGCCATGTCCATAAAACAACAATCTCTCCACAGTTCCTCTCCCCATACCATAAGAACAGCCATATCGGGCCAGACTAATCTAGCCCAGTATCCTGTCTTCTGACCGTGGCCAGCGCCAGATGCGTCAGGACAATTATTGAGTGATCTATTCCCTTCATCCAGTCCCAGCTTCTGGCAGTTGGAGGTTTAGGGACACTTGGAGCATGGGGTTGCGTCCCTGACCACCTTGGCTAATAGCCATTGATGGACCTATCCTCCCTGTACGTATCTAATTCTTTTTTTGAACTCAGTTATACTTTTGGCCTTCACAACATCCCCTGGAAATGAGTTCCACAGGTTGACTGTGTATTGGGTGAAGAAGAACTTCCTTATGTATGTTTTAAACCTACTACCTATTTATTTCATTGGGTGACCCTTGGTTCTTGTATTATGTGAAGAGATAAATAACACTTCTCTATTCACTTTCTCCACACCATTCATGATTTTATAGACCTCTATCATATCACTCCTTAGCTGTCTCTTTTCTAAGATGAACAGTCCCAGTCTTTTTAATTTCTCTTCATATGGAAGCTGTTCCAGACCCTTAATCATTTTTGTTGCCCTTCTCTGTACCTTTTCCAATTCTGATATATCTTTTTTTTTAAATGGGATGACCAGCACTGCATGCAGTATTCAAGGTGTGGGCTTGATTGACACATTAAAAACTATTTAATCACAAACTGTATTTGAGTGTTGGTGTTGGTGTTAGTGGCTAGTTGCTGAAGACAGATGTTTACAGGAAACCCCTGCAATTATATAGTTGGCTCTCTTCCTCTCACCATGAGCATCATTCCCCTTTCTCAAGGATACTTTCCTACAATGCTTCTGGGCAGTGCAAAAGCTGTAACCCAGGGGTCGGCAACCTTTCAGAAGTGGGGTGCCGAGTCTTCATTTATTCACTCTGATTTAAGGTTTGGCGTTCCAGTAATACATGTTAACGTTTTTAGAAGGTCTCTTTCTATAAGTCTATAATAGATAACTAAACTATTGTTGTATGTAAAGTAAATAAGGTTTTTAAAATGTTAAAGAAGCTTAATTTAAAATTAAATTAAAATGCAGAGCCCCCCGGACCGGTGGCCAGGACCCGGGCAGTGTGAGTGCCACTGAAAATCAGCTCGCGTGCCGCCTTCGGTACCCATGCCATAGGTTGCCTACCCCTGCTGTAACCTCATGTAATGGAAAGGG
>QXTE01000067.1:2101993-2126133 GCA_003942145.1 Platysternon megacephalum
CCCCCCCCGGCCCGGGACCCCTTACCATGAGGCTCCTAGCAGCATGTTTTGCTCTATGCAGAGCCAGACACGCTGACCCGCGGGAGCGGGCAGCCCCGCCCCTCAGAATGCTGCACGCGCGGCAGCATGGCTCCAGGGGAGGGGGGAAGGCGGGGGAGGGGCCGGCGACTTGCTGTGCTCAGCCACGCCGGGAGAGTGGGGCCATTTTCCCACCCCTGCATTAGGGTGTGCCTGGGCACACCCCATGCGTACGCCTATGGTTTTAACATGGTTATTAAGTACTAGTGTAGATGGGCTTTCACACGTGTTAAAAATGTGCTATCTGGTTGTAGTCAACCCTAATCTGGGATTAACTACCACCAGCTAGAATAAGAACGACCATACTGGGTCAGACCAAAGGTCCGTCTAGCCTAGTATCCTGTCTTCCAACAGCGGCCAGTGCCTGGTGCCTCAGAGGGAATGAACAGAACAGGTAATCACCAAGTGATCCATCCCCTGTCGCCCACTCCCAGCTTCTGGCAAACAGAGGGTAAGGACACCGTCCCTGCCCATCTTGGCTAATGGCCATTGATGGACCTATCCTCCATGAATTTATCTAGTTCTTTTTTGAACCCTGTTATAGTCTTGGCCTTCACAACATCCTCTGGCAAGGAGGTGCACAGGTTGACTGTGTGTTGTGTGAAGAAATACTTCCTTTTGTTTGTTTTAAACCTGCTGCCTATTAATTTCATTTGGTGAACCTTAGTTCTTGTGTTTTGAGAAGGAGTAAATAACACTTCCTTATTTACTTTCTCCACACCAGTCATGATTTTATAGACCTCTACCATATTCCCCCTTAGTTGTCTCTTTTCCAAGCTGAAAATTCCCATTCTTATTAATCTCTCCTCATATGGAAGCTGTTCCATACCCCTAATAATTTTTGCTGCCCTTTTCTGGAGAACTAGTGTCTCACACTTTTAGGCCTGGTCTACACTAGGATATTAGCTTGGTATAACGATGTCACTCAGGAGTGTGAAAAATCCCCACCCTGGAGTGAGGCAGTTGAACCGACCTAACGCCCAGTGTAGACAGCACTAAATCGATGGGAGAATTCTCCCATTGACCTAGCTACCATCTCCTGGGGAGGTGGAATACCTATGCTGACAGGAGAACCTCTCCCATCGGCATACGTAGCGTCTTCACTGAAGTGCTACAGCGGCACCACTGCAGTGTTTTAAGTGTAGACAAGCCCCTTAGTATTGCACAAATGCCCTTAACAGAATTCAGATTAGGGCCTTGTTTTGCAGCTAAACTATATGGCTGATTTGGGGCAATTCCCCCAGTGTAGTGTAGGCCTAGGAGTTACTAACTGAAGTAGCTGCCGTTGACAAGTGCCCCCAGGGTGATGTTCTTTTCAGTTTTGTTTACACTGTATTCTACCAGTTTATTACCACGTTATATCATACGAGCTTTGACTTCTTACTCCTGTTCCTGTAGCATGTTCTGCCTCTTAGTAATGAAAGATTAGAGCAAGAGAAAGCCAAGTAATTAGTTACCTTCTCCCATGGAGAAGCTTATGTTTCAGTAACAGAAACTGACTTAATCCTAATCATCTGCAAATGTCGCTCCTAAGAGATTTACCAAGGCTCCCTTATCTGGAGGGAGCTTCTGAAAAGGCCAGTGCATTCTTGCTATGTCTTGTACTCTGATGTTATTGGGAACCTACCTAAACCTACCTATTGTAACTCCCATGTGAAATAATACAAGTGGTCTCCATGTTGAATCTCTGAAATCACATACACTTTAATAAGTGAATCATGGTTTGCTAATATGCTGAGAGGACTGGGAACTTGAGCGATGATATAGATGGGAATCAACACCAGCATCAGGAGGGGACAAAGGACCTGCCTTGATTCCCATGTTCCCTTCCCACCAGAGTCTTGGATGACATTTTTCCCATCATATTTATATGGCATTTAGTGGTAGATATATCCCCAAAGATCATCTGCTTGGTGTTAATACAACACCGGCACAACACCAACCTATTATAAACACTGTAGAAGAGACTGAGGGTACAGTGTACAGGTCTCTTCCACTTGTCCAACAATGGCCTCCTTTCTATCCTTTCATGCAACCTAGCAACTGATTGGTGAGAACTTTCTTCTCTGAAACTGCCTCCTTAGCACTCTCCACCTTGTCGGCTGCCAGGGATGGACATATGATCTGTGAAGCCTAACCATGCAGGTGGAGGAGTCCCAGCCATGGATTACCCTCTCTCTGAATACGGAGGATGGAAGGAAATTAGGTCTTGTATTCCCTCCTATCCCAATGCCTGAAGTGGGGAATAAAGCTGTAAATTGCTGATGCATCATGGGGCTTCCAGCGATTCTTGTGCTTTAAAAACAACCTTCTGAACTCCCCTTCTCTTTTCAAATCTCGCATCTTTGCTCCCTGGCCTTTACCTATTAATCCCTTTCTTCCTCTGCTGCTATGTATTTCACTCTGTAAAGTGGTTTGAGGTAGTGATTTGTGTGAAAGACACTGCACCAAGTGGTATAGGCATTGCCCAGCGTTCCTCTGGCATGATTCATCTTACTATTGCACTTCCCAATGAACAGACAAATCCAGTCCCAATCTTGTTCAGTGATAAGCAGTTTGGGACGAAGTGCAATATTATTGTTCTCAATTCCTCTATATTCTGCTGCTTTAACTGCCTCTTAATGGAATATTACAGAATGCAAGAGATACCCCACTAAAGGTATTCAATGTGCTTACTACTCGATTGCAATTGTATCCAACAACTATATTGAAGTTTGTCAGAGAAACCAAGATGGGACGGTTTTGGAGATTTCATGGTCCAGCTACCATTCAATGAAGCTGCCCTTATTATGCCAGTGGACTAAGTAGCAGCCTTTTTCCCCAGCTATTTTTAGTTGCTTCTTACAATGAGCTTTTGGACTAATTTGCCCAGATGACTTCTCCACCGAAAGTGGATTAGGGAGAAAGAAGCGAGTGACGAATAAGTCTTGAATGCCTGTTTTGACAGGGTTACTATTTTTCTCTTTTATCCCAAACCTGATCCATCTCTTTCCTCTGTGGGTTTCAGAGCCCGTGACAAAGGCCTGACATATCCCTCAGAGGCCTCTTCATCACTTTAAGCTGCTCTTAGATTTGTTATTGGTTTGGTCATCAGTATTTTTTTTTTCTATAAACATCTTCCCCCTCCCCCTAACACACACACACACACACACCAATTCTCCAGGAGAATCAGGAACTGAAGCGCTGGCTCCTTTTAAAATCAACACAGATTCTTTAAAAAAAAAAATTGGGGTGTGGAAAAAAATCTTTCATCTGTACATGTGTATATATTAATGTTAATAATATGTAGTGCTTTATATCTTCATAGTGCTTTATAAACGTTGAATTGCTAATCCTCACAGTGCTCTCTGAGGAAGGTTGGTGATCACATCCCTATAGCAAAGCTGGGAAACTGAGGGTATGTCTATGCAACAATTAAACACCCGCAGCTGGCATGTGTCAGCTGACTTGGGCTTGTGGGGCTATAAAACTGCGGTGTAGATGTTCGAGTTCAGGGAGCCTGCAATTAAATGTTTGTGTGCAAACCTTAATTTAAAGCCTTCCCCTATATCAGTAGGATCGGTCTTTAAATGGGATTGTGATGTTCATTGAGGATTATTTTAAATGTCAGGGTTCCTAATGATTTGGGTTGTGACTATGGCAAATGTATTGATTTTGGATTATGACCAAGTGGGATTAGCCTAGGGCTGACTCACCACTCTGTCCACCTGCACAGACCAAAGTGTTAGATAATTGATTAGGACTTGGTGATTAATCAGTTAATGCAGGGATTCGGTTTGTCAGCTGGGGACTAAATGGGACACAAGGAAAGATAGGGGGGCTGGAAGGAAGAAGCCCAGGATCTATCAGAGGCGAGCCCCCCCGTGCCAAGGGTGGTATATTGCAGCTTGGGAAAAGCCTCATGGTGTTGAAGCTGCAGAAGACACTGTGAATAAAATACACTGTGGTGAGTTTATGTACGAGTGCGTGAGGGAGCACACCCTGTGTATTGCAGTAGTACTCAGAGATCCCAGTTAGGATTGGAGCTCCGTTCTGCTAGATGCTGCACAAACGCCTACAAAGGGACTGTACAGTCTTAGGCCGGATCCTGCAAACTGAACTGTGTGGATGGATCTTTGTGCCAGTGTAGAGCCTAAGTTACTTCAATAGGGCTCCGGGTAAGCATGAGAGCCTGTCCCAGGGGATCAGCTTAGAAGCTGGGGCCTAAGAAGATAAATGACATATGAAGGCTACATAGAAGAGGGATACAAACATTTTACTTTACTCCACTGAAGACTTTCTCTCTTTTCTGAGGTGCCTGTTACCAGGGTATCTAAGCGTTGTTCAAAGTCAGTGGGAGTCTTGCCATTGATCCCAATGAGAGTAAATCCTGCCCATTGACTCCACTGAAATTACAAGTACAGTATAAGTAAGGGTTTGCAGTTGTGATCCATGCTTTTGAATATAACCCTATGTGCTTCACAGCCCTGAAGCCTCACTCATCCTAGACACTGGAAGGTGGGTCCTGCTGGTGTGTACTGTTATGCTTGATCATAAAACTGAGATGGGGAAAGCCCTCCCCCAGCCTCCAGGCTAATGGAAAGCAGAACCATTTCCCCCGTCATTGTCTTGTGTCCATAGGCTGTTTTAAGTTTTATGGCTAATGGGCAGCATAAGGTGCTTTTTGGAGAAAGATGATAGTTCTGAGATTTAATACTGACATAACAGGTAAAGCGTTGTATCGATTTGTTGTTCTGGCCCATTCCCAAGTGACATGCCAACCCCTTATACAAAACCCTCTATTGTTTACCAGCAAGGACACGCACATGTAGCATGCTGCAGTCCTTGTTACTAGAAGCAGCGTAAGAGTCAAAGAGAAATACAATTATAAGGATTAAAGATTAAAACTAATTCTCAGTTGTTCAATGGAGCGAACTGCAAATGGTTATTAAAGTCTTATGAGCTGCTTACAACAAGGAGGAGATGAACATTATACTGTGTGCAGGGGAGTGAGATTTCCAAAGCATTACAACCTTTAATTTAGAGATTTAATCTACAAGCAATTAATATAATGTTCTTTCTGTCTTGTGACTAGAGAAACTTTAGTTCATTAAAACACTTTGGTTGAGGAGGAGAAAGGAGAGGTAAAAGCCCTGATTCAGGAAAGCATCCCAGTTCACAAAAACGCATAAGCATGTGTTTAAGGATTACGGCTCTCATTGAAGTCAATGGGGTGTCAGCACATGCTTACATACTTTTCTGAATCTGGGCCAAAGTTAGGGTCACAGTGATTCCAGGAGTAATTTAGATACATTAGAGATCAAAAGACAAAGGTTGAGTTGGTTATTTCGTTGTGGGTCAGAAGGTTATGAGCTGGTAGTTCAAGCAAGGACTTGTTGATTAATGAGCTATAGGATATTACATCTGACATTTGAGGGGAAGGACAAGCTGATTCTAAAGTAGCTTTCTTCACTATCCAAACAGATTGATTAATAATAATAATTAATAATGTTGTCTGAGACCTGTCAGTTTGCTTGGCACCATACAAATATTGAAGACACGGTTCCTGCCTCAAAATATGGATATTCCAAACACTTGGCTTGCAAGTAGCTCTTACACAAATAGCCCCATTTCACTACTCAAGCAAGCTTTTGTAGGGTTGGGCCCTAAATCATATGTAAACGGTATAGCTCAGTCAATTCATATGTCCATCCTTCAAGTGGTGCAGTAGTTTTGTTTTTGACATATGTAGGGCCTGTGCTTGGTGGCTGAAAATGGAAGCCCTCACAGAAGTGAGTTTGGAGTAGAGTGAATAGGGTGACCAGATGGTCTGATTTTATAGGGACAGTCCCGATTTTTGTGTCTTTTTCTTATATAGGCTCCTATTACCACCCCCACCCCCTGCCCTCTGTCCCGATTTTTCACATTTGCTTTCTGGTCACTCTAAGAGTGAATCAGAGCAGATTTCAAACACCGCAGATTTCAGGGGCATTTAGGTTTGGGGTTAGGTTTCACTTTCTAAAGCTAGGGGCCAGCTACAAAATATTGATCTGAGTTTAGATTCCAAATCTCTCCAAGTTTCAGAGAGGAATCTAGGGCTTTGATTCAGCCCCAAATCTGGTTTTAAGAAATGTTAAATTTTATTTTTACTGGTACTTTCTAGGTCAGGGGTTCTCAACCTTTTTCTTTCTGAGGCCCACCCCAACATGCTATAAAAACTCCACAGCAACTGGTTTTCTGCATATAAAAGTCAGGGCAATTGCCTGGGGCCCCATGTCACGGGGCCCCCATGAAGCTACGTTGTTCAGGCTTCGGCTTCAGCCCTGCGTGGCAGGGCTCCGGGCCCTGGGCTTCAGCCCTATGCGGTGAGGCTTTGGCTCTCTCTACCCTGGGCCCCAGCAAGTCTAACACTGGTCCTGCTTGGCTGACCCCCTTGAAACCTGCTCGCGGCCCCCTAGGGGGCTCCAGACCCCTGGTTGAGAACCACTGTTCTAGGTGAAAACAAGAACAGTATATGACCGTGCCTGACCATATATGGTAGCACATATGCCTTCAACTTATATACAACCCCCCAAACAAACAGACAAGGTATGTCTCTAGTCTACTGAAATATCATTATAACTGAGTCTACTCAGTAGCAATAAAGGTGATATTTTGAAATGTGCTCAGTGTTGGCCTCACTCTGCTCCTATTTAATGTCAATATGAGCAGAATCAATACCATTGACTTTAATGGGGGAGGGGGGTGGGAGGGGAGAGTTAGACCAATGATTATGAAAATCTCAGCCAAGTGGTATATTTCTCTGGTAGTTGACTCCGCGTTACTTTGTTTGCTGTCACTGAAGAGCACTGTAAGCCTTCATCCTCAGTAAATAATATATACATATTTAGGTCAGAGTCTCCCCGGTGAAACCTGGTGTTTTAGTCCATCCTCAGTTCACAAGGCTGGTGTGTGGAGACCCTGGGAAAGAGGATGCAATGTTGATAGGACGCCAGGCTGGGCATCAGGTTTCATTTTCTGCCACAGACTCCCTGTGGGATCTTAGATAAGCAGCTTCATTTCTGTGCCCATTTCTCCATTTGTAAAACTGCTGCTTCTCCAGCTTTGTAAAGTACTTGGCGTTCCATGCATGAAAAGTATGAAGTATTAGTAAGCATGATAGAGATAAACAGAAGTCAGAATACTTCTTCCTACAAGTAATCAGTCTGTCTGGAACCTGAATATTTTATAAATGAGCTTTTTGATATTATTTTTTATGATGGAAATCCCCAACCCTTGGGGTTGCTTTCCCAAAGAAGCCAGAATCAGCTATAGCCAAGAGTACCCAAGGTAAATCAGGTCCTTCCAGCTCCTTTCAGGCAGTGGGCCCAGAGGGGCCTGATTGGGATGTCTATTCCAACAGCCTCCGTCCACTACCCTTCCACATGGGAGAAACTTTCACAGCATCCTGATGTCATCAACACTTAGCTGCAAAATGTAGAGATTGGACATATTTTCATTTGTTGCATTGCCTTTGGTTGTTAACTCCCCTTCATCCCAACCCTCTCCTAATGCTGTAACCCCCTAATGTTCCCACTCCATCTGAATCCTGTATTTCAACTGGGAGAGAATTAAACTTGTTTGGAATTTTTCAACAAACCGTTTTTCACCCAAAATGCCGATTTGTCAAAACTAACATTGTTTGTGAAACAGCATCGGTTTCAACAAATCTCCCGACTTGAACAATTTTTGGGAAAAAGAAAAATGTTCAAAATTGTTAAAACATCCCATTTCAACATTTTCAAGCTAGAAGTTTAGGGTTTTAGAATTTAAATGATTTTTCATTTTGAAATTTTAGTAAATTTAGATTTTAAAAAAGGTCAAAATTAAAACAACGCTGTTTGAAATGATCAAGATGAAACATTTTTCAGATGTTTAATTCTCAAAAGCTTTCAAGATTTTGACTTTGGGGAAGTTTTTTTGTATCTTGAAAATATTCCCTGGATGGGAAAACCGTTTCTTTTTTATCCCAACTCTAACAGATAATTCTGTTTGACCCCTGTGCTTTTATGGATAGTACATGGGGAAGTTCTAGCTGTTTTCTACTGCAGTTGCTTGATTCAGGCCAGAAACAGCTCTGTTGTTTCTTGGTGTGGGGAAGGTAATCTCTGCTCTGAAACCATATCCAAAAAGTTTTTCCCTCCTCCTCTAGAGGGGAAGCCCAAGATATATGCTCTTGATTTATCCCCTTGAAGGGACGGTTCTGCTTGGCGGCACTTGAGGCATCCTACCGATTCCTTGGTGTTGTTTTTATCCCTCTGATCTTTCCCCCAGCCTAACCTCCGGGCCCAGGATGAGAGAAGGTAAAGGGAAGACGGAGTTACAATTTGTTTGACATTTGGCTGCTCCATCTTTTGCATATCACTGTGTGGCTGACAGGATGTTTCTTGCAGAAAATACCTTGCATGCTATAATCTCTGTGCATTAACTGATCACAACATAAATGCTTGTCCATTAATCCACTGCCTTCCTGTATGTCTTTCATCTCCTTGCTTTCCAGCATTCTCCTGTTTCACTTTTCCCCCTCCTTTGTCTTTAACTCCTTTTTAATACAACCTATGTCAGGTTCATAGCTCCAGGCTGTGGAAACAGGGGCAGATATTGTAAGTAGATGGATAGACGAAGTTAGTAAATATACCACCCAAAGTTGAAAGCTATCCTTCCTGCAAGGGACTATCTAGATTTGATTTTCTGACAGACATATTTCCATATCCACTGACATCAATAGCCTAATGGCTTTTGTGCAGTACATTAGCTAAAAGTATACAACATACACCCAGATGATTCTGATGATAATACTATTGGTTTGATTTTATCTACTCATTACATTGGCAGGTTGTATGATAGAAGTTTTGAAATTTACTAAGAACTAGGTGTTTTCTTATTATTTTGGTTATTTTGCTATTCAGATTTTTAGTATCTAATTTAAATTCTCTAGCTGCAATGACTGTGTTTGAAACATATGCTAGTAATGCTATTTAAATGCAGAAAGTTAGAGCTGAAAACCAGAATTCAATCAGAGAAGCCATAAATTATTACATTTTAAGAAGGACTTTTTATGCAGGAGAAATCTGCAGCTATATTACTTAATTACCAAAGCCATTTGCACTAAAGCTTTCTACCTCCTAGTCACTTGTCTGCAACTATTTGATCCTGCAGTGAAGCTGAACTTGTGATGTCACAGATTTCTTGGCAGCTGATTTGTCTGGTCATGAGCTAAGGATTATGACTTCACTGCGGAAGAAGTAATTGGGCTGGGAGGGAGAAAACCCATTTTATTTACAAACATCTTCAATAACAGGAAAAGGGAAGAAACGAGCACCATCAAGAGGTAAAATGTTTCAGTACACCTCTACCCCGATATAATGCGACCCGATATAACACGAATTTGGATATAACGTGGTAAAGCAGTGCTCCGGGAGGGGGGGGGGCAGGGCTGCGCACTCCGATGGATCAAAGCAAGTTCGATATAACGCGGTTTCACCTATAACGCGGTAAGATTTTTTGGCTCCCGAGGACAGCGTTATATCGGGGTAGAGGTGTACGGCTCTTTAGCTAGCGAAGTTCAACATCACGATTAAAAATTAAATGCATGTATGGAACCTCCCTTTTGCTCTCTGTTAACATACTCATCTGTGTGTCTCCCCAACCATCTGGTCTATGAATTTTTCCTACCCATTGCTTCACTCTGGAGGTCATTTCTCCCTGACAGTATTTCCCCATTTACCTTTGAAGGGACTGTTCATCCCTCACCCCATATCTTTCCCCACGTGCTTTGGGGGTTCTTCCTTTCCTCCTCAGGGGATTCTCCCTCTGGATCCTGTTCCTGGAGGCAGGAGCGCCGCCAGCCTTTTCGGCGCCCTAGGCAGCGGAAGGTCCCGCCCCCAAAATGCCACCCCCGACAGCGGTGGCGGAAGGTCCAGCCCCCAAAATTCCGCTGACAACCGCCTAGGTCGCCTAATGGGTTGCGCCGGCCCTGCCTGGAGGAGGAATGGAGAAAGAAGCTGCTTCCCAGAACCTGCTTCTGTGGGGCTCAACAGCAGAAAGAGTGGGGAGACTGGGGCTCTGTGGCAGCAGGGCCCAAGGAAGGAGAATGGAAAAGAGGGAGAAAAAGACTGTGGGCCAAGTAACAGCAGCAGGGACAGGAGCTGGGGCCAGCTGGAAAGAGCCTCTTCTGAGCCTGGGTACAGTGGCCACCAACTGCACAAAGGCTGCTGGGGAAGAGGGAGGTGAAGAGAAGGAGCCCAGTCAGGCACAAGGTTGCTTGTCAGCTCCTCCTGCTCTGGCTCTGACTCTGACTCCCTCCTAGACCTTTGCCCTTGTTCATACCTCATGTTAGCTAACATGCGGTAACTAGCCCATTCCATTTGCTGCCACTAGAACCCACGGAGTGTCTCTTCACTAGGAAAAAATGTGTGTTCTTACCTCATGTTAGCTAACACATGGTAACTTACATGAGGTAAAATCCTAGAGAAGACCAGGAAGTTTGCAGGTTTCACGTGTGTTAGTAGGGTGTGCTAAAAACTATGAGGGAGCCTAGGGTTTATCTCAACCTACTAACTAGTATTTAAACTACAAACCGCCCTAGTTTCACTGGGCTTCTACCTCATGTTCGTTACCGCATGTTAGCAGTAGTGTAGACTGAAGTGTAGACCTAACCTAAGAAAAGGGACGGATTCTACTCCCCAGCAAGGAACTCTTCATGAAGGTAAGAGAGGGTACTCAGTGAGGGCAAGGGTGGCAGAACCGGGAGATCAGACTCATGGCAGGTTGCTAGTGAAATCCATGGGTTGGTAAAAGTTTGGGCACTAGTGGGCAATGGGAAATTCATAACAGAAATCTTAGAAATGTGGATATTTTCTTTAATTATTTGTATGTACATTTCTATAGCAGTCACTGCCTTAATGCTTCGGTAAGTCTATCACTGAACTTACAAATAAAGACCAAAAAACTCAGCAAGGTTTGGTGATCATGTTGCAATGCTTTGTGCAGCTGCATTTCTTCCATGACAGGCTGGGTCTAAAGGTGAAACTTACATTGTCTTGAGCAGCAGTTTATAAAATGAACCCTTGGTCATTTTTATAAAGATAAATGATGCTGTTGGTCAAGGGGTCAGGTTCACAGGAAGGCCTGTTCTTACCTCCCTGGAGTCTGGTGCAGGACAGTTTGTTTGGCTGAGAGGCGTCTCTGATGACAGCAAAACTGAGAGGCATTGAAATGTTACCTATTGCAATGATAAACTGCACTCCACCGTGCATATGTTAGTTTTAACGCTGTATAAGAAATACCAGGTCTGTCAATGCATGATGAGAAGTGACTTGATAATGGTTTAAATGTAGCTTCACAGGGAGAATATACCAAGGGCTCTTTAACTGAGCAGAGAAAAGCAAAACATTGGGCTAAATATAGGGGTAACTGGGTGAAATTTAGTATTTTGTAATATACCAGAGCAGAGGTCAGACTAGATGAGCTGAATGATCCCTTCTGACCTTGAACACTCTGAATCTATTTCATTAGTTTGTAGCAACATCTTTTGGGCTTGGGTACCTAGTTTTAAGGTTTTTACTTCCTTTGAGGAGGTGGAGATCAGTCACTTAACACTAGAACTAGTTTCAAAAGTGAACAATTTCAGTGAAAAGTTTCATTGTGAAATTGCGGTGAGTTCTCTTTAATCAGTACTAGAAGGCAGGAACAGTGAAGATATTGAGTTGAGGGTCACAGTCTGTCAGTCAGGGAGTGCTGTGTGACTTGCATTAGTTGGCTGAGATGTGGGACTCTGTAGTAAAGTGGTCAGGATAGGGTTAACTGCATTTCTGAGAGTCTTATGGTGGGAACCGTTCTGCACCCCTTACTTACTTCCTGTTTTAGTCCATGAGCATCTCCCCCACACCTAGGGTTGCCAACTGTCCCGGTTTCGCCGGGAGTCTCCTGGAATCAGGCCCTATCTCCCGGAGGCTACTGAAGCCAATCCGGGAGATTTTAGGTGACTAGAAGTCCAGCGGCGTAGTGGGGCTAAGGCAGGCTCTCTACCTGCCCTGGCCCCGCGCTGCTCCCAGAAGCGGCCGACATGTACCTTCGGCATGCCCCGCGTGCTGCCCCCACCTTGAACCGCAGCCAATGGGAGCTGCGGGGGTAGTGCCTGCAGGCTAGAGGGATGTGCTGGTCGCTTTCAGGAGCCGCCCAAGGTAAGTGCTGCCCTCCTCGCCCACCCTTACGCCCAGCCCTGAGCCCCCTCCTGCACCCAAACTCCCTCCCAGAGCCATGGGTGAAAGTAATATTAAATTCTTACTGGTATGGGGGCCGGCTCCAGCCCCTGGAAGGGGCGGGGCTGGGGGGGGGTCAGCCTCCCCCAGCCAGCCCATCTGTGCTGCCTGGCCCCTGCCGCCCAGGGCTCTGGGGCTCCGGCCGCTGCTGCGGTAGCGGTGGCAGCGGCTGGGAGCCGTGGGCCCGGGGCAGCTGCCCCTTTTGCCCCCCCCCCGTCAGCGGCCCAGGGGCGGGGACAAAAGGGGCAATGATGTTAAAGCGCTGCGGTGGCAGCACTTTAACGTGGGCTGCGTATGGGCCGGTACTGGCTTCTTACCAGTACGTTGTACCGGCTCACGTTCACCCCTGCCCAGAGCCCACACCCACTCCTGCACCCCAACCCCCTGCCCCAGGCTCAGCCCAGAGCCCCTTCCCACACTCCGAACCCTTCGGCCGCACCCCCCAAGCCCAGAGCCTGCACCCCCTCCTGCATCTCCACCCCCTGCCCCAGCCTGGTTAAAGTGAGTGATGGAGGGAGGGAGGGAGGGAGGGGGGCTAGAATGAGCGGGGGGAGGGCCTCAGAGAAGGGGCAGGACAGGGGCGTGGCCTTGGGGAATGAGCGGGGCAGGGGGCAGGGCAATGGTCTTTGTGTTTGTGCAATTAGACAGTTGGCAACCCTACTCCCATCCCATTCTATTTGATGCAGTTAAATAAAGCAGCAAGTTCCTAGCCTGTGGTCCTATGAATTGACTTATTTTGTTGCTCTTCGCAGTCCGTTGACAAAAGGGATCAGAGTGAGAATGGAGCTGTCTGACTTAGTTCTCCCTGTTTTAAAACACAAACCAAAACAGACCCATGAGATTCATTCCCAATTTGAAATACTCCCAGTCCGCAGCATAGGATATATTTGTTATGTTTTATATTAGACGGCAGTGTACCTGATTTTGTGTTCTACTCTATTGTACCTGCTGTGTCTTTAGTGGGGACTTGGTCACCCAGTGCTGGTTAACTTCATTGGGAACTGAGTGTCCGCAGTTCATAGGCAGCTTTGTAACTCTCAGCCTTTGACTACAAGCTTGTTGAGGAGGAGACCTGCTAATTCCTTGGCCCACATCACCTGTGGTACAGCACTGTATACACAGGCGATTCACAGTGCTTCACAATAGATGAAGTGTGGGTTGAAAATTTGGCAGTAGGGAATTTTTCTCCTTCTCCAAACTTGGGCCAGCTTTTGAGCTGTGACGTTTGCATGGAAGCCCAAAGGGTTGGTTGCTCTGCTTGTGCTCAAAGCTGGCCCCAGTCTTGGTCCTTGGTTCCTGATTATTATGAATGGGGAATTCAGCAAATGCTTCCATAATTTCTTCATGGCATAAAATGATGTAGGGAGTGATCAGCACAGTGGCTATCTGCTTGGATCTGGCTGCTTCTGTGTTCACTTGAGCTGCTTTTAATCCAAATAATAATGCAGTCCATACACAGGTATAATTTCTACTGGCCTCGGTGGGAGTCTGGCCTGAATAAGGAGTTGGCCAGTGATGTAGTTTAGTAGGTAACTGGTTAAGAAAGAAATGTGCTGTGGGGATGCAGTTGCCGTCACAGCGGTGAGGCCCAGAACTCCTCAAAGTGCAATTCTGCAACAGAAATCCCCTTCTTGTAGCCTATTCGTCAAAACAACTGCTTTGTGTTAAAGCAGCACAAATAGCCTTTGGCCAAAAGCTTTCTAAAGTGCTGTTTCTTGGGGGCCATTCTGTTTTACCTATTTGTGGTCCCTATACAAGGGGTTAGCATACTATGCGGCTTAATAAATTCCAGTGTCGGATTTCCATTGTCTCTTTGTTCTTTGTTGCCAAGGAAGCCAAATATTATTTCTCTCCTTGAAAGAAGCTCCTAATACAATGGAACTGCATCAATGGGGAAGGGGAGAAATCCCTGTAGAAAAACTGCTTTTTTCCCCCTTCACTTTCTGCTTTTACAGGGGTGGCTGCAGGGATGTAGCTAAGTATGGGCTGACCTCTTCCCCTCTGGCCAGAGCCTCAGCTCCTGCAACTGGGTGTGCCTCCTCTGAAATCAATGGAATCTTTACATCAGCTGGGGATCTGGCCCTGAATGTTTAGGCCATGGAGCTCATTATCTCCAGGCAGCGATTCTATTGGTATTGAGTGCTTCCACTTGTCCCTGTGTTCCAGGCCAATCCTTTCCCCATTTTACTTATCTTTTCATGGCACCCTTCCCTATGGCATGAAAATGAACACTTACAGGTATCTATCGTAGGCACGTCTATGGTGCCGATTACTGTAGTGTCTGAGCACCTTACAATCTTTAATTAATTTAGCCTCATAATCCCCTTGATATGAGATACATAAATATTATCATATCTATGGGGAACTGAGGCAAGGTCATCCAGGGAGTCAGTCTGTGGTAGAGCAGGGAATTGAACCCACATCTCTTAAATCTTAGGTTGGCATGCTAACCGCTGGACCAATCTTCCACTAAATCAGCCTTCCCTGTTCTACCTATTTCTGTGTAAAGACTGCTTGGCCTGAATGTCTGCCTGTTGTTTACATACTGTGTCAAACACTAGCATCACTGTAACTATGGACCATTCTCTCCTTTGTGCTGCTTCCTTTTCACATCATGTACCTCTATAACGTCAGGTATATTCTGAGTGTTTAACTACTGACTCCATTGGGCATCTTCCCATAGCCATCCCTTTGAAATGTACACAACTGCAAAACAAAGTAATACGAAATATCTAGTCAGCCAAATAGTTGAGTGAGAAATTAAATTGACTCTATCTGCTGCACAATGGGCCTTCACCCAGATCTGGTTTTAGTGATTAGGAGACCAAGGGGCTGGAATGCCCATGTACTGTGCCGTGTTGTAGACCACTGTTGATATGTTAAGGGTCAGTGTTTTTCCAGGTAAAAAACTCCCTCCACAGCATTGGGTTGGCTTATTAGGAAACAAAGTTGTTCAGTGTTCACACCAATTAAAATAAAAAAACATCTTAGCATATCTGACTAACAAATATCCCCAGCTTAACTTCCCTGCGATGAAAGACTCTGAAGCCAAATGTATTTTTTTTTTTTTAAATTCTGTAACCTGGTGGCATGATTCAGTAGCAAAAAAAAATACAGTTGCAATTGGCAAGGTCTTTTCCTTGAAGAAGCTATTTGTTTATAAAAGGAAAGCACAATGAGGAGGTAACAAGTAGAGAGAGAAATGGAAAACTCAATGGATTTGGGTTCAAACCATGTGAGTGGCCTTAGGTGTGGAGCCTATCCTGCTTCCTCTGATTCCGAAGCAAGTGTGATATGGTCCCCCTTCATGAGCACCTGAATGAGGGGAGGGGCATGGTGAGTTGAGGTTAACTTCTCGTCTGCTGGAGGTTAGGTAGCATTCTGGCACCCTATCTCATTGGGTTAGTTTTTCCTAAATTGAATTAAAAACATTAGTGTATGGAATGTGCCCCCCGTCTTTTTTAACATTACAAAATACAATATAACAGTAACCCATCTCCTGGGGTGCAGTTAGTTTGCTTTTGACAGGATAATGCAAAGCCAGCAAATATACAGATACGCATACAAACTGTGTTAAAAGAACGTTAAAGTTGCAAAGTCAAGCACTCAGAAGTTAGTAAATGCCAGAATTAAGGATTCCTCTACAACCTTAATTTTGCCCCTTACCACAGACTCATCACCCCATCTCTTTGCCCAGCCAGTCCCAGTCTCCCTCCCCTCTCTGGGTAGCACTACCTGCTCTGACTATAATATAGCTCAGAGGAGGCTGCTGACATCACGTAATGGGAACTTGAATCAGGAAGTGCAATGTTATGGGAAGCAGACACATTAGTGTCTAATCAGGAAGGTTTAACACCTACAGATGGATTACCCTTCCTCTAATTATTGTTGTTTTCCTCCTTCCCTTTTTCTTGCCTCTCTCTTTTATTTCAAACTTCCTTTCTGTAATTATTTCCCCACCTTTGCCTAAGTGGCTTAGAGTCCCCCACTCTCGTTGCCAGGGCTAGCTCTCCTGGGAACTGCGTGGCCAAGCAGTGACCAAGAAGAGGTGCACTTCCATCAGCTTAGATTTCCCTCAGCCTCCTCTGTTTTCTCACTTTATCATTTCTCTACTTTTTTCCCCTCTGTTTTTTCTCTTAGTTGTTTAACTCCCCCCTATTTTGTCTCTCTTCTCATGCTCCATCTCTCCTCATTTTCTTTCCTCTCTTGGGTTCATAAAACTGCCAAGGCCTGGCTATTGCCAGAAGAAATACATTTTTGCAGGCAAGGGTCATTGGCAGGGCAAAACCATGGCTGCCATTACGTGTCCTGTAGAAAAAGACACAGTTTGTTCCAAAGCCACTTCTCTCATTAGCCCTATAAGCAAATCGAACAATATTATAAATAAATAAGCAATTTACTGCAGAAGGGAAAGAGTGAGGTTTAAATCCCTGTGCTGAGGGCAGGAGTTATATCTGCTCTTTGGATCTTCCCAACCAGTAACCCCAGAGAGATACGGATGGAGATGATACACTGGGGAGAATTCACCCAGGTCTCAGTTTAGCCTGCAGTTGCCTTTTGTGTGCATCACAGACCTTTCCCTTGCCGACAGCCACTGATCATAGTTCAGTACAGTTTCCAGCCTGTTCAGCGGATCCATTGCTATTGAGCTATTTGGCAGATGTGGGCAGGAAAGCTACCTATCACCTGCCTGTATTGCTCAGCATCAAATAATGACAATCTTGAGGTTCCATTAGTGAGGAAAAAAAACACTTCAATAACATAAACATGAGATTGTTAAAATGTTCATAAACATTGATGGAAGAAGCTAAAATTTTGGTTAGGGGCACTCTCCTGTTGAGGAAACCAGGATTCCTGCTTGCTAGATGAGATGGTGTGGTGCAATATAGCATAGTGTAGACAAGGCTTCATTCTTTCTTTATCTCCCACATAAGGTGATCAGGGTTTCAGATCTGCTATCCAGGGCAACTTCTGTCCAGGAGTTATTTCACTTGTCTCAAAAAACACACAGAATTCTCAGACACTCCAAATGAAATCTAGTGAGTTTAAAGGAGTGGTGATGTGCCACCCTTCATCAAGGCTACAAAGCTGCCTCCTGGCATCCTGCTGAAGTCAGCACTTCTATGACAGCTGGAGCAGCAACTCCCATGGGGCTTTGCACTCTGTCGATCACTCTTGGCAAGCACCCTCAGCTAAATGAAGCTCTGTTACTCCCAGGGGCCAATTCTTTCTATACTTGCAGCATCTTCACAATAAGTCCTCTCCAATGGGGGAAAAATACCTGTTTGGTGGAGGTGTTTTCGGCACTCAACCCCTGAAGTGCCAAATGAGCCTTTGTTAAACTGTCAGGGGGCTGCCTCTAATCTGGATTTGCTTGAAGGAGGTTGTCAGAATGCAAAGAGTCCTGTCTGTCAGTGGTATGCTCAATTTACTGACTTTTTAAACTCTCCATCTGAATGATTATATGACATTTCCCTGTGACTCCCAGTAAAGTCATATGGCTAAAGTCCAAAGGCCTAATGTATACGCCGTGTGTGTGTGTGTATTAGGAAACTTGCACAGGTGTAACTTTGTCAATCCAGTTATACCAGTGCAACCCTGTAATACAGACACACAATTTAGTTTAATGCAGTAACTCACCACATTTATTTGAGGATTGCACTGGTGTAACTGGTTCAATTTTAGTTACACTGGTGCAGGCCTTGTATATATTATATGTAGGGCCCTACCAAATTCATGGTCCATTTTGGTCAATTTCATGATCATAGAATTTAAAAAAGAATAAATTTCATGATTTCATCTATTTATATCTGAAATTTCACCGTGTTGGAGTTGGGGGGGGGTGGGGGTCGCAAGGCTATTGTAGGGGGGGGGGTTGCGGTACTACTATCCTTACTTCTGCGCTGCTCCTAGCGGCAGCACTGCCTTCAGAGCTGGGCAGCTGGAGAGTGGCAGCTGCTGGCTGGGAGCCCAGCTCTGAAGGCAGAGCTGCCACCAGCAGCAGGCAGAAGTAAGGATGGCATGGTATGATATTGCCACTCTTACTTCTGTGCTGCTGGTGGCGGGGCGCCGCCTTCAGAGCTGGGTGTCCGGCCAACAGCTGCCGTTCTCCAGCCACCCAGCTCTGAAGATAGTGCAGAAGTAAGGATGGTAATACCATGACCCCTAAAATAACCTTTGTGAGCCTCCTACAACTCCTTTTTGGGTCAGGGCTCCCAATTTGAGAAATGCTGGTCTCCCCCATGAAATCTGTATAGAATAGGGTAAAAGAACACAAAAGACCAGATTTCATGATGCGTTTTTCATGGCTGTGAATTTGGTAGGGCCCTAATTATATGTTTGGAAGGGTAATGGTTCACACTTTGGTCAGGCAGTGGACAGCCATCAAAATCCAGCTGGCAAGTGTTCACTCTTGTTCTGAATCTCCCTTTCAAACTGCTTGGGGAGAGGGAGGAGCTGCCCTTGACATTCCCAGAGACGTGGGAATGGCAGCTTCAGTTCCATACTTTTCCCCCCAGAGTCAATTATCAGATTTCTGGGCTTTTATTGGGCAAAGATTGGGCGGAGTTTGCTTCTGGCAATAGAATTGGCAAACTCTTCTGTTGTCCATCTCTTCCCCTCCTCACTATATCTCTGTTTACTGCAGACAATCATATCCAGATGCTACCTTATTTACTGTGGATAGTTCTCTGAAAACATCCACTCAATGTGCCATGGCAGTCAAAAAAACTAACAGAATGTTAGGAACCATTAGGAAAGGGATAGCTAATAAGACGGTAAATATCAAAATGCCACTATATAAATCCATGGTATGCCCACTCCTTGAACACTGTGTGGAGTTCTGGTCACCCCATCTCAAAAAACATATATTAGAATTGGAAAAGGTAGAGAGAAGGGCAACAAAAATGATTAAGGTATAGAACAGCTTCCATACAAGAAAAGATTAAAAAGACTGGGACTTTTCATCTTGGACTAAGAGGGGACATGATAAAGGTTTATAAAATCATGGATGGTGTGGAGAAAGTGAATAAGAAAGTGTTATTTACTCCTTCACATAACACAAGAACCAGGGGTCGCCCAATCAAATTAATAGGCAGCAGGTTTAAAACAAACACAAAGTCGTACTTCTTCACACAACGCACAGTCAACCTGTGGAACTCGTTGCTGGGGATGTTGTGAAATCCAAAACTATAATGTGGTTCAAAAAAGAATCAGATAAGTTCATGGAGGGTAGGTCCACCAATGACTATTAGCCAAGATAGTCAGGGATGCAACCCCATGCTCTGGGTGTCCCTAATCTCTGACTGCCAGAAGCTGGGAGTAGACGATGGGATGATCACTCAAGGATTGCCTTGTTCTGTTCATTCCCTCTGAAGCACCTGGCACTGGCCACTGTTGGAAGATACTAGGCTAGATGGACCATTGGTCTGTCCCAGTATGGCCTTTCTTATGATAGGCACACAGCAGTCACACTGGGATTTCTTTTGGTACCTCTGTTTTAGGAACATAATATGGCCCCCACCACTGTGGGATCTGAGCACCTCACAGCAGAGAAGTACAGTTATCCACAGATGGGGGACTAAGGCACAGAGAGGTCAAGTGACTTGCCCCATGTCACCCAGCAGGCCAGTGATAGAACTGGGAATCAAGCTTATCTATCACTTTGCTGGTTCCATGAATCTATTAGGGGATTAAGCAGTCAGACTGTAAAGCTCTGTGGTTCTGACAGGCCCGCTCCAGTAACGGTTTCTCTTATTTTACTGTACAGGAGAAGCAGAACGATATGAATGATATGAAGAATGTTTAGGTCCCACTTGTCAGATGGGAGGAATTTATCTTTTTATTCCAAGGTGCAGTCGGGAAAAGCTTTTGACTTTAAGGACCCAGTTCCATGGTTCTATGCTTGACTATGCCATTTAGGCACCTCAGTGCCTAAACAGGGACTTTCGGCACCTAAGTTTGAAAATTGTCCTTTATGGAGGAATAGGAAAAATATTAAAGAGACTCTAATCAGCAGGTATATCACTGAGGCAAAATGCTACTTGCTCTCCCTAGTGTAAAACGAATAAAACAGGCCACAGCCTCTTTCTGACAAGCGTTTGACAGGTTACAGAGAGAGGATGTCCTAGCCAGGATCGATTACAATTTGTTCTAATAGCCTAAAAATGGAGACGGTTCAGATCCTCAGCTATGGAAATTGGCATTGCCTCACTGAAGTCAATATCAGCCAGTTTTTCCCCCTGCCGCAGGGTGTAATGTACTAGTTACACCAGTACAGAAATAATAAAGAGAAGAAATGTAAATTTATTTTAATTTTATGGGTGATTGTAGTGTTTGTGAAAGGCGTTAGACCAGGGGTAGGCAACCTATGGCACGTGTGCCGAAGGCGGCACGCGAGCTGATTTTCAGTGGCACTCACACTGCCCGGGTCCTGGCCACCAGTCCGGGGGGCTCTGCATTTTAATTTAATTTTAAATGAAGCTTCTTAAACATTTTAAAAGCCTTATTTACTTTACATACAACAATAGTTTAGTTATATATTATAGACTTACAGAAAGAGACCTTCTAAAAACGTTAAAATGTATTACTGGCACGCGAATCCTTAAATTAGAGTGAATAAATGAAGACTCGGCACACCACTTCTGAAAGGTTGCTGACCCCTGCGTTAGACTGACGGTCCTGGAGACTAAACCCTGATGCAGTGATTTTCCAGATGGCCGTCTGTGGAACGTTGTTTCATGGCTAGAGAGCTGCTTGTTCCAGGGTGCCAGCTTTACTCTTTGCTAATTCTCAGCAAAAGATAGCAAACCATATGTTACTTTCCTAATGCAATCACTGCGGTTCCCATGGTGTTTGCTGTGATGAGACTGCAAATGGGAAGAGAAGGAAGAGCAACTGATTCATGTGATTTCAAATGGGGGAGGAAGTTGGTCTACTAGATGATATCTATGATCTGGACCAGACTATGTAAAAGTTTGAGGGACGGATCTGCAGCTGGGGCATAGTGTCATATCTCCATACACTTCCAATGTGCAATATAATTGGAGACCTAACTGTGTTTTAATAAGACATCTGTCCAAGGCTTAGCATGATTCAGGAATGCAGTTAAAACAGATCACATTTGCCTTGCATGATGGAAAGGTATTTCCCTGACACAGTTGAAACTATGTCGTAGGCAGATTCACCAACATGATTGCATTTGTAGTATAGACAGGATCTTAACTATAGAACAAATCCTTGACCCTTTGGTCACACTTCATTGCCTGCATTGAAAGAAACTTTCTAGTACAATCCTTGTAAAACTTTTCACTGTGCTCAGTCCAAAATAACTCTCTCTAAAGTACTTCCCCAGGCTTAGGCATACCATATTTGTCTGTTTCTATTCCTAATGTATATATCTATTGTTTTAATTGTTGCAATTTTTGCTTTTATGGAAAGCCGTAGTTTCAAAGGGGGGGGGGGGAAGTAAACTAAATTCAGGTAAGACCAACAGAAAGTATTATTTTGGAGACCCAAGGAGTAGAGTTTGATGCTGACACCAGAGTAACTAAAGCATTGATGGATTTATTTTTAAATATATTTTGGGGCCACTTTTGCCTTTCTTAACCGGATGTCTGACCACACAGCATTGGTGAAGTGCATTGGCCAAGGGAGAGAGCAATACAGGAGGTTCTCAGAGAATGCAAACCATTAATTTCTCAAGTGCTGCCCACAGGCTCAATGTATCTGTCTTTTTCGACCCTGTTCCCAGCTGTGTAGCTTGTTGACTTTTCATCTGTTTTAATAACACTGTTAATTCTTGTATCTTCAAGCAGGAAAATAACTGCTTCAGTTTCTGGCCTCTTAATTAGTTCAGGACTCAGCAGTCTCTTCTGTTTTGTTTATCGGGCTGTCAAAAAGCATTAGGAACCTTTTGAGATGTATTTTCCTCCCACCTGTTCATATAGAAATATGTATGCTTTCAAGATGATATTTAATTATGTTTGACTTGATAAATTCTGGAGTCCGCCTTATGTTCCATATTATAGTGACATCATGTTGACTATACAGTAGTAACATTCACAGCATAGTGGGACAAAAGAAGGCCATGATGTCACCGCATGTCCAGTGTTTGTTCCCTATCAGTTTTTTAAGTGGCAAGTGCCTAATTGACAGGTCTCAGCTTCTTTCTCATCTCCATATTCACTTACTTCAGTGCAGGGTTATGAGGCTAAATTCATTTCTGTCTGCACCTGTATAACACCTCTCCTCTAAGTATTTGCAAAACAATTTACAAAGTACTATGCTTATTATTGGGAAAGATTGATTTTTATTTTTATTTCTTTCCTATGTGTAGCTGTTTCTTCTTTCCATCATAGCTGCCTGCGTGTGGTCCCATCATGCTCACCCAACTGAAAACTCCCACTGACTTCATAGGAAGCAGGATTTGAATCCAAGCCGTTCCTCCTCCTCTCTGTATTTTCATTCTGGTGGTTAGATGTAAGGATTTCCTGTGTCTGACTCTTCCCATACTAGCCCCTCCACTGAGTGGAGTAGCCATCCAGCTCTCATCCAGCTTCAGGTGCAGAAGATGCTCTCCTGGAAAAAAACTATCAATTGAGTATATCCTCCTCAGCCCGACATTAACCAGCCTAAAAATCCCACTAATCTAAATACCACCAGGCAGTGGAATTTTCCTAGGGTAGCTGATAGAGATGCTGACTGATGTGTTGGATTTTACCGAAGCTCATTGTCCTATATCTCTGACACATTGACCCAAAATCTCTTATGCACCACAGGTCTCCTATAAATGATCTCAGGACTACACCCAAGACTGGATCCTCAGCAAATAGAAAGCCTTGTATACCCTAACTTGAGCAGACTGCCACTTCCCCATAGCAGATATCCAAAACCAAATTTGCAAGTGAGCAGAGGGGGGTACAGCCTCCATGGTCTGTCCTCATAGGCTCATAGACCCAGCCAAACTAATGAGCATTGTCCATGAAAACCTTACCTACCTCACTGCCAAAGAGTGGAAGATCTATCCCTTCAGATCAGAGTGTTTCTGTGATGTGTGTGTGGGGGGGAGGGGAAGGGGAGGGGAATTGCACCGCCATTGGGAGGAAAATCTCATCAAATGTAGGTAGTTTTCCCCACAAAGATTTTCTAAAGTCCTCCTAGTGTGGTGGTGGGCAGAGGCTAATAGATCCTCCTCTGCTTTTGGAGCAGATAAACCATGCCGTGAAGAACTTCTCCAGACCATGAACCATTCCATTACCCAGGTTGACTCTGAACAATGGACATGATCCGAAATCCACTGAAGTCCAGTCGAGTTTCTTTTTTGTTCCTTTTTGAAAGCTGCAGAATGAAAATTATGCAAATGTTTCATGCAAAATCTTTCCCATTTTATTGAGCAGCTCTCATAGCGAACTCCCTCCACACATCTTTATGCTGTCAAGATCCTAGATCAGGGGTCGGCAACCTCTGGCACGCGGCTCGCCAGGGTAAGCACCCTGGCGGGCCGGGCCAGTTTATTTACCTGCCGCGTCGGCAGGTTCGGCCGATCGCGGCTCCCACTGGCCGCGGTTCGCCGCTCCGGGCCAATGGGGGCAGCGGGAAGCGGCGCGGGCGAGGGATGTGCTGGCCGCGGCTTCCCGTCGCCCCCGTTGGCCCGGAGCGGCGAACCGCGGCCAGTGGGAGCCGCGATCGGCCGAACCTGCCGACGCGGCAGGTAAATAAACTGGCCCGGCCCGCCAGGGTGCTTACCCTGGCGAGCCGCGTGCCAGAGGTTGCCGACCCCTG
>QXTE01000067.1:2126165-2206032 GCA_003942145.1 Platysternon megacephalum
GTATAAAGCTTATACAGGGTAAACTCATAAATTGTTCGCCCTCTATAACACTGATAGAGAGATATGCACAGTAATAAGTACAAAGTGATTTTATTAAATACAGAAAGTAGGATTTAAGTGGTTCCAAGTAATAGCAGACAGAACAAAATAAAATAAAACCCGCAAGTCTAAACCTATTACAGTAAGAAAACTGAATACAGATAAAATCTCACCCTCAGAGATGTTTCAGTAAGCTGCTGTCACAGACTGGATGCCTTCCTCGTCTGGGCACAATCCTTTCCCCTGGTACAGCCCTTGTTCCAGCTCAGGTGGTAGCTAGGGGATTTCTCATGATTACCGCCCTCTTTGTTCTGTTCCACCCACTTATATATCTTTTGCATAAGGCAGGAATCCTTTGTCCTTCTCTGGGTTCCCACCCCTCCTTCTCAATGGAAAAGCACCAGGTTAAAGATGGATTCCAGTTCAGGTGACATGATCACATGTTACTGTAAGACTTCATTACCCACTTGCCAGCACACACGTATACAGGAAGACTCACAAGTAAAACAGAGCCATCTACAGACAATTGTCCTGGTTAATGGGAGCCATCAAGATTCCAAACCACCATTAATGGCCCACACTTTGCATAATTACAATAGGCCCTCAGAGTTATATTTTATATTTCTAGTTTCAGATACAAGAGTGATACATTTATACAAATAGGATGACCACACTCAGTAGATTATAAGCTTTGTAATGATACCTTACAAGAGACCTTTTGCATGAAGCATGGTCCAGTTACATTATATTCATACTCATCAGCATACTTTCATAAAATCATATAGAGTGCACCGTCACACTGTCCTGTCCATAAATGAACCTGAAGCTGTCTGCTGGTTGTGGTGCTATGTGGTGCCTACAACCTCTGCTCTGCTGAAAATGGGCAACATTGGCTGGGGACGGGTCTAGTTTAGGGCACCTGGGGAATGAACTGAATCAGTGCATCCTGCAGGCACACTCCATTTACAGAGCTGTTACTGTAAGTATCTATGGCTCTGGACCCTGTGTCTGCTGGCTCCTGGGTGGTTGCTGTGTCCACACCTCTACATTTCTAGTGAAGTGGTGAATGGATTCAAGCACCACTGACTGTCCCACCCATGGAGGTCCTGACTGGTGGAGCCTACTGCATTCCCTTACTTGGACCAGGCATGCTATTTAAGACTTAGAGAAAACAGCTGGTGGCTATCTGTGCAACTAGGTGGATCCCTGGCTTGCTGCTGCAAACAGACCTTGCTGTGCACTTCTGATACCTTGGCTTGCTCCTGGTTCCTGGCCCTAACCCTGGTTCCAGTCCCCGACTCTGCTCCCGATGCCTCGCCCCTGGTTCCAGTCCCCGGTTCTGCTCCTGACGCTTCGCTCCTAGTTCCGGTTCCCGGTCCCCAGCTCCGCTCCCAATGCCTCGCCCCTGGTTCCGGTTCCCGGCTCTGCTCCAGACGCCTCGCTCCTGGTTCTGGTTCCAGGTCCCCGGCTCTGCTCCAGACGCCTCACCCCTGGTTCTGGTTCCCGGCTCTGCTCCCAATGCCTCGCCCCTGGGTCTGGTTCCCGGTTCCTGGCTCTGGTCCAGATGCCTTGCCCTTGGGTCTTGTTCCCGGCCTGCAGCTCTGCTCCCGATGCCTCACCCCTGGTTCTGGTTCCCAGTCCCCGGTTCTGTTCCTGATGCCTCGCCCTGGTTCAGGTTCCTGGTCCTCGGCTCTGTTCCTGACGCCTCACCCCTGGTTCCGGTTCCCGGTCACCAGCTCCGCTCCCAACGCCTCACCTCTGGTTCCTGGTTCCCGGCTCTGCTCCAGACGCTAGGAGGTTTAGGTTGGATATTAGGAAAAAAAATTTCACTAGGAGGGTGGTGAAGCACTGGAATGGGTTACCTAGGGAGGTGGTGGAATCTCCATCCTTAGAGGTTTTTAAGGTCAGGCTTGACAAATCCCTGGCTGGGATGATTTAGTTGGGGATTGGCCCTGCTTTGAGCAGGGGGTTGGACTAGATGACCTCCTGAGGTCCCTTCTGTGATGGGTTGGATCACAGAAACCCCCTGGGAGCTGCCACCTGATGTGCCAAGACTACTTCTGCCCTCTGCTTTCCCTGCCAGCTCGGGACCCCAGCACCCTGTCTTGCTGAGCCAGACACTCCCGTCTGCTCCAACACAGACCCAGGGTCTGAATTACTTGCCCCAAAGCTGCAGGTTTACCTGAAAGCAGCTAACAGAAGTGTTCCTGTCTTTAACACTTAGATGCCCAACTTCCAATGGGGTCTAAACCCAAATAAATCTGTTCCCCCTCTATAACACCTATAGAGAGATATGCACAGTTGTTTGCTCCCCCAGGTATTAATACATACTCTGAGTTAATTAATAAGTAAAAAGTGATTTTATTAAATACAGAAAGTAGAATTTAAGTGGTTCCAAGTAGTAACAGACAGAACAAAATAAGTCACCAAGCAAAATAAAATAAAATGCGCAAATCTATGTCTAATCAAACTGAATACAGATAATCTCACCCTTAGAGATGCTTCAGTTAGTTTTTTCCTCAGACTGGACCCCTTCCAGGCCTGGGCACAATTCTTTCTCCTGGCACAGCTCTTGTTCCAGCTCAGGTGATAGCTAGGGGATTCTTCATGATGACTCCTCTCCTCCCTTTGTTCTGTTCCACCCCTTTATATATATTTTTGCATAAGGCAAGAATCCTTTGTCCCTCTCTGGGTTTCGACCCCCTCCTTCTCAATGGAAAGACACCAGGTTAAAGATGGATTCCAGTTCAGGTGACATGATCACATGTCACTGCAAGACTTCATTGCCCACTTACCAGCACACACATATACAGGAAGACTCACAGGTAAAACAAACCCATCTGCAGACAATTGTCCTGGTTAATGGGAGTCATCTAGATTCCAAACCACCATTAATGGCCCACACTTTGCATAATTACAATAGGCCCTCAGAGTTATATTTCATATTTCTAGTTTCAGATACAAGAGTGGTACATTTATACAAATAGGATGATCACACTCAGTAGATTATAAGCTTTGTAATGATACCTTACAAGAGACCTTTTGAATGAAGCATATTCCAGTTACATTATATTCACTCATCAAATTTTTATAAAATCATATAGACTGCAATGTCACACCTTCCAACCCTGATATTCTATGATTCTAGGCCAGGGGTAGGCAACCTATGGCACGCGTGCCGAAGGCGGCACGTGAGCTGATTTTCAGTGGCACTCACACTGCCTGGGTCCTGGCCACCGGTCCGGGGGGCTCTGCATTTTAATTTAATTTTAAATGAAGCTTCTTAAACATTTTAAAAACCTTATTTACTTTACATACACCAATAGTTTTGTTATATATTATAGACTTATAGAAAGAGACCTTCTAAAAACGTTAAAATGTATTACTGGCACGCAAAACCTTAAATTAGAGTGAATAAATGAAGACTCGGCACACCACTTCTGGAAGGTTGCCAACCCCTGTTCTAGGCAGTGGTCTTGGCACACCAGCTGCCTAATCAATGTCAAGTTTTTTCTATGCATCATGGCAAAGAAGAGTTTTAAGAGGGGATTTGAAGGAGGACGAAGAAGAGGCAGTATGGATGTTTCCCGAGAGCTCCTCCCATGTGTAAGGGGCAGTGTTGGTGAAAGCATAAAGGTGTTTGTTTGTAAATTTACCAGATCAGCCATGACTGTTGGAATCATTAGTGTAGTGGAGGCGGGATATGATATTAATCACTGTAAAATGTTCTTGTTACATTTTAAACCTAATAAGATGTTCTGTGAACTCATGGACATGTGCTGAGGGAGGTGAATGGTTACAGACACCTGACCTCTTTCCCTATTGCATAATGCTGTGTAAAATAATTGACTTAGTAACATGCAGATAAATTGGTTTCTGGCAGACCCTTCAAAGGCTGTTACGCCACCTTGCTTTTAGTTTAACATGATGTAAATACGCCAGAAAGGGCAGAAATGCTGTCAGTCTCTTGCCAAAACACCCAGAGGTTCTTTTAAGAAAAGTTCAGTATCAACGTGCCTTGGCAGCAGGCTGCATGCAGGGATACATCCTGTCTGAGTTCTTAACTTCTGCTTCAATAGCTGCCGCCAACAGCTGGTGGAAGAATCAGTGCTGTAGGCTTGTTTTCATAATTACCTTAGTTTCCATCATAAATTAGATCTGCGATGATGATCTCTGGGGTTTAATTCTTTTGCCATAGAGGATTGTCACTGGTGGGGGGAGGGTCAGGAGGACTTTATTTGCATGTTAGTGTATATGCCTTAAAAGGCAACAGAACTGGAAGTGTAAAGCAACACTAGTATAACTTAGGGCTTGTTTACACGGGGAAATTTACTGGTAGACTCCTACTGGTATAATTATAGTGGTGTAACTCCCCTTGTGGACACACTTCCCATGTAGACAAACCTTTATTAGGAGAAACTGTTACTCTGCCACAGAACTAAGGATGTTACTGCTTCATTTAAAAGAATACAATTCCTGCTGAATGAACTGTCTTATTAGTTAGTTACGATACAGTATCGGAGGCTGCCAGAAGGCAGTGCCATGATGTATTTGTGTATGGATTATGTTTAGGGAAAGGCTCTGTAGAAGCAAACAAGAAAGAGTGAGGGGCTGCTGAGAGCTGGAATAGCGAGTACTGTCTGTGTGGAAGATAATGAGCATTGTGTTATGGAGCAACCAGCTGTTTCTCCATATTTAAGGCCGAGTTGAATTTTGCATCTAAAGCGGCGATTGAATCTCTTTGTTTTATATGAAAATGTAGTGTATCCGCCCCCAGAATCACAGCACAGAGTACAGAATGATTTTTGAAAGAATTTATAAGTAAATCTGTTAATTAGTTTAGGATTTAAAATTAATTTTAAAATGAGTCCTTTTAAGAAACGTACCACTTGGTGTCACACCTTAGTTTTGGTTCTGAACTATCTTAGTAAAAGAATAACACCGAGACTTCAAACTTCCCATATAGTTTATACACAATCTTTCAGTGTGTTTAGGCTATGTTTAGTATTATATGTAATTTTTATTAATAGTGTTTTCCCCTGTTATTTTCATTAGTGGAAAATTTTTCCTTCAGCAGAGGATGAAGAATAATGTTTTACTACAGACAGTTCCCGAAAGATCTGCCATCTTTCAAAGAGGCTGCCACCTACCATTGTTCTCAACAGGACCGAGTATTATAATAATAGTAATAATATAATATCTAGCTCTAATATAGCACTTTTCATCAGTAGATCTCAAAGCACTTTACAAGAGCACCTTCGTCTTCATAGGGTCATCTCTTTGTTCTGAGTTTGTACAGCCCCTAGCACAATAAGGTCCAGGTCCATGACTGGGGCTCCTATGTATGATGGTAATACAAATAATAATAATATAATTAATAATACATCTTGTATTCATTCACCTTGATAGACCTGGTCATAGTTTTTCAGTCACGATATTTTCCCACTGAAAAACATAGTTCCTTAGAAATTGAGAATTTCTGTGGGAAAACATCAATTTCAATGATATTTTTTGATTTTCTGATTGGGTATCTCCTAAATGAAAACATTCATTTTGACTAAACGTTTTGAAATAAAGTGAAATATCTCTCATTACCAAATGCCCAGTTGAAATGGAAAACATTTTTTTTTTGTTCAAAAGAGTCAATGTTTTTTGTTTAAGCATTTGTGATTCAAAACTTATTGGAATTATTCATTTCATAAAAAGTCCCAATATTTCAATTTTTCACTCTGATTCAGAATGGAAAATTATTTCAAAATATTAAAATTTCCCACAATAGGAAAATTCATTTTCCCCCCTAAACCTACTTATTGGGAACAATGAAAGGTGGCCACCATTTTGAAAGAGGGCATCAGTGTGTGACATCACTCCCATTGAGAACAATGGGTGATGGTGTTCATTTTGACATAGGGCAATTCTTTATGAATTTGTCTGAGGAAGATTTTAAGCACCAGCCTCTGTGGAGGGATAATCTTTCAGTTATTTAAAAAAAGGCAGAAAAGAATAGATTTTATATATTACTATTTGAAAGCTACCAGTTGTGCTAGATATTCTCAAGAGTGACTGCAGGAGGGAGGAGGCAATTTGTGTGTGTGTGTGTGTGTGTGTATGTGTACATACTTAAAGAGGAATGTAAAGAGTGCAGGAAGGAGGAGAAATTGGAGTGAGTCTGCATGAAAGATCATATGGACAGGAACAAGAAGGGATGGGGGTGGAGGTTAAACAAGGCAATGTAGGGTAGAGAAATCTAATGTCTCTAAAAATCAGTTTACTATAACCTAGTACTAGGAACACTGAAATCCCTCAATTGCAATCATATAGTTATTGCATAGTGTTACTGCAGGGCAGAGCTAAGTCTGTTTGGGTATCCTAACTGTGCCTTTCCATACCATATTTTTGAATTTCTTTGAAGTTTAATTTTGACTCTGAATTTCTTGTGTTTATAGTGTTTGGTTTCAGGATATTTACAGCATCCTGTAATGTATATTACACTAAATTATTGATATGTTCTCTTAATTCCGTTGTAACATAGTGGAATACCCAGATCAGTGCTTCTCTCTGTTGCTTCCTCTGCTTCTTTCCTCTATTACACTAGGACTTGGTCTACACCTAAAATTTAGGTTGACCTAGCTACGTCACTCAGGGCTGTGAAAAATTCAAACCCCGAAGAGACGTAGTTAAGCTGACTTGAGCCCCGGTGCAAGGTTGATGGAAAAATTCTTTGTCGACCTAGCTACCGCCTCTTGAGTGGGTGGATTTACTACAGTGACGGAAAAACCCTTTCTGTTGCTGTAGAGTGGGTCTACACCTATGTTCCCTGTAAGCTGCGCGGCCAAGCAGCAGGCTCTCAAGGGCCACACACGCAGGTGGGGAGAGGCGCCCCTCTCCTGACCCAGGCCAGCCACGCTGGAGTTGCCGGGGAGAGGAGCCCCTCCCTCGGCCTGGCCCAGGGAGAGGCACCTCTCACCCGGCCTGAGCTACTGCAGCGAGAGAGGGCTGGGGGGAGTCCTCTCTCCTCACTGCAGCCCCAGGACAGCCTGCACCCCAAACCGCTCATCTCTGGCCCCATCCCAGAGCCCGCATCTCCCTGCACCCCAACCCTCTGCCCTAGCCCTGAGCCCCCTCCTGGACCCTGAGCCCCTCATCCTCGGCCCCACCCCAGAGCTCACACCCCCAGCCAGAGCCCTCATACCCCCCACACGCCAACCCTCTGCCCTAACCCTGTGCCCCCTCCTGGACCCCGAGCCCCACATCCCCGGCCCCACCCCAGAGCTCACACCCCCAGCCAGAGCCCTCATACCCCCCACACCTCAACCCTCTTCCCTAGCCCTGAGCCCCCTCCCAAACCCCAATCCCCTCATCCTCGGCCCCACCCCACAGCCCGCACTCCCAGCCAGAGCCCTCACCCCCTCCACGCACCAACCCTCTGCCCCAGCCCTGAGCCCCTCATCCCCTGCCGCACCCCAGAGCCTGCACCCCCCGCATCCCAACCCTCTGCCCCAGCCCTGTGCTCCCTCCCACACTCTGAACCCCTCGGCTCCACCCCCACCGCGTATCACCTCCATATTGATGCACATAACAACATTCATTCTGCACATGGACGTAAAAAATTAGAGGGAACCTAGTGGTCTACACTACAGTGGCATAGCTGCAGCTGTGCTGCTGTCACGCCTGTAATGTACACATGCCCCGTGTACACATAATGTATTCCTTGTGGTTGGGTGATACTTGCTAGTAGCTTTGTGGAGCTGGGACCTGTGCTCTCGTGGCTGAGCTGTGTGTTGAGAGAGCAGAGATGCACAACTTGGACCAGTGAGCTACTTTCCGAGCATGTAGCCATTTATGTGTAAACTGCCATTCTGGCTCTGCCGCAGTGGAAGAGGAGGAAGTAGGTGGTCTTCAAGGAGCTCCCTGCTGCTTTACCCCTAGCAGCACAGCTGCAGTAGGAAACTACAGTAGATCCAAAGTCACACTGCCTGCTCCATCCCTAGTGCTTCTCTTGTCCACCTACTCCCCCAGAGAGAGAGAGAGAGAGAGCAAGCTGCAGCGATACATAGCAGAGCCTAGGGAGAGATTTCCCCTCTCGAATGTAACTATTCTTAAATGACATTTAAAAAAGGGTAGATGATGTGTTTGTTCACATTCACTTTGGGTATGGGCATTTAATTCCTCCTGGTGAAATACGTGGGGGGAATTAAATGGCACAATCCAGAATGATTGTGTGTGGAATGTTAAAAACCTCAGGAAATGTTTTCAGTCCCCATCAATCATTTTGGGGAAGAGAGGATATTGCCTAGAAGGGTAGACTGGTCAGTTGGCTGCCTTGCGCTACAGTGAATTTAGTACTCTGGAAAGATGCCAGACTGGCAGCCCTGAGAAATGAAATGCATTGAACAGATTCACTGTTGTTTTTTCCCCACACTGCCCTGCCAGTGAGTCTGTGTCTTGTTCTGGAAGGACCCCACCTTCAGCTTGGTCTCTACTCCCATTCAATTCTTAGTCTCTCTGCTGAGACCACCCAGGTGCACCAAGTATGTGGCATGGCCATCTATAGAAACCATTAAGAACACATCTGGGGTCACCAGTTTATTTCACATAGGCCACTGAACAGGCATTAATAATTGCCAACTATCATCGTCATCTAGTTCAGACAGTCTCAACTTGGGGCTGTGGCCTGTTGGCAGGGGGTCCCACAATCCTGCCCACCCCATGTTGCTAACTAGCAGAGGGTTCAAGGCTACATCTCGCCTAGATGGGAGCAGAGGTATGGAGATGGGTTCCCAATATGCAAAATATTTATCATAAATAGTGATCTAATATATGGGTTTATTTTACAGAAGCCAAAAGTGCGTTAGGCTCCTTACAGCAAAGGCAGAAAGATATACTCCCAGCTCCAAAGACCTTACAACCTAATGGCCCTAATCTTGCAAAGAGATCATGGACCCTTATGCCTGCATGGGGCCCCACTGAAGTCAATAGGACTCTGACGGGACAAGAGGATCTGCCTGTGGCTTTCTGGGATCAGGCCCTGATTTTAAACAAGAGGTGATGAATAGATATAACAAACTGTAAGGAGAATGTAAAGAAGCCATTATGAAAAAAGTACTAGATAGTGTACTATGGCTAAAACCGATAGAGTTGTAGCATGATGAGTGGAATAGGAGAAAGAGGGCTAAGGTTTAGGAGGGACCTAGTTCAGTGTGGCACCATGGGGCTCAGAAATATGGTCACAGGCCAAGATGTTCTCTCTCAAACTGTAGAGCTTCAGCACGTAACTGGACACCCAGCACTCTTGAAGCATTCTTTCCTATGACTTTCTGTGCCTGCCTGTTGCATTATTAATTACTAATGAAACGAGTTGTATAGGAACGACTCACATCCTGTAGAATTGTGTTTCCAACCCCATGAGTTCAAAAATCATGAATCTGGTTTAAAAATCCTGAGAGTTTTTTTGGTATTCCTTTTATTTGCCTTTTGGTTTCGGATCCTTTAAAGTGCACTCAGGCCATGTTTTCAAGTTTTTTTCTGCAACCATGAGTGTTAATTTTTTTTTTTTTTTAAAGTTGAAGTTTGTATGAGATCACATAATTCCAGAAGCTGACACTTTTTAGAAAACTATTAAATATGAAACTTAAATGGAGCATGCGATCCTTTCTATAGGGTTTTGGGATCATCCTATAGAATTCTGTGGCAGGGGTATTTATTTATTAGAATAATCTATTAAATTGCATAGAATAGTTCACGCTACTTATAGAAAGGACATCATTTTATATAAAATTGTATAGGAATTTCCTATAAGGGAGTCTAAGGGGGAGGGATAGCTCAGTGGTGTGAGCATTGGCTTGATTAAACCCAGGGTTGTGAGTTTGATCCTTGAGGGGGCCACTTAGGGATCTGGGGTAGAATCTGTACTTGGTCCTACTAGTGAAGGCAGCAGGCTAGACTCCATGACCTTTTGGGGTCCCTTCCAGGTCTATGAGATAGGTATATCTCCATATATTTATTTAATTTATTTAACCCTCACTGTTGATCTGGGCTAGACTCAAGCCAGCAACCTAGAAGTGAACCAACCCCTTCAAGCTATCCAGCTCCCACCACATCACTGTCACACTAATCATCAGGGCAGAACCTTACAATTACTGCTGAGCATTTAAAAATGTTATGAAATTCTTGAACCTTAATAGGTTGGCACTGTCCCTTTAAACAAAATACTAGAGTAGCTTTTTACAGAGTCATTTTTTGTTGTTCTTGTTACATTGGATCCTAGTCAGAATCTATAACTGGCAATAGAATAAATCAGATAATGGACAAGATAAGGTTGATTTTAGGTCAAAAGTTTCATAGGCTCACTTTCAAAATCTTCATGTGTTTGTTTCCTGCTCTGTGTTGTATTTATAAGTAATAATAGGTGGAGGGGAGGTGGGATAAATATTTTGTCCTGCAGAATCTTTGCAATGGCAAGCTTTAGTCAACAGTAATAGTAACAAAGCAAAAGAAACCCCTTGTGTTCATATTAAGCCATGCTGCCGTTTGAGAGAGCTGATTTTAGTATTTCAAACAAGATTATCAGCAAGACTGCCTGGTACGCGGCACATTCATATAGACCTACTTACTCTGGCTTGAAGCCTGGCCTTGGGTCACATTTTAGTCCTGTTTGTCTCTCTTATTCTTAGTAATATGCTTTTCTACTCTTCCAGCTCAGCATGGTTTCAATGAGATTTTATCGGTATCAATGCTCTGCATATAAAAAGTATGTTGGAAAGTTAGGACAGTTCATAGCACATCTTAAAACCATGCTTGTTTTGGGGTCCTCTGAACTCAAGAAATAGCATCTGAATAACTTCTCTGTTGGTAAAAACTCTCTCTCATATTCCATTGTCTCAAAAACGTCCAAAAGGAATTTTATCTAACTTAAAAATTCACTGTTTAAAAGAAATACAAAAAATTTCAACCCAGCTGGTAATTTGTAAACATTTATAAATGCTTGGAAATAGGGGGTTAGAGTTAAAAGATCTACCCTCTCCACTGTACACAGAGCAATATTATTGATGGGACAATTGATTGTATTTACTTAGTGCAGGGGTCGGCAACCTTTCAGAAGTGGTGTGCCGAGTCTTCATTTATTCACTCTGATTTAAGGTTCTGCGTGCCGGTCATACATTTTAACGTTTTTAGAAGGTCTCTTTCTATAAGTCTATAATATATAAATGACTATTTTTGTATGTAAAGTAAATAAGGTTTTAAAAATGTTTAAGAAGCTTCATTTAAAATTAAATTAAAATGCAGAGCCCCCCGGACCAGTGGCCAGGACCCGGGCAGTGTGAGTGCCACTGAAAATCAGCTTGCAGTTGCCTACCCCTGACTTAGTGTGTTTCAGAAAATGGAAAATCAATTGTTTCTAAGTTTATAGGTCTATGCCAATCAAACTAATTATTTAAATTAAATGTATCCTGGCATCATGTATTCATAATTACAGCTGGTGAAAAGTTTTTTTTGTCAACTTTCATTGGCAAAAATAATAATAAAAAAAGACTTCAAAGGAAATGAAAATTTTCACAAGAAGCTTTTATTTCTTTGAAAATGTTTGGGGATTTTTGGGTCAAAAATGGAACGAATTTTCATTTTGTTTAAAATTAAAGATTTTTGGATTGGTTTGTCTTCCTCTTGCCTCTCCTTTCCCTTGCCCCACTTCTTTTGGAGTGTGTGTGTGTGTGTGTGTGTGTGTGTGTGTGTGTGTGTGTGTGTAACTCGGAAAATCAAAAACATTTTGTTTCTTTGAAAACTGACACAAAACGAAAACCTTTCTTTTGTCAAAAATTCAGAACATTAGAATTTTTTTTTCAAAAATTTTCACAGAAAATACATAACTTTTTACCAGCTATGTTCATAATGTAGTTGAAGATGTCACCTCTATTGAGTAGGCAGGTAACAGATAGGTCCTAGCACCACATCCACATACCTGTTGTTTATTTCTCCATAAGTTTAGAATCATAGAATATCAGGGTTGGAAGGAACCTCAGGAGGTCATCTAGTTCAACCCCCTACTCAAAGCAGGATCAATCCCCAGACAGATTTTTGCCCCAGATCCCTAAATGGTTCCCTCAAGGATTGAACTCACAGTCCTGGGTTTAGTAGGCCAATGCTCAAACCACTGAGTTATCCCTCCCCCATAAGTGGCTTCTGCCATTTCTCAGTAGGCTCAATGATGATAGGTTCTGAGATCCTGATTTCAGTGGGAATTAAGAATGCTCAGCACCTTGCAGGATTGAGTATACAGATTCTATTTGATTGGCTATGCACATGCATGAAGAAGTTTGTTCTCTTTAGTTTATCCAAGAGAAGGTTAAGAGGTGAGGTGACTTGATCGTGGTCTACCCAAGGAAGAGATTTCTGACAGCAGATGGTTCTTTAATCAAGCAGAAAAAAGTTTAATATAATCCAATGGTTAGAAGCTGAAGCTAGACAAATTCAGATTGGAAGTCCAGGGACATTTTTAAAATGAGGGTAATTGATCATTGGAACAGCTTACTAGGGATGTGGTGAAGTCTCCATCACTTGCAGTCTTTAAGTCAAGACTGGAAATCTTTCTAAAAGATATGCTATTGCTCAAATAGAAATTAGGGGCTTGATGCAGGAATTTATTGGGTGAGGTTCTGTACATAGGAGCTCATAGTATGTGATCATAATGGTCCCTTCTGGTCTTAAAATCCTATGGAATGCACATTAATGTTAGTAGAAGTATCCAGAGTGTATCTGAATTGGATCTTTAGAGGGTTTTTTTATGTAGCAAGTTTTTATAGCACACGTTGATAGAGGATTTTTCTTAGTGAAGGAGAAGGGTGCGTTTTGATGGCTGATCAGGTGCTGTAGGTCACCAGGTGCACTGTAAAATCAGTTGCATCATTTGCTGCACACATGTTTACGACATCAGAATCAGGAACTGCATTGCAAAACTGAAATTTCACTTCATGGAAACAGGAGAAATGTGGTTACCATTTTGAAGAAAACTCCCATAAATCAGTAAACACCAGTTTCTAATGATGTACATATGTATACTGTATTCTTGTCCTATCTCTGGCTCTGAGGAAAAAAAGGTGTTCTATAATTCTGTTCTTTTGTAAGCTACTCCATCAGTTACTCTGGTTTCATAAAAAGGAAAAGCTGTCTCTCTTAAAAGAGAAAGCACTCCAAGTAGGCAGGGAGGTCGGGCAACCATATCAGGGTAATGTTAAGTCATGTCATATCAAGTGATATCTGTAAAATGATACATAATATGCTCTATGAAACCTTTATTGTCCCCCAGCTAACATATGTCCTAGGTAGTTACAATTGGCTTTTACTTGAGAACTGAGCAGCAATTCCCTGAAGAGGCAGGTTTGCACGAGTGAAAATGGTTGTTGGGGGAACTGACAAAATTGCTGGTTGGTGTAGAATTTCTTTCCCCAGCCTCTGCTACAACCAGCATAGAAGTTTGTGTTCGGAGTGCGGTGGTGAGGGGTTTTACTAATTTGCTGATGATTTGCTAAGAGTCAGACTCCTGCCCTGAGAAAAATCCCATTCAATGTGATGATTGAAAGGGACATTTCCTCTCTTTTGTTGTAATTGACTCTTGTTTAGGTCTCCAATCTTGGAATGTGAAACCAGCTATAAAACCCAACAAGAGACCTTTGAACCAAACAGAAACATAATACATCATGCCCACAGATTGGTTTATTTTAAGTAAGTTGTAGCCTACAAGGAATGATCCCTCCCTCTTCCTCCCCCTCTCCCTGAAAACCACAAGTGAAAGGTGTGGAGCCCATTGCGTTATTGCTGCCCTAAATGTTCAAAAATCATCAGATTTAAAATGAGATCTAAAAAAAAATTGGTGTCCTCTTTATTTGCCTTCTGGTTTTTGAGTGTGTAGGGTGCATTCTGGTCACGTTTTCAAGCTTTTCTCTGCACAATGAGGGCTAGAAACTTACTTTATTTTTAAAATGAAAGCTGAGATTCTCACCTAATTACTTGTCTCCAGCTTTAAGTGAAACCTGTAGTTTAGTGAGACATAATAAAATCACAAGAGCTGGCAACACTGCAAACCATGAAAAGCATTGACAAGCATTAGAACAGTGGTTCTCAAAGTTTTGTACTGGTGACCCCTTTCACATAGCAAACCTCTGAGTGCGACCCCCCCACCCCTTATAAATTAAAAACACTTTTTAATATATTTAACACAATTATAAATGCTGGAGGCAAAGCGGGGTTTGAGGTGGAGGCTGACAGCTTGCGACCCCACCATGTAATAACCTTGCAACCCCCTGAGGGGTCCCGACCCCCAGTTTGAGAACCCCTGCATTACAAGCCAAATTGAACAGATCTGACAGTGGCCTCCACAGCAGGCCTGTTTTTCGTAGAATCGTTGGACTGGAAGGGGCCTCAAGAGATCATCTAGACCAGCGGTTCTCAAACTGTGGGTTGGCTGAGACTTGCTGGGGCTCGGGGCTGGGATGGCGGGACTTAGGTTACAGGCCTCCTGCCTGGGGCTGAAGCCCTGGGCTTCTGCTTTATTCCCCCTGCCCAGGGCAGTGGGACTCGGGCTTTGCCCTCCCCCCCAGGCTGGTAGAGCTCGGGGCTCAGGCTTTGGTCCCACCTCCTGGGGGTCATGTAGTAATTTTTGTTGTCAGAAAGGGGTCGGGATGCAATGAAGTTTGAGGACCACTGATCTAGACCAGGGGTCTCAAACATGCGGCCCGCAAGCTCCTCCCGGCCCCCCCCCCGCCCTCCTCCAACGTTTACCTGGCCGACCCGCACCGAGGGCAGGGCAGGCTCCCTGTTTGCCTGCCTGCCCTGCCGCCGCGCCGCACCAGGAAGCAGCTGGAACCTGGCGAAGGAGGGGCGCAGGGGTGTGTGTGGCTGTTGCTTCAGGCACCGCCCCCAGCAGTTCCCATTGGCCACAGTTCCCCATTCCTGGCCAATGGGAACTGCTGGGGGCGGTGCCTGAAGCAACAGCCACACACCCCCCGCGCTCCTCCTCCCCCAGGTTCCAGCCGATTCCTGGTGAGGCGCGGCGGCAGGGCAGGCAAGCAGGGAGCCTGCCCTGCCCCCGGTGCGGGTCAGGCTGGAGCCCGCCCCCGCACTCCTCCTGCACCCCGACCCCCTGCCCTGAGTCCCCTGCCGCACCCCGACCCCCTGCCCTTAACCCCCTCCACACCCCGCACCCCGACACCCTGCCCTGAGCCCCTGCCACACCCCCGACCCCGACNCCCCTCCTGAACCCCAACCCCCTGCCCTGAACCCCCGCTACACGCCACACCCCACACCTCTGCCCTGAGCCCCCTGCTGCACCCCTCCAGCACCCGACCCCCTGCCCTGAACCCCTGCCACACCCCACACCCCGACCCCCTTCTCTGAGCCCCCTGCTGCACCCTGCACCCTGACCCCCTGCCCTGGACCCCTCACCCCAACTCCCTGCCCTGAGCCCCCACCGCACCCCACACTCCTTCTGTGCCCCCTGGGGGCAGGGAGGGGGCAGAGTTGGGGTGGGGCTTTCGGGGAATGGGGGCAGGGAAGGGGTGGGAAGAGGCGGGGCAGGGGCGGGGCCTCGTGGAAGGGGTGGAGTGGGGGCGGGGCCGAGGGCGGCGGCGGGGGAGGTGTCAGTAAATGCGGCCCTCGGCCCAATGTACTAGTCCTCATGTGGCCCTCGAGGTCATTTGAGTTTGAGACCCCTGATCTAGACCATCCTTGACAGGGGTTTGTTTAACTGGCTCTTAAAAATCTCCAATGATGGAGATTCCACAACCTCCTTGGGTAATTTACTCCAGTGCTTAACTATCCGAACAGTTAGGAAGTTTTTCCTAATGTCCAACCTAAACCTCCCTTGCTGCAATTAAGCCCATTGCTTCTTGTCCTATCCTCAGCGGTTAAGGAGAATAATTTTTCTCCCTCCTCCTTGTAACAGCCTTTTATGTACTTGAAAACTGTTATCGTGTCCCCTCTCAGTGTTTTCTTCTCCAGACTAAACAAACACAATTTTTTCAATCTTCCCTCATAGGTCATGTTTCTAGGCCTTTAATCATTTTTGTTGCTCTTTTCTGAACTTTCTCCAATTTGTCCACATCTTTCCTGAAGTGTGGCACCCAGAACTGGACACAGTACTCCAGTTGAGGCCTAATCAGCGCAGAGTAGAGCAGAAACATTACTTCTCGTGTCTTGCTTACAACACTCCTGCTAATACATCCCAGAATGATGTTAGGTTTTTGTTTTTGTTTTTTGAATAGTGTTACACTGTTGATTCATATTTCACTTGTAGTCCACTATGACCCGCAAATCCCTTTCTGCAGTACTCCTTCCTAGGCAGTCATTTCCCATTTTGTGGGCGCGCAAGTATTGTTCCTTCCTAAGTGGAGTACTTTGCATTTGGTCTTATAGAATTACATCCTATTTACTTCAGACTATTTCTCCAGTTTGTCCAGATCATTTTGAATTTTAATCCTATCCTCCAAAGCATTTGCAACCCATCCCAGCTTGGTATTGTCTGCAATCTTTATAAGTGTACTCTCTATGCCATTATCTAAATCATTGATGAAGATATTGAACAGAACGGGACCTAGGGCTGATCACTGTGGGACTCCATTCGATATACCCTTCCAGCTTGACTGTGAACCACTGATAACTACTCTCTGGGAACGGTTTTTCAACCAGTTTTGCACCCACCTTATAGTAGTTCCATCTAGGTTGCATTTCCCTAGTTTGTTTATGAGACGGTCATGCAAAACAGTATCAAAAGCCTTACTAAAGTCAAGATATACCACATCTACCACTTCCCCCCTCCCCATCCACAAGGCTTGTTACCCTGTCCAGAAAAAGCTATTAGATTGATTTGACATGATTTGTTCTTGACAAATCCATGCTGACTGTTACTTATCACCTTATTATCTTCTAGGTGTTTGCAAATTGATTGTTTAATTATTTGCTCTGTTATCTTTCCGGGTATTGAAGTTAAGCTGACTGGTCTGTAATTCCCTGGGTTGTCCTTATTTCCCTTTTTATAGATGGGCACTATATTTGCCCTTTTCCAGTCTTATAGAATTTCTCCGGTCTTTCATGATTTTTCTAAGATAATTGTTTATGGCTCAGATACTTCCTCAGTCAACTCCTTGAGTATTCTAGGATGTATTTTATCAGGCCCTGGTGACTTGAAGACATCTACCTTGTCTAAGTAATTTTTAACTTGTTCTTCCCTGTTTTAGCCTCAGATCCTACCTCATTTTCAATGGTGTTCACTATGTTAGATGTCCAAACGCTACTTTTTGGTGAAAACTGAAACAAAAAAGTCACTTAACACTTCTGCCATTTTCACATTTTCTATTATTGTTTTTCCCCCCTCATTGAGTAACAGGCCTACCCTGTCTTTGGTCGTCATCTTGCTTCTAATGTATTGATAGAATGTTTTCTTGTTACCCTTTATGTCTCTAGCTAGTTTAATCTCGTTTTGTGCCTTGGCCTTTCTAATTTTGTCCCTACATACTTGTGTTATGTGTTTATACTCATCCTTTGTAATTTGATCTAGTTTTCACTTTTTGTAGGATTATTTTTTGAGTTTCAGATAATTGAAGATCTCCTGGTTAAACCAGCAGATCTTAATAGCCTCTTTCTTTTGAATTGCCTGGGATCCACTTTCAGATACTTTCAAACTTGGTTTTGGTGAGTAGTGAGGACCTCGTTGAGGAAATGGTTGTAGGGGACAACCTTGGCTCGAGTGATCATGAGCTAATTCGGTTCAAACTAAATGGAAGGATAAACAAAAATGCATCTGAGACTAAGGTTTATGATTTCAAGAGGGCTAACTTTACTAAATTAAGGCAGCTAGTTAAGAAAGTGGATTGGGCAAACGTATTTAGAGATCTAAAGGCGGAAGAGGCATGGGATTATTTTAGGTTGAGTTTGCAGGAACTGTCTGAGGCCTGTATCCCGAGAAAGGGAAAAAGGGTTGTAGGTAGCGGTTTTAGACCGGACTGGATGAGCAAGCGTCTCAGAGGGGTGATTAAGAAAAAACAGAAGGCGTATAAACAGTGGAAGATGGGAGGGATCAGCAAAGAAACCTACCTTATGGAGGTCAGAGGGTGTCGGGATGCGGTTAGAAAGGCCAAAAGCCGGGTGGAGATAGATCTTGCGAAGGGAATTAAAAACAATAGTAAAAGGTTTTTTAGCCATATAAATAGGAAGAAATCCAAGAAAGAAGAAGTGGGACCGCTTAAGAATGGAGACGGGGTGGAGATTAAGGATCATCTAGGCATGGCACAATATCTAAACCAATATTTTGCCTCGGTATTTAATGAGGCTAATGAAGGGCTTGGGAATAGTGGCGGCGTGACTGATGGGAATAAAGGGGGGGGGGTAGACATTACAGTATCCGAGGTACGAGCCAAACTTGAACAGCTTAACGGCAGTAAATCGGGCGGCCCGGATGACCTTCATCCTAGAATATTAAAAGAATTGGCGAGTGAAATTGCGAGCCCGTTAGCGATAATTTTTAATGAATCCCTAAACTCGGGTGTTGTACCGTTTGACTGGAGATTAGCTAATGTAGTTCCTATATTCAAGAAGGGGAAAAAAAGTGACCCGGGTAACTACAGGCCTGTTAGTTTAACATCTGTAGTGTGCAAAGTCATGGAAAAAATATTGAAGGAGAGAGTAGTTACGGACCTTGAGGTCAATGGCAATTGGGACAAATTACAACATGGTTTTACGAAAGGTAGATCGTGCCAAACCAACCTGATCTCCTTCTTTGAGAAAGTAACAGATTTTTTAGATAAGGGAAATGCGGTGGATCTGATATATCTTGATTTCAGTAAGGCGTTCGATACGGTACCGCATGAAGAATTACTGGGTAAATTGGAAAGGATGGGGATCGAAATGAAATTCCGGAGGTGGATAAAGAACTGGTTAAAGGGGAGACTGCAGCGGGTCGTACTGAAAGGGGAGCTGTCGGGTTGGAGGGAGGTTACCAGTGGAGTTCCTCAGGGTTCGGTTTTGGGTCCGATGTTATTCAATCTATTTATCGCTGACCTCGGAACCAAAAGTAGGAGTGGGCTGATAAAGTTTGCGGATGACACGAAGTTGGGAGGTATTGCCAATTCGGAGAAGGATAGGGATATCCTCCAGGGAGATTTGGATGACCTTGTAAACTGGAGTATTAGTAATAGGATGAAATTTAATAGTGAGAAGTGTAAGGTTATGCATCTAGGGATGACTAACAAGAATTATAGTTATAGGCTGGGGACGCACCAGTTGGAAGTAACGGACGAGGAGAAGGACCTCGGAGTCCTGGTTGATCGCAGGATGACTATGAGTCGGCAATGTGATGTGGCCGTTAAAAAGGCTAATGCGGTCTTGGGATGCATTAGGCGAGGTATTTCTAGTAGAGATAAGGAGGTGCTAGTCCCGTTATACAAGGCGCTGGTGAGACCTCATTTGGAGTACTGTGTGCAGTTCTGGTCTCCCATGTTTAAGAAGGATGAATTTAAACTGGAAAGGGTACAGAGAAGGGCCACTAGGATGATCCGAGGAATGGAAAGCCTGTCGTATGAAAGGCGACTTGAGGAGCTCGGTTTGTTTTCCTTAACCAAAAGAAGGTTGAGGGGAGATATGATTGCTCTCTTTAAATATATCAGAGGGATCAATATCAGGGAGGGAGAGGAATTATTTCGGCTCAGTGCTAATGTGGATACGAGAACAAATGGATATAAATTGGCAGTTGGGAAGTTTAGGCTTGAAATTAGGCGAAGGTTTCTAACCGTCAGAGGAGTGAAATACTGGAATGGCCTGCCGAGGGACATAGTGGGGGCGAAAGACCTCTCCGGCTTTAAGACTAAGCTTGATAAGTTTATGGAGGGAATGGTTTGATAGGATAACTTGATTTACTCAATAGGTCAATAATGTGCCACCGCTGGTAGTTAGTACCGATGATAAATGTTGGGATATTGAAAGTCTTTTCCTAAGTGTCTGGATGGAGAATCTTGGCCGCATGCTCGGGGTTCAGCTGATCGCCATATTTGGGGTCGGGAAGGAATTTTCCTCCAGGGTAGATTGGCAGAGGCCCTGGAGGTTTTTCGCCTTCCTCCGCAGCATGGGGCAGGGGTCGCTTGCTAGAGGATTATCTGCTGCTTGAAGTCGTCAAATCATGATTTGGGGACTTCAACAGCTGAGTCAAGGGTGAGAGTTATTTCAGGAGTGGGTGGGTCAACTCTTGTGGCCTGCATCATGCAGGAGGTCAGACTAGATGATCATAATGGTCCCTTCTGATCTTAAGTTCTATGATTCTAACAAAATGTCAGGCTAGTAAAGAAAAAATGGTTGTATAAACTATATTCCCGTCAGCAACTCGCAAAACCCTGCTAGTAACTGACTTTGTTTTTATCTTGAAGGTTGCACGTTTGTGATTGTCATTTATATTCCAGTCGATAGTGATCAGTGAATACTGGTAATTTACACTGCAACAGGTAAGGGAGATAGATAAGAGGATTGAATGAATAACTTTCTGCTCACATTTCTTTAGACTGCATTTATCTACCTACCACCAAATTCTATTCACCAGTTAACACATATTTGATACTGTGTCATCCTGTATGACTAAAAAAAGTGGTCCCATGCAGATATTCAAAAGAGATTCCTCAGCACCATGTGGGGAAAGAGAGGAGAAAGTTTTCTATTTATCTTGTGTGCCTATTATCTTGTTATCTAAGCAACACTGAAGTCCCAAGACCTTGACAAGGGCCATGCTTTTATAAATTTCAATCAATGAACAATTCATGAGCAACCCACTCACTGTTTGAGGTCTCTACACAGTGATCGGCGAAGAGATCACCCCAGCACCACCCAGACCTTGATGCTAATGCTGAAATCAATTCAGATGCTCAGTTTCCTAACCCCAGAATGCAGAAGAGTGAGCCACTGGATAAGGAAAAATTTGAATTTTCAAAAGTGCTTTCACTGAATTGGGAGTAAGTTAGGCAGATGGGGAAGGGGAAGAGAGAGAGCATAATGACTATCTACACACCTAGCCCTTTCTGCTCTGCTTGGGAACACAGACAGGCAGGTGGTCCATCTATTCCAGTATCCCCTCTCTGACAGTGGCCAGTGCCAGATGCTTCCGAGAACATGCTTTAGTTGTCATTAGCCAGTCACCATCAAAGGGCTCAAGCGATAGTTTTCATTAACTTGAGCTTGAATGAACTCATGTTATTCTGTTGTTGCCAAAGGAAAAGGGGAGTAATGAGTTACTCTAACATGTGATCTGCACTAATTGTGGGGATTGAAAGCCATCCTGATTCTAGATATATTGGCACGGGAGACATGCTGAGGGACGTCTGCTTTGAGAGACAAATCCCCTGAAGCAAGGGGAATCTTTACTGCCTCCTGGTAACACTTTCCTTCCCCCCGAGTACACGAGAAGGCAGGGAGAAGTCCTAATGTGGTGGACTGATAACTTGAAAACTTATTTTTTTTTAAAGTTTGGTTTTATTATTAATTTGCCATATCCGATCGACATGCTTTATGATTGCACACCACTGGAGGGAGAGCAGCTATCCGTCAGACTCCAGCGTGCATCAGGACAAAGCAATAACCATGGTTGCTCTCTGAAGTAGGAGACAGCATTGAGCAGACCCAGTTCATTTTACACCAACAGAGCTTCCTCAGACTAGGAATAAAAATGCTTTAAAATTAAACAGCGCTCTTCCCTCTCTTCTTATGCAGCCAGGTAGCTTATTCCAGCCGTTGGGGCTGTATCCCAGAAGCCTCTTTTTTTATAGGCAAATTTTGCTCCTGGTGCTTGAAAATTAATAGGTTGATTTGAGCAAAGGGGCTATTCGAAGTATATTTTGAGGTGTTACGGCAATATGATTGTTTAATAATAATAGTAAAAGATAGGGAGGAAATATCCAACACCCTATAATCAAAGCTAAATGGTGGGGCCGAGCTACATTGTTGCTTTAACCCCAAGGTCCCTGAGGAGGATTATATTTGTCCTGGGCATCTTGTGCCCAGCTTGTGACCTCTGACCCATTTCAGCATGATGGCCCCCTTACCCACTTGTCTAGCCTGCTCTATAGTTGAAAAGGAAGGGGGATTGTGGGAAATTCGCACAAAAGGGACCGCTATGATCATCTAAATCATAATTTATATTATTTTTGTGTGAAATCTATCTTTTTTTTTTCAGTTTTGAACATTTTCAAAACTTTTTTTTCTCTTCCTTCCTAGGTTTTTGTTTTTTCTTCTGCCTTGCCCCTCCCTCCCCTCTTTAACCTTTATCCAGTTACCACTGAAAAGGTTAGAGAAAAGGGCAGGGAAAGGAAAATCAATAAACAAAAAAGGGGATGGGGTTGTTTTGGTTTTCTGGACAGCCAGTCAGACTCCTGCCCTCTGAGCAGGTTTCGGGTTCCATGCTCAGAAGTGCTAGCACCCAGTCTCTGTTGCAGACACACAGTCTTTCTCCCTGCTGCTACTTGGGATGGGAGAGGGGCAGACGCTGGCTGTAGAAGAAGACAGCTTTCGCTGTGGGGGCCAGCTGAGAGATTGGGAATGGTTCCCAGCAGAAGCAGGTAGCGGAGGGTAGAGCTCACTACAGGTAGGAATCCTGACCCAGTCCCCTCTTTCAATGGCTATAAACCTTCTCAGGTTTCTAGACACAGCACCTCCAGTTGACTAGGGTAAACCCTGAAAATTGGCAAGCTCCCAATTTGTTTAGGACAAGCACTGGCTAGTTTATTAAGCAGAGCTGTATTGACCCGGGGTTTGATCCTGAGAGGTACCAGGTAGAACTGGGGAATGTCCCCCCCCCCGCCCCATCCTGTGAAGATTTTCAGGGTTTTCCTTATCAGGATGAAACCGAGACCTTTCTAAGTTTTTCATCAGAAAGAGAGAGACACAACCACCCCTGATTAACCAACAGCCTGATGACTAGGGCACTCAACCTAGGATATGGGATACCCAGCTTCAAGTCCTTGGTCTGAATCAGGCAAGGAAGGTCCTCAAACCTGGCTCTGCCACGTTCTGGATGTGTAGCTCTAACCACATGGCTATTCAGGGGTGGGTCTTTCGTGCTGGTTTTGACCAGGGTCCATCCTGAATGGGAGAAATCTTTACCAGTGAAAGTCTAATTGAAATTGGTATGTTCCTGCGAAAAGTTTCGATTTTGACAAATTGGCAATTCCTAACAAAAAACCTGTTTTGTTGAAAATGTCCTTGACTAGCTCTAGTACTGAGGATCCACAACTCTCATCGATCTCAGTGGTGGCTGAGGGCAAGTATCACCTCTCTGGGTCAGTACCAGAATGCTTAGCCCTGAAGCTTGAGTGTGGCGGATGCAGAAGATGTTGTCATGGTGACTTCTCTGTGATGATCCTCTCAGTCACTTTCACTTAGTGTAACCTTAATGAGACTCCATCTCTGGTGTTCGATGGATAAATGACCTATTCTTCTTAGTGCTTTTACTGTGATATATGATGTTTTAATGTCTCCCTGGGAAAGATTTGGTTCTGTGGAGCAGCTTCCTTCTAGAAACCCTGGAAACTCCACCTAAGAAGGGCGAAAACAAACTTTTAATGCCATTGGTTAAAATGGGAGAAACAACCAAAGAAATTAAAATACGGTTTTGAGAGAGACAACCCAATTTAGTGGTCTGAGTGCTGGACTAGGAGCCTGGAACTCCTGAATAGTAACCTCAGCTCTGCCATGCACACTCCCAATGACCTTGGGCAAGTTACTTAATCTCTGTGTGCATTCCCCAGCTGTGAAATGGGAGATGATGACAAAATCTACTTGACTGCAGTGCAGTGAGAGTTAATTAGCTGGATTTTTAGTTAATTAGTGGCAGCACTGTGTAACGAAGTTTGATGATCAATGACAGGAAGCTAATGGCTCTTGTCATCTTTTTTTGTCAGGTTCTTTATCAAGAGTGTTAAAGAATTACAGTGACCATGCCTGCGATGGAGAATATGTCTCCCTGAGATGCCCTCACAGAACTACCATCAGCATCCAGTCTTCCTTTTATGGCCGAATTGTGCCAAGTCATCAGATGTGTCCCTCCCGATACCTACAGTCCTATGCAACTTTAATTAAGGAAGATGTTTCCTGTTCAGTTGGTACTTCCCTGCAGGTATTGCATGTTAAACTGCATCTCTTTAATTCTTGGTTTCATCTTTCCCAGGCCATGCAGCAGCTGTCTTGTGCTTGATGCCACTTAGATCTATGCTCTAAAAATTATCATGCTGGGTAACATTGGCCATCTGACACTGTGAGAGTAATTAACCATTGGAGCAGTTTACCAAGAGCTGTGGTGGACTCTTCATCATGGAAAATCTTTAAATCAAGGTCTGATGTTTTTCTAAAAGATATGCTGTAGTTCAAACCAGAATTGAGGGAAGTCCTATGGTGTTACTCCAGAGGTCAGAGTAAATGATCACAATTGTTCCTTCTGGCTTTATAATCTATGAAATTGTTAATAAATAGTTTGTTCTTGCAGTGTAGATGGGACCGAATTATGTCTTATTGGGATGTTCCTGAATTTTGCTACAGCCTTTGACTTTAGCGGTCCAGGAATGTGGCTAAAACACAAATATATTGCAAGACCAAACTGTGTTTTAACTGTTTTGGGGGATGGACTACCTTTTAATTGGATCTCCCAACATGGTAGTTTTTCAGTGTAGACAGGACTTCCTGTAGGGTTAACTTACATTTTGTTTTAGGGTGTTTTATTTTAGTGACTTGAAATCCAGGTAGAATCTTTGGTTTACTTTTTCTCCTGTACTCATAGGATCAAATTCTCAGCTGATGTAAATCATCAGAGATAACTGAATCATAAAGAGGAATTCTGCCCATGTGACAGTAGTTAATTTTAGTCACTCATTTATATGGAAGAAACCTATCACCAGTATCTTCTCTTTAAGCTTGTGTGACTACCACAAATCAAAGAACCCTTTGTACATTGAATAGGACTGGAAAATTCAGATGTGGAAACCTACACTGATTGATGTTATTGACTTCCGTGGGGACTACTCATGGGCATTACATTCAGTACATGCATCAGTCTTTCCAGGATCAGGGATTTGGATTGCAAGCTTTTGGGGGCAAAGACCTGCACTTTTATTTGTGTTAAGTGCCCTGCATATTTATGGCTATAAATCAACAAAAATTAGTAATAAATGTTACAGCAGAACAAGAGGTTTAAAGGAATGATGCATCTATGGTGCAAGGAACCATTTTGTTCTAATCTGGCAAATGTCCAGTTTCCCCAGAGAGCTGCTAATTGTGGCATCTCCTGCACCCAGGCACTTTTAGAGAAATTTACAGTTTATTTTAAAGAGCTGATCTGAGTGCTTTTGCTCCTACATGTCAGTGGTAGATGCTGAAGATAAAGTGGTGGGGCAACGTGTGCCCTGTAAGAAAACGACATGCCGACAGACTTGCAGTTGCTCTTGTAACACTAATACCGCATATCAAATGGCTGGGAGTCTCCTTCCATCATACCTGAATTTGCAGTAAAGAGAGGCTTTCCCATATGTGATGATGATAGCTTGTAACAAGGGGGGCAACAGGCAGACACGCTGTGGGGGCAGGAGGATGTGGAGATTAAAGACAAAGGATTTTGGCTGAGGCCAACCCATCCTTCTTTTATTTATTTATTTGTCGCCAAACAATGTTTTTCAAAATCTGCTCAATAAGTTGCATTTGCATGCACAATAGATACACACATGTATTTAATCTATTCCCTTATCTGCAAGTGGCATATTTAAGAAGCCTCCCCAGCATCTGGAATAGCGAGAGAAGAGGAGAGACATAATGTTTAGTTTTTCATGCCGTGACTTTCCTTGCAGGAGCGATTTAATGACAATCTCAGGTGTTTAGCAGGGTTCTCATGGGATCATAGAAATGTAGGGCTGGAAGGGACCTTGAGAAGTCATCGAGCCCAGCTCCCTGCACTGAGGCAGCGCCAAATGAACCCAGACCATCCCTGATAGGTGTTTCTCCATCCTGTTCTTAAAATCCTCCAGTAATGGGGATTCCACCTCTGACCCTGCACCCTGTGGGCTACACGCTGCCCTTTGATTTATGCAGTCAGGTTCCATTGGCATCCATGGTGCTTCTCAGAGCAGAAAGCGTCCCTCTGGGTTTTAGAATGCGAGCGGTGTGCGCTGTAGTCAGTCATGTAGTATGTGTGTGCGTGTGGAGCACTGATTAGTTGATCCTGGATCCCCTAGGTCAGTGGTTTTCAAACTTTTTTCATTTCCAGATCCCTAAACATTTCGAATGGAGGTGCAGACCTCTTTAGAAATCTTACACATAGTCTGTGGACTCCCGGGTGAAAACCACTGTTCTACGGTAACAACCACCTTTCGCGGACCCCTAGGGGTCAGCAGAGCACAGATTGAAAACCACTGCTTTAGATGATGAGTTTACAAAGGGTACGTCTACACTACAGTATTTGTCCGAATTTACGGAATTCGATTTTATGAAACCGATTTTTTAAATTCGATGGTACGCGGCCACAGTAAGCCACAGTAAGGGGATTAATTCGGCGGTGCGCGTCCATGCAGAAAAGACTAGCGTCGAATTCCAGAGCGTTGCACTGTGGGTAGCTATCCCAGAGTTCCCGCAGTCCCCCCCGCCCATTGGAATTCTGGGTCGATATCCCAATGCCTGATGGGACAAAAAACATTGTCGCGGGCGGTTCTGGGAACATCCTCCCCCTCCCTACGTGAAAACAACGGAAGACAACCATTTCGCGCCTTTTTTCCTTGTTGAACTGAGCGGACGCCGTACCTCGGCAAGGATGGATCCCGCTCAGCTCAAGTTTGCAGTCATGAACATTGTAAACACCACGCGCATTATAGTGCAGTTTATGCTCAACCAGGACCAGAAAAGCCAGGCGAGGAGGAGGCGGCTACGGCAGCGCGGCGACGAGAGTGATGCGGACATGGACATGGACACAGAATTGTCTCGCGCCACGGGCCCCGGCGCTTTGGAGATCATGTTGGCAATGGGGCAGCTTCTTGCTGTGGAACGCCGATTCTGGGCCCGGGAAACAAGCACTGACTGGTGGGACCGCATAGTGCTGCAGGTGTGGGACGATTCCCAGTGGCTGCGAAACTTTCGCATGCGTAAGGGCACTTTCCTGGAACTTTGTGACTTGCTTTCCCCTGCCCTGACGCGCCAGAACACCAAGATGAGAGCAGCCCTCACAGTTGAGAAGCGAGTGGCGATAGCCCTGTGGAAGCTTGCAACACCGGACAGCTACCGGTCAGTCGGTAATCAGTTCGGAGTGGGAAAATCTACCGTGGGGGCTGCTGTCATGCAAGTAGCCAAAGCAATCGTTGAGCTGCTGCTAAAAAAGGTAGTGACGCTGGGAGATGTGCAGCTCATTGTGGATGGCTTTGCTGCAATGGGATTCCCTAACTGTGGTGGGGCGATAGATGGAACCCATATCCCGATCTTGGCACCGGAGCACCAGGGCAGCCAGTACATAAACCGCAAGGGGTACTTTTCTATGGTGCTGCAAGCAATGGTGGATCACAAGGGACGTTTCACCAACATCAACGTGGGATGGCCGGGAAGGGTTCATGACGCCCGCGTCTTCAGGAACACTAGTCTGTTTAAACGGCTGCAACAAGGGATTTACTTTCCAGACCGGAAAATTACCATTGGGGATGTTGAGATGCCCATCGTTATCCTTGGGGACCCAGCCTACCCCTTAATGCCGTGGCTCATGAAGCCATACACAGGCAGCCTGGACAGTACTCAGGAGCGGTTCAACTACAGGCTGAGCAAGTGCAGGATGGTGGTAGAGTGTGCCTTTGGACGTTTAAAAGGTCGCTGGCGCTCGTTACTGACTCGCTCGGACCTCAGCCAAACCAACATCCCCATTGCTATTGCAGCTTGCTGTGTGCTCCACAATCTCTGTGAGAGCAAGGGGGAGACCTTTATGGCGGGGTGGGAGGCTGAGGCAAACCGCCTGGCCGCTGATTACGCGCAGCCAGACACCAGGGCGATTAGAAGAGCACACCAGGAAGCGGTGCGCATCAGAGAAGCTCTGAAAACAAGTTTCAGTGCTGCCCAGGCTCCTGTGTGAAAGTTATGTTTGTTTGTCCCTGTTGAAAACCCGCCCACTTGATTCACTCATTCCCTGTAAGCAACCCACCCTTCCCCCTTCCCCCTTCGATCCCAGTTTTATTTAAAAAAAAATAAAGTCAGTGTCGTTTTCAAATTACAAATCAAGAACTTTTTATTAACGGGGGGTAATGAACATAGGGAGAGAAATAACCAGGTAGTCCGGGTGGGGTTTGGGAGGAGGGTAGGAGTGAAGGAACAGGGCAGGAACAACATTCAAAATAATGAGAGCCTTTTGCTCGGGCTCTCTAATGGGGTGGACTGGCAGGTTGCACGGAGCTTCCCCCCCCGCGTTCTTACACGTCGGGGTGAGGAGGCTACGGGACTTGGGGAGGGGGGAGGGCGGTTATAGAGGGGCTGCAGCGGCACCCGGTAATCCGGCAGCTGCCGTTCCTGGAGCTCCACCAGACGCCGGAGCATGTCTGTCTGATCACGCAGCAGCCCCAGCGTTGCATCCCGCCACTTCTCCTCTCGGGCGTCCCTCCTCTCCTCGCGTTCGTCCCTTCTCTCCTCACGTTCATCCCTTTTCTCCTCCCGTTGGTCCCTCATGTCCTCCCGCTGGTCCCTCTTCTCCTCACGGTCACTGGCCTCTTGACGGAATTTCAATACAGTCTCCTTCCAATCGTTAAAATTAGCTCTCTCATCCCGGGTCGACTGCATTATTTCCGAGAACATATCGTCTCGGGTGCGCCTCTTTCGCCTCCTTATCTGGGAGAGCCTTCGTGCTGGGGGCGGGAGGATGGAAGAATTTGCAGCTGCAGTAGGAGGGAAAAAAAGGAGAGAAGTATGTAAAAAGATACATTTTATAGAACAATGCTTATACTCTTTCACGGTGAACACTTTTCACATTACATAGCAATGTACAAGGTCGCTTTTTGCATCTTATATTGAGTGCCCGCGGCTTTGGTGTTAGAGATCACAGCAGACGCAGGGCCGGGCAACAGAATTCGGCTTGTATGCAGCCATGGTAAGCCACTGTCCTGCTGCTTCTGCATTAAATCAGAGCCCTCCTTTCCCATAGCAAGCAAAGCCCTTTACGTGCTGCGGTTTTCCTGTTACCGTGCAGCATCAGATAACATAATAACTTGCCCCCACCCACCCATTCAATTCTGTGGGATGACCCCCTCCCCCCACCACGTGGCTGGTACCATGGAAGATCCATGCAGATCGCAAACTAGCCCCCCCATCCACTTCTGTTGGATGATCGCGTTACCCCTCCCCCCACCACGTGGCTGGTATCAGGGAAGACCCCTGCTAGCCAAACGCGAAAAACTCAGCGACATTATCCACCCCCTCCCCCCCGCCCGCTTGGCTAACTGCAGGGAAAGATTTCTTTTCAGCTACAGGCAAACAGCCCAGTAGGAACGGGGCCACCTCTGTCCCCCTAATTACATTCCCATATCTCAAACAGGTTACCCTGAACGATATCACTCTCCTGAGGATAACACAGCAAGATAAAGAGCGGATGTTGCTTGAATGCCAGCAAACACCGGGACCATACGCTGCCAAGCTTTGTCAAGCAATGATACCGGATTACTTGCTGCTAGCATGGCGCGGTCAAGTGTCCTACCATGGAGGACGGAATAAGGCTGCCCTGCCCAGAAACCTTCTGGAAAAGCTTTTGGAGTACCTCCAGGAGAGTTTCATGGAGATGTCCCTGGAGGATTTCAACTCCATCCCCAGACACGTTAACAGACTTTTCCAGTAGCTGTACTGGCCGCGAATGCATCCCAAGTCCCCAGGGCAAATTAATCATTAAACAAATACTTGTTTTAAACCATGTTTGAGATATTTGAAAAGGTTCACTCACCAGAGGTCCCTTCCAGGGGGTCTGCGATGCCGCCTTGGGAGGGTTCGGAGGGCACCTCTGTCAGGGTCAGAAAGAGCTCCTGGCTGTCGGGGAGAATGGAGCGCTGTGTGCTCTCCACAAGTTCGTCGTCCTCCTCCTCCTCCTCTTCCCCGTCCGCAGATTCGTCATGCAACGAAGACATTAACCCCTCCTCGGAGTCCACGCTCAGGGGTGGGGTAGTGGTGGCGGCCCCTCCGAGAATTGCATGCAGCTCATCGTAAAAGCGGCATGTCTGCGGCTCTGCCCCGGACCGTCCGTTGGCCTCCTTCGTCTTCTGATAGGCCTGTCGGAGCTCCTTCACCTTTATACGGCACTGAATGGAGTCCCGATTGTGGCCTCTCTCCATCATCCCCTTCGAGATCTTGTCAAAGATCTTTGCATTCCGTCTCTTGGAACGCAGTTCTGCGAGCACTGAATCCTCTCCCCATATGGCGATCAGATCCAGTATCTCGCGTGTGGTCCATGCTGGTGCTCGTTTGCGGTTGTCGGCCTGCATCGCTACCTGTGCTGTTCAGCTCTGTGTGGTCACCTGTGCTCACCAGGCTGGGCAGACAGGAAATGAAATTCAAAAGTTCGCGGGGCTTTTCCTGTCCAACTGCCCAGAGCATCCGAGTTTCGATTGCTGTCCAGAGCGGTCACAATGGTGCACTGTGGGATACCTCCCGGAGGCCAATACCTTCGAATTCCGTCCACACTAACCCTACTTCGAACCAGCAAGTTCGAATTCAGCGCTACTCCCCTCGTCGGAGAGGAGTACAGAAACCGATTTTAAGAGCCCTTTAAGTCGAAATAAATGGCCTCGTTGTGTGGACGGGTACAAGGTTAATTCGGTATAACGCTGCTAAATTCGAACTAACATCGTAGTGTAGACCAGGCCAAAGTGACTGAGATTTAATTATTTCTATTTACCCATAAGAACATAAGAACAGCCATACTGGGTCAGACCAATGGTCCATCTAGCCCAGTATGCTGTCTTCTGACAGTGGTCAATGCCGGGTGCTTCAGAGGGAATGATGCTTGTATACTTAGAGCACTAGTCTGGGACTAAGGAGTCCTGACTTCAATTCCCTGCTCTGCCACAGACTTCCTGTGTGACCTTGGGCAAGTCACCTAGTCTCGCTGTACCTCAGTTCTCCACCTGCAGAATGTGGGTAATAGCACTTTCTTACTTCACAGGGGTGTTGTGAGGAGAAATGGGCTAATGATTGTGAGGTGTTTGGATACTATGGAGACGGAAACCATAGAAGTACTTTAGATAGATATCCTCCTTCAAACTGTGCTCCTCTCAACCCCGTAGGGTGCCTCTTGAACCCTTCTCTCAACCTGGTCCTCATGCCGTCTTCCATGCTGCCCTCTATGCATGGAAAACACTCTCTTCCTCACCTCATGCATTGGACAACTTCCATCCATTTCAGTCCCTGGATATCTTACAGCAAACCCACCGGAAGTGCTGACTACTTAGGTTTTTAAACTCAGTTGTACAGAGAGTATAGATAGGGCCGGCGTGTATGTATCCTGTTTGATAGTAATTAAAAAAAATCAGCTAAACCAGGATTCTTCACAATTAAATCACTAGATCTAATCAAGCCCAGATTGCAGAAATCTGTCTCTCTGGAAGAGAGGAGCTTGGGGAGTTAACATCCTTCAGTACAAGGGAATCCCTTTGTATAGAGGAGTTACATTTAATGCCCATTTAAAGGAGCCCCACCACCAAGAAGTACAGTTTGGAAGCCTTTTCTGTGATAAAAGAGAAAAGGCTGAGGTTGATTACACTGAGATTTACCACTGTTAATCCAGGCCTCCAGCCTAGTCCTTGGGGTCAAGTGCCAGAATCCCTTGCCATCGGCACTTGTTTTCATTTGAAACAAAATGTACGCCACATGGGAATGCCTGTCTGAAACATTATGTCAGTGACCCGAAGCTACAGAGTTCTGTTATTCTAACATAGTGAAGTCAGATTCGATGTGAGATTTCCAAATGCATAAAGACTTTGAATGGCAAGCAATAAAGGGCCATTCATAATGGGCTTTCCGTCTGAAAGTGAAGTGACTGGGTCTCTACTTAGCTGCTGGGCCAAAATGTATGAATGGGGTAGGTCAAATAACAGATTAAAGTTGTGTAGAAAATCAGACATTATTTGTCTGTTCTCAGATTTGTGGTGCATTTTCAAACAGCTACCGCTTATGTTAGGGTTCCCGGGATTTTAATACCAGTAGTTTGAGGTTCATTGCAGTACCATCTGGAGGAAAATCAGAAAAGCTTCTGTCATTTTTCTTGAAGCAGCTGTTGCATTTTTCAGATGTTGCAGTGTGGAAAATGACCACCCATTCCTTCTCCTTTTGGGCCAACTTTGGACCTATTTTACTCTGTGGCAGTGGCCAGTACAGTAGTGGTGCAAGCCAACCACTAACACTGGCCTGTATTCTGTCGCTTCTGAAATTCCACGTAGATTATTCCCCATAGGGAGATAAGAAATCAGTGTCCAGGTGCCAGTCAGGAATGTACTCAGGCACTATGGTGATGGGTGCAGAATACGAACATATGCGACGTCTCCTCCTTGGCTCTGCAGGGGACCCAGGCAGTTGGAACTATCAAGTTTTGCAGGGGGCCAAAAGTATGATGCAACAGCTGTGTCCTATTTATTGTGCCTCCTGGCCATCTCTTTTCCTGCTTATGAGTAAGTGGAAGAGGCAGTCAGAATCCTGAAACATTAAGCATCAGAGTATTAAATATAAATGTCTTAAATTGTCCCCACAGAAAAGAAACCTCTGATCACCAATAGTAATTGTGTGCACTAAATGCAAAGTTCTATGGTTGGAAGAGGTATTTTCCTCTTGTGTAGTTACCACTGTGTAGTCCTGAGTAGAGCTGGTGAAAAACAGATTTTTTTTTTTTTTTGATTGGTGGCTGAACCGAAATTTTTTTTTTATTTTGGGTCGACCTGTAATTGGGTCAACCAGCAATTTGTTTTGTTTTTTCTTGATGAAACAAAAAACCTAAATATTTCATTTCTGATTGATTGATTGAAACATTTAATTTCCTCCAAAATAGAATGTTTTGTTTCATTTTTGAGTGTTTTTTATCCTTTTTTGTGTTAAATCTAGATAAACTTCAAAACCAAATGTCATTTTGAAACAAAAAGTCAAACTGTTTCATTTAGAAAATGTTGAATTGAAACATTTCAACTTTTTGGGATTTCCCCTCCTCCACAATTTTTTCCAGACAAAACTATTAGCTGAATTCTTCCTGAATTTGTGAACAGTTTCGGTAAACCGAAATTGCATTTTTCAGCAAATAAAGTATTTGCCAAAAAAAAATAAAAATTGCCCAGCTCTAGTCTTGAGTGATGGGTTTCCTATGCCCATATTTTGCTTCGACAATATAGGTATCTATGTAACCCACTGGTGAATTCATGTTATGTGGCTCCTTCTGCCCAATCTACGGAGGATGTGAGTCAGTTACAATCTCCAGCTACAGAGTCTGGCTCTTTAGATCAAGCTGGAATGACTCATGGTTCTGTAGTTCCGTGGTTCAAAACTGAATGTTGACCAAGATACCAGCCATCAGTCACACCTATTTCTGAACCTTTGGCCATAACTGTTCCTTAATTTTATGTCCACCATTGAAATGTAGCAGCCACTCTTCCCATGACAGTTTTTCAGATTTCTGGACTAGATTCTGGACAGCTGGTGTAGAGGGTGGTATTACTTATTCCTCCTTGAACCACTAATGCAGTGCTCACCTGAGGGATTAGTGGCCCATGTGACGAGCATCCAGTGTTACTGCTGCCCTCTACATATGTGACAGCCGTCACACCAGCGACTGAACAAGGGACCTCCAGAGCTAAAAGCATGAGCTGTTACAACTTCAGGCACAGAGGAGCCCCTGTTACACAGACCCACCACTGGTAAAGGAGGGGCAACTTTAAAACCCACCATAGCTCCACAAGTTTCCTTAGACGGCTGCCATGTCAGTGCAGTCTCTGGCCAGTCTCCAAGGCCTCCATGCCCTCAGGGTGCCTTTCAGCCCGAGCCTCTTTCTGGGTTTTGCTGGTCCTTTCTGACTCCTGTTGTGTTGTCTTAGAAGGTGGAATAAGTGGGCCCAGAGAGTTCTAGGTAGCAACATGATCTGTCACGATACCACAGTAAACAGTCAATATGGTTCAGGGTTTTAAAGTCTCGGCCTGCTTCGTTCCGTGGCAAACACATCATTAAACATCTTTTAAACCTTCAATTATAGGTACAGGAAGAAAGAAAAACAGTTAAAGCATTTGAAATGTAAATATTAAGCAAAGTTTTCATTTTAATAATATCCCTTATTCCCTTTCCCTTTAGTGGTAGAGAGTTTTTTTAAAAGGAAAATAACCCTGGCTGGTGGTCTTTTAGATGAGATTAAAGATTGTAATAACTGTCCATTTGGGGGCAGAAAAGAGAAGTTAGCTGAGATGGGCTGAAGCTGTTATTGTTGCTGTAGTTCAGGGGTCGGCAACCTCTGGCACGCGGCTCGCCAGGGTAAGCACCCTGGCGAGCCGCGTGCCAGAGGTTGCCGACCCCTGCTGTAGTTGTTCCTAGATAACAAGACAAACACACAAAAGGGGAGAGAAAAGAAGAGCAAAGATAGAAAATGCAGCTTCTGTCTCTGGTTCTGACTCTTACTGGCAACTGGAGAAACACAGGCCAAGCACACAGTCTTATCAGCCACTCTGGCAAACTTATAGCAGCATTGGGCTGGTTAGGGCATTGCTTTCCTCTTTCTGGCCACAGGCTTACAGCAGTGCTGTAAAAGAGACAGTCTTGGCCAGCTAATACAGACTCTTAGTAGACAGAAGGTAAAACTTAAGGAGAGGGTTAGGAAAGGGAAGAAATAAGCTGGGGAAGGAAAAGCATACCCAGGGGAAGGAGAGGAGAAGTGGAGACAAAGTTTCTTATCCCAGATGGTGTTCAGAATTTAGCCAAAGTTGATGGAGGTGGCTCAGTCTGGTCATGACATCTCTCAGAATTAGGACAACAAAGGTGTAGTGGTACAACAGTGGACCCTGGCTTTCCAGGCGATGGTGGGGGTGATGATCATGATTGTGAAGCTTGCTCTTTCCTGTCCATCTGTCTCCCAGCCAGCAGTGGTTGTTAGTTTTATTCTCTCCCACAAAGTCTTCTCTTTTAAGTACCCCCAAAAGGAACGATGGGTGTAAGAGCCCATATCTCATTATATTGTTCACCAGTTAGGTTTGATTTCTGACTCACCAATATTGGTCAATTGACTTCCAGTTCCACACTCCTCTTGTTTACCAGAGAATGATCTTAGCACAGTCCTTGAGTTATATCAGCCGGTTCTTTGTTTGGACTAATTTGGTCATTCTGTCTCCCTTTCGCATTTTTTCCCATCCCCACATTGATGGTTATAGGTTATTGTGACATTTTATGAACTTTCACTCACTTCTCACAGTGGAGGTCATGGTTTGCGTAAATGCATAGGCCCAATTATTACAATATTCTCCACACTGTAAGTGGTGGAGTGTGGCCACTATGCACCAATGTTTCCCATCAGTTCCCCCATCAGGGACATCTGCCATGGTTTGTGGCCCAGTATCTGTTTCCAGATTCTGTTAGTGGCGGGAAAGAACTTCAGCCTCCTTCAGCAATCTCAGGTGAATTGATGAATGGCCCATTTTTGTTCAGAACCATTTTCAGATTAGTTGGGGAGATTTCAGATGAAAGTAAATGGTGATGGGATTTTGTGGGAAAAGGGGCTGTGAGTTGAGAGTCTATGGAGGCAGAAGGGGGACACAAGCACAGCTATGTAAGGGCTTTGCCTTCATTAAAAAATTGCTGTGTTCTCACCTCATTCATTCAGATATCTCCAGTAATAAATATTTACAAGGTAAATTGTAAGCTCCTGGAGGCAGAGACTGTATCATTGTATTTGTCTTTATAGCTCTTAGCACAACGGCTGACTGAGGCCTTTGGCTACTACTATTTATGAATAAAATGAGTTCATTAAAATATAACCTTCCCTCCCCTACTATAGCATGCGAAAACAATCCTAGCCATGTGAGTGTATGTGTTTGTATGTCTGTGTATTAGACTGGAGCCAAAACCAAAGTCCTGGATCTGAACACTCCCAGATTATGGGAAAGTTCAGGTCTGGATCCAAAGTTTGCAGTTTTGGTCCATTGTGTGTGTTATATAAAATATCAATGTTTATGCATAGGCACACATTAGTCTTTACACTAGCACAGAAGGAGCAATATAACTGCTGTAAGTTTGTGTGGCCCAATCAGAAACAAATAAGTGTAATTAAAAGCCCCATAAAAGTATTGGCCAAGCCCAAAATGCATGAATTTGACTTGCAAAATATGTGAGATAGATTTAAAGTAAAATACACAACAAGAAGAGTCAGAGGATGAAGCTTGAAATGATATGGGATTGTTGATACATTTATAAATCTTTCGGTAACTGCATGTTCCTGAATCAACATTCCTGATGTTATTAATTTACAGCATTAAACATAACTCCAGGCTTGTGTGGAAGAGAGTTTACAATGTGTGACATCGCTTGTTATCATATACATAGATTATACCTCATGCCAAGTTGTTATCTGTGATATCCTCCTATTAACAAGGTGACCGAGAATAAAAACCTTGTTATCAGGAAAATAAAAGGCACTGTAGAGGTGTTGCATTTCTGCTTCTACACATTTGTCAAGTAGAATGCAGGCTAAATTCTTCCCTCAGACATGCATGCATAGGTCCCACTGAAACCAAGGGGAACTGCACCTTGGGGGGCAAAATTCAGCCTTGTGAATTATTTGCCTGAAAAGAAAACCGTGTGCTCTGGAGATGAATCATGCTTCTCTCATTAGAAACATTAGTTAGCTTTTGGTGAAAGAACACTTGGCATTTATTCTGTGTTTAGTTTGTGTCTATTTCACCTCTCCCAAGGATGATCAGTGACATGGATCACAAAGGCTGCTGAGGTGGTATTTCCTTTTGTCCTTTAAGTGAGATACATGACACTTTCTCTGTCGCTGTTCTACCAGAGTGGGAAGCAGTCATACAAAAGGGAGTGGATTCCTTGCATTTTAACCACAGAATTCCCTGAGATGTTGTTTCCCTTCACTGGCAAGGTTTTAAATGAAGCAAGGGCAGTGATATGACTCTTCTGCTGATGGGAAGATCAGATAAGCTTTTCAGCAGCCGCCCAGCTTCTGAACCAGGAGGCAAATGTTGATCATAGGGTGATGGGGACGGAAGCTGTTTTTCCCCAAACATTTTTTCATGAGCCTCAGAGAAAGTGAAATAGGGAGTGAAAACAAATGTAATTCAAGTGATTCAAATTTCCTAAAAAGAAACAGGAGTACTTGTGGCACCTTAGAGACTAACAAATTTATTGTAGCATAAGCTTTCGGATGCATGCAGTGGAAAATACAGAAGGAAGAGATATATATACACACATGAAACAATGGATCTTACCATACACATTATAAGGAGAGTGATCAGTTGTCAGCAGGAGAGAAAAAAAAGGTCTTTGTGGTGGTAATGAAAATGGCCCATCTCCAGCACTTGACAAGGAGATATAAGGAACCTACTACAGGACTTCTGGGTACTCTTCTGGCTCTGTCAATCTGTTTCTTCACTTCAGCAGGTGGATATTGTAGTTGTAAGAACGCTTGATAGAGATCTTGCAGGTGTTTGTCTCTGTCTGAGGGGTTGGAGCAAATGCGATTGTATCTTAGAGCTCAGAGCCAGAAGAGTACCCAGAAGTCACCTACTACAGGACAGGCCTAACAAAGAAAGTAACAGAACGCCACTAGCCATCACCTACAGCCCCCAACTAAAACCTCTCCAGCGCATCATCAAGGATCTACAACCTATCCTGAAGGACGATCCATCACTCTCACAGATCCTGGGAGACAGGCCAGTCCTTGCTTACAGACAGCCCCCAAACCTGAAGCAAATACTCACCAGCAACCACACACCAAACAACAAAAACACTAACCCAGGAACCTATCCTTGCAACAAAGCCCGTTGCCAACTCTGTCCACATATCTATTCAGGGGATACCATCATAGGACCTAATCACATCAGCCACACTATCAGAGGCTCGTTCACCTGCACATCTACCAATGTGATATATGCCATCATGTGCCAGCAATGCCCCTCTGCCACGTACATTGGCCAAACTGGACAGTCTCTACGTAAAAGAATAAATGGACACAAATCAGACGTCAAGAATTATAACATTCAAAAACCAGTTGGAGAACACTTCAACCTCCCTGGCCACTCGATTACAGACCTAAAAGTCGCAATATTAAAACAAAAAAACTTCAAAAACAGACTCCAACGAGAAACTGCTGAATTGGAATTAATTTGCAAATTGGATACCATCAAATCAGGTTTGAATAAAGACTGGGAGTGGATGGGCCATTACACAAGGTAAAACTATTTCTCCATGCTTATCTTTCCCCCCCGCCCCCTACAGTTCCTTATATCTCCTTGTCAAGTGCTGGAGATGGGCCATTTTCATTACCACCACAAAGACCTTTTTTTTCTCTCCTGCTGACAACTGATCACTCTCCTTATAATGTGTATGGTAAGATCCATTGTTTCATGTGTGTATATATATCTCTTCCTTCTGTATTTTCCACTGCATGCATCCGATGAAGTGAGCTGTAGCCCACGAAAGCTTATGCTACAATAAATTTGTTAGTCTCTAAGGTGCCACAAGTACTCCTGTTTCTTTTTGCGGATACAGACTAACACGGCTATTACTCTGAAACCTGTCAAATTTCCTAGCGAGCCGAGCACTGTGACCCTTGTATCAGGCTCCTCTGCTGCCATCGTCTGCATCTCAAGAAGTTTATTATAATTATTATTTTTATGTTACATTAGCACCTGGAGGCCTCAACAGAGATCGGGGCCCCATTGTGCTAGGTGCAGTACAAACACATAATAAGAGCTGGTCCCTGCTCTGAAGCTGGGACAGTCTAAACACAGAATCCAAAGGGAGTGAGGGAAACAAAGGCACAGAAAGGGGAAGTGACTTGCACAAGGCCGCACAGTGGGTCAGCACTAGAGCTGGGAGTAGAACCCAGAGCGACTCCGTCCCAGTCATGTGCCCGCTGGACCAATCTGCATCTTGGTATAATGCGTTAATATGTTACAGTGGTTGATGTGCTGTTTCCGTGAAGGGTTTCTATTTCAGCCTCTGAACATACAGAAATCTTCAGTGAGCTTTAATGTTCCAGGGCTTTAAAAGGAGCTGTGAGGCAGCGCTTAAAACACATGATGCTAGCTGCTTTACAAAGGCTAGTATCATGATCAATGAGTATATGCTCTGAAGAAGTTAACAATAATTTCCAAACTCAGCCTAAAATCACAGAACGGATGCAATTTATCGCATGTACAGTGCCCAGGCTGCATTGTGTTGGGAATGTAAGAATAGCTCCCCCACAATGTATATAACATGTTAAATACTTGTAAGTGGCAAAAATGTTTGATACTACCTCCGTGCAGAAGCAGTGGCGAATATCTGCCTAGTTAGTCTCTAAATTGCCTTATCCGTGAAATCTTTAGCTTCACTGAAATCGCTCTTCAAAGCAGTCTGATTGCATACCACAAGGTGATGGATCATTTGTGTCTCCAATTTCTATTTCGGCCACCCCGCCAGCTGATGCGAGATTGTTCCCCAGAATACATGCATTAGTGCGTTGTCCAGTCGAGGTGTTCCAAGTGCTGGGGCATCCATCACTCCCATGGGAAAGTGTTTGACAGCATCATGGGTCACTGCCAGTGATTTTTCTTCTGCTGTGCATTTTAAACATTCCCTTCCTGTAATCCCATGACTCCTAAGTTATATTCTCATTTATATTTTCGTCAGTAATATGTCTTCTTCCTTTGAAGATGACACCTTTAATACAGATTGTTATTGAGTCCCTCACCCTTAATTAATGCCAAGTCAATATAAGTCAGTATTTGTAAGTCAGTATTTATAGTAGATGTTTATCAATCCATTCCCCTACAACCTGCCAAATGTATTCCTTCTTGAGTGCTTCACATCTGAATTAATACCTGGGGATTCATTCCATCTTAATCTTGCTCCCAGGCCATGTTAATTTCGCCCTGGTATGTTTAGACAGCATGTGACAGAAAGGTGCATGCCCATACATGTTCTAGGCCAGTACAGCATAACATTGCCGTTTACTTAGATGGTAAGTAAGTACAATCTGTACATTTACGTAGATTGTAAACTCTTTGGAGCAGGGACTACCTTTCTGTTTTATGTGTACAATGCCTAGCACAATAGGTCTCTGATTCCTGATAGCGGTCTATAGCTGCTATCGCTGTACAATAATAAGTAATAATAATGATGGGCTACCAGTCACATGGCAAGTTGAGTCGGTGCACGATACGGAGGTCTGATTATAGCAGTTGCTTGATATTGCCTCAGACAGGCACCTCATGTCCAATCTACAGTGATAGCGCTTCCTTGATTAGTCCTCCTTTTCCTGCCCCATCTGTAATTTGTTCTACTTTCCCACACAACTCCTATCAAAATCCTCTGACTCTATGAACCTCACTGATTTGCATTAAGATCTGGGAGGTCCTTTGTAATGACCATTATTTCTTTATGTGCATTGTTCAGGATTATTTACAGATTTTTTTCTTTTAAATCTGAAACTCTTGTTTGAATTACAATTTTATAAAAATATTAACATGTTATGATTTTACAATAATGTATACATTGATACAAAAAAACACAATATTTAAAATAGTATGAAACCCAATTGTCAGAATAACCCAAATGAAATAACTGATTCTCCTGACCATTTAAGAGAGGGAACCTGGATACTCCACGCTTTGTATCAATGGGTAATGCAGACAGAATAAAGGCTGTGTCATTTGTTACTTTTAATTGCAAATCCTGTGGCCTAGCTAGGTAGATGACTGGAAAATGTGTTGGTGCAGCTATGTGTAACTCCCCTGACTTCAGTGGGGTTACACCCACTTACACCAGGATTGAATTTGGCCCAATAAACCCTGTATAGCTATAGAATAAGATTCCAGGATTGTCACTCTGAAGCTTAGAACGTTGGCTGAATCAGTGTGAAGTGATGGAAACAGCTACAAGCATGGCTGAGAGCACTTTTTGTTCAGAATATCACAAGTTTGAATCGTCACTGGGATTCTTGGTCTGTTACCATGCAATTTTAAAATTCTCAGCCATTTTCGGCTTTTTTACACTTTACTACGAATTACATCCGTACGACAGCACAGGCTTTCACCTAGTATATATTTTAAGATACTGATGCACTGTGTAATACTCCTATTAAATATTTATGCCTGTCTTCATGATGAATGCACATATCTCTAATTTAAGAATGCATCTAACTCTTTTGATTGCTGTGTCTCAATGCCATACTACTTGAAACATCATTTAGTGTGGGCCTTCCCTGTTGTTTCACACTTGGCAGGAGTGATGTATGTTTTAGAGCAGTGGTTTTCAAACTGCGGGTCGTGACCCTGTACTGGGTCGTGGAATGTAAGGCACTGGGTTGCGGTGGCTCCGGTCAGCACCACTGACCGGGCGGTTAAAAGTCCCGTCGGCGGTGCTGCCTGGCTAAGGCAGGCTACTCCCTACCTGTTCCGACGCCGCACTGTGCCCCGGAAGCGGCCAGCAGCAGGTCTGGCTGCTAGGTGGGGGAGCCACAGGGCTCTGCGCACTGCCCCTGCCCCGAGCACCAGCTCGGCACTCCCGGCCAATGGGAGCTGGGGCGGGGGCAGTGCCTGCAGGCGAGAGCTGCGTGGAGCGTCTTGCACGCCTCCGCCTAGGAGCCGGACCTGCTGCTGGCTGCTTCCGGGGCGCAGTGCAGTCGCGGTGCCAGGACAGGCAAGAACCCTGCCTTAGCACCCCTGCTGCGCCGCTGACTGGGAGCAGCCCGAGGTAAGCCCGTGCCCCAACCCCCTGCCCCAGCCCTCAGCCCCCCCAACCCAGAGCCCCCTCCTGCACCCCAAACCCCTCATCCCCAGCCCCACCCCAGAGCCTGCACCCCCAGCTCGGAGCCCTGACCCCCTCCCGTACCCCAACCCCCTGCCCCAGCCCAGAGCCCCCTCCCAAATCCTGAACTCCTCATTCCTAGCCCCACCCTGCAGTCCGAAAACACGTTTGAAAACCATTGTTCTAGAGTCATCCTTGTGCCTCTCTGATGATGGATGTTATAAGTAGAACAGCCCTGGGGTGAAATCCTGGCCCTATTGAAGTCAATGGGAGTTTTACCATTGACTTCAGTGGAGTTAGGATGTCACCCTGGGTGTATTAGCTCCATTGACTGCAATGGAATTAAAACAGGAATAGGTTTGCCCCGAGGTGTTAAACTCAGTGGTGGTGTATGTAAAATGAATGATGCTCAAGGCAAGTAATTCTTGGTGAATATTGCAAAGAGATAAAAAGTGTATATGTGTAGGGGGTGGGTTTTTAAAACACCTTCTTGCAGTGACCCAATTGAGGTTTATTTTAAACTTTGATTTCATTTAATAAGGAACCCCTTCCCCACCCCACCCCCGTTAGAGAACACAATGAAGTTTATCAAGTATGTAGCTTCTCAGTACCCACTGGAAAGACCTGATTTTGATCTTGCAGCGGCTCTCACATTAAGAGCTGGGTCATTGGAGCGAGATTAATCAGAGGCATAAATCACAGCGGTCAGATTGGTGTTTGTTTTACTTAAATTCACCTGGCTTTCTTTCCTTCTTATCTCCCCTAAATCTCCTGGCTTCTCAACTCAATCATGGAGCAGAGAATGGAATGAATTTAAACTGCCATGACTTCCCTTGTGGGCTCTGACTGTCAGCCCTGAGGCTTGATTTACCGCTGGAACCCCGTTATAAAATGGCACAAGACAATTAAGGAGTCTTTCCTCCCCGTCTGCGCCAGACAAGGATTCCGTCTCCTCCCCAGTTAGTGTGATTTTTATAATACAATGTGACTTTATTTTGTACTAGCTGAGGGGCCCACCAGACGATGATTATGTCAGAGTCATGGTTAATTCTGCATGTGAAGTCCTATTTCTATACATGTCCAGACTGCTCAAGGGTATTTTTCTCATTTTGTTGTTGCACCTTTCCACCTCCTCAGCAGTGATTTGTTATTCTCAGCTCAGTGACTGGGAGCGAATCAAGCAGGAAGTAGAACGAGAGAATAAACAGAAAGCTTTCTTTGTTCAACATAATTTGTTGCCATCTGTGACTTTGCAAAGGAAATTGACGCTCAGTAGATTAGTAAACAATAAACAAATTGCTTCCCTGGTATGAAAGTCCCATGACATGTCAGTTGTGTCAGCTGATCACCCACTGACTGATTTGAAAAGTCAGCACCACTTTTGACACAGTTATAACCTTTTTGTCTAGTGTAGGGCAAATGTAGATGAGGATAGCAGGGGAAAGATTTTCAGTGGTACATGTGGAAAGGCAAAATTTTTGTTAAGATCGCATCCATCCTACAGAATGCATCCAAGATATATTATAGAGTTCAATGATAAATTCCAGTTAAAGAAAAGTTAATGTAAGAACGGGTCTACATGTTTAATGCAAAAACTTTTAAAATCAAGAATGGGTTTTTGCATTTCTCCTTTTTTTATTAATGCTCCATTACTTTTATTGATAATTTTATTAAAAAGATTGCAATAATTATAAACATTTTTTGTTTAGCAAAGCCCAGGTTTTAGACAGAAAATGTGAATAATGATTTTGATAAATTTTTCAGCATTTTTTTTGCCAAAATTCCCATTTTAAACCACACAACATAAAAATAACTTAAAATTTTTGAATATTTTCATGAAATAATTTCTCCCTTTTTTGACCAGCTTTACTTAATGTTGAAGTTGCACAGTTAGATATTCAAAAGTTTTCACACTCAACCTTAACTTTGCCCCTAGCATTCCAGTACAATCTTGCAATTGCATGGTTAATTTCTCCTGTGTCCTTTGATACACCAGTATGTAGCATGCTCTAGTGCTGTGTACTACTCTGTATGCCAGACAAAGAGAACCAGGAAGTCATTTATGTGAAAAATATGCAGTAAGTGGTACATACTGGAGATTAGTGTATACCAAGGCAAAGGAATAATGAACATTTGTTGGCATGTAAAGACCACCTACGTTCATAGTTAGCTTAGCTTAGTGGTTAGTTGCCTCACTCTCTGCACTGTGCCTAGGGAAAGCTGTGCGGGTACTGGTTGCACATAGAAGGTGGGGTTTTCAAAAGTGCTCCATGTTGACTTAACTTAGTCCCACTGAAATCATTGGTAGTTTCCCATTGGTTTCAATGGGAGTAGTTAGGTCAATGCTGAGTGCTTTTGAAAATCCCACCTGGATTGTATAGAACATGGCTACTGACTAATGTGTGCATTTTGAACGTAGTGAAAAAAATATGCTGCGTGACCTAAACACAGAGTTTTCATACCTTAGTTAAATAACTTGCTATCCCCAAACTCTCCTAGGCACCTCTTCTTAATGCAGCCTATTTCCATTCAGCTCCCAGATTTTTCATCTGTAGAGCTCTATATTGAAAAGATCACAAGTATGTTCTTTGTTCACTTTGCCCTCAAAAATGGCTGAAATGTCTTGGTTTAAACTTTAAAATAAATCAACAAACTTCAAGCAGAGACAAAACCTGGCAAATGTCAGCCAGAAAGGTGAAAACTTCCGAAGTGTCTGAACAACCAAAAATACTGGGGTTTAGAATGGAACCTGCTGTGTAACCTAATCTGGAGCAGCCATTGCTGTGCCTGTTATAAATATGGGAGATGGAGAGATGAAGGGGTGTTGGCTAGGGAGGAAATATATTATTTTCAGCTGAGATTTGAAAATAGATGGAGAATCACTGAGATAGTGAGAAAGTTGGTCTGAATGATAGAAGCTGCAGAGAAGAAAGCATCGTCATGGGAGGTACAGTGGTGGGATTATGGAAAGGGACAAAAAGCAGGTCCATGTGAGAGGAGGGAACAGAAAGAGGAATGGAGGGAGGCTGGGAGAGTTTCTGAGACACAGTTTGCCGAAGTCTCCTTGTAAGTGAAAATTAATCAGGTTGGGAATGGAATTCATAGCTCTGTTAAGCAGGGACTTAACGATGCCAATGAATTATCTCACTCTGTGGTCTCAGTCAAAATGCTCTGACAGGTTCATGTGTGTCAGACAAACATTATGGTAATTTTAGAGCTTTAAGGGGCTCCACAGAAGTATGTAAATACCACCTAAGTCATCTAGCTGAACATAAAACTTAATTACTGCCCCACTTACTGCCCCCCGCCTTTCTGCTTTAAAGGATCATAGGGATAAAAATCATTAATCTTTCTTAATGAAGCCATTTTCTATCAGGAGACAGAATGTCTTTCCCCTGTGGATTTTAAGATGGAGTTTTACAAGGGGTGTTATGAATGGAGAAGTGTATGAAGGTAATTCAAAGAACATGAGAAATGGGAGAACCCATCAGGCTCACAAACCCTGCGTGAGTTTAGCTAAATTGAAACCACTGGAAGGGGGGAAAAGTGAGTCCCATTCAAAACTAAGTCGGCTGAGTAATACTCCTACCACCTCTACTGCTAGTGATTAGAATGACAATTGCTGCACCTTTTCCGTAACTATCAAAAGAAGGCATTTTAAAGTATGCGGTCCAAATCCTGACCCCACAGTGAAATAAACGGTCAAATTGTCAATAGCTTCGGTGAGACTGGGATTTGGTCCTGTATATTTAATGATCTGGTACTCACTGTGGCAACGCCAATCCTCTCTCCTGAACTATCTGTCTCTCAGACCGTGTCCACACACAAAGTTACACCATTTTAACGAAAGGTGTGTTTTTAAATCTCTTTAGTTAAATCAGTGTAAAACCCTCCATTTTTTTGCCTGATTAAGCTAAATTGACAAAATCCATTCTTAAAGCAAAGTCTACCCAGGGCTTAACTAAACTGGTCTAAAAACAAACCTTAATTTAACACAGTGCAAGTTTGTGTGTAGATGAGATTTTTAAAAGCATTTAAGTGGCTTAGGAGTCCTATTTTTAAAAGTGACTGAGGAGCTCCTAGGTGCTAAAATTTTACCCAAGGCCTCAATCTTTCCTAAAATTTCCAGTGTTGTGCTTGCTTCCCTCTCTTTCACACTCATTCACTTAAATCTCAGATGTCTGCATTATGATCTAATTTGGGCTGCTAGCTAGCATTTCAGCCATGCCATCCATTGGAATCCCCCACTGCCCCTGTGGGGCAATGTTGCCATTCAGTCTGCTTTGTTTGCACTCAGTCGGCCAGGTCCTCAGCTGGTATCTATCAGTGTCACTCCACTGAGGTAAATGAAGCTATGCCGAGTTAAGCTAGCTGGGGATCTGGCCCGTCATTGTGAGCTTTCTAAGGTACAAGCAGCACCACAATAATAAGTCTGAGTGAACAACTGATTTTAGGGGGGTCGTTTGCAAGGATTTGCATGGATATGGCATGAAAAATTATCTGAAATTCAGATTTTCGATAGGGGGCAGATATTTGGATTCCTTTTTCATACCTAACAGACACCATGATCCATTCATTTCATTATCTGGTTGGCTTGTGGCTGGAACGCTGGTTTGTGGGAACTTGGGTATGTAAAGTGGTTGTGGTGAATTTGTGGTTCTTTGTATTATAGTAGTGCTTAGAGCTCCTAACTGAGGTCAGGGCCCCATTATACATACACACCTTGTGAGAGACAGTTGCTGCCCCAAAGAGCTTGCAATCTATTGAGGCCAAATACATGTAGCATTAGGCTGAACTTGGCCATTGTTGTTGGGCTTTTGTGTGTGCACTGAACAAGGCTGGGAAGAGTCCCTGGAATTCCAGGGCACTGAGAATTGGCGGCCTCTTCAGTGCAAGCTCATCATGCTGTTCAGCGAGGCCAAGATCACACTGCTGCTCTGAAGCCTTTCTCCATTCAGTGCACTCTGATAGGTACTAAAGTGCTTCTATTTTTCTGTTTGTTTTTTGTATGTGTGCCCTTGCCCGTGTAGAAAATGCTGGATGAGTGCCAGGACAGACGGAGCTGCCAGTTCCTTGTCAATAGCCGGCTGTTTGGTCTAGACCCGTGCCCTGGAACCGGCAAGTACCTCATCGTATGGTACAAGTGCAGGCCAAGTAAGTATCTCTCCAGTGAGTCTGGTTGCTTTTGTAAGATCAAAGTTATCCCTAGCTTAAGCCTTTGCAGTGAGGCTTCCTAGCATTCTCTTTTGTGGGGATTTTCACTACCTTCCGCCTTTATTTTCAATGTAACATAAACCATTTGGGTACAGAAGAGCCCTCTCCCCTGCTCTCTCAAGGCATTGCTGCTAGACTTTTCCCCTCTCATTGGCAGTCTGCGGTAAGGATTGTATTTGCAGGTGCCAGAGAAAGCACTTGCCAACATTCAGCTTATACACTGCCCTGGTAACATTGTCTTCCTTGGGTGTACTGCTCCAACTTTGTATTGCAGAGGTTTCTACTCTGCGCTGACTAGATGCGAGGCTGCACTTCAGAAGCCATTAGTACAACACAAATTGACAGTGGGACAACAATCCATGTGGCCCAAACTTTCAGAAGTTGTGTGCCTAAAGTTAAGCACCCAAATAAATGGCCAGATGGGAACTGTGTCTGCCCAGCATCTCTGAAATAGGGACCACTTTTTTAGGTGCCTAACTTTAGGTACCCAAGTTTGAAAATGTTGGCCTATAACTTATTTGGCCTATAACTTATTTTGTATAGCCCCTTTCATACAAACCAGATCCCAAACCTTTTTGGAGAGTTAAATAGTACAGTTATGACGTTATCACAGCCAACAATAGCAGAGGGGGAGAGGAAATTTAAAAAGGTCTGTGCAAGGACGAAGATAGATCTGATATCAGAAGAGATTTTAAAATAAATGGTGAGCCGAGGAGAAGGCTCTTGCTGCAGAATCCTGAGTCTGATACTTGTTGAGTGGGGGGAGCTGGCAAGATCTGTCAGGAATTAAATGAAAAGTGGGTAATGAAATATCGCTACTATCTGTTAGTTGTGGTCTTTGAGCAGGTGAATGGAAGGTCCATCTTTGTATGAGAATTTTCTCTGTATAAAATAGAAGTGATTAGCACGTTGTTCTGACCAGGGCCGGTGCAACCCATTAGGCGACCTAGGCGGTTGCCTAGGGCGCTAGCATTTGGGGGGCGGCATTTCGGGCCCTTCGGCGGCAACCGTGGCGGCCGGATCTTCGGCCGCCCCGGTCGACGGCGGCATTTAGGCGGAGGGAGCTGGGGCAGGGGGGTGCGGGGAGGGCCGCCTGCAGCAAGTAAGGGGGGGGGGGCCCGCAGGGGAACCGCTCCCCGCCCCAGCTCACCTCTGCTCTGCCTCCTCCCCTGAGCACGCCGCCCCGCTCTGCTTCTCTCCCTCCCAGGCTTGCGGCGCCAAACAGCTGATTGGCGCCGCAAGCCTGGGAGGCGGGAGAAGTGCAGCGGCGATGGCGTGCTCGGGGAGGAGGCAGAGCAGAGGTGAGCTGGGGTGGGGAGCTGCCGCACGGCTCCCGGGCCGGGGGGAGCTGCCGCGGGGGAGGGCGGAGGGGGGGGCGGAGAGCTGCCACAGGGCTCGGGGGGGGAGGGGGCGCAAGATGGAAGTTTTGCCTAGGGCGCAAAACATCCTTGCACCCACCCTGGTTCTGACAAGTTTCTATTGTTCTGCATCAGCGTGTAGTCTTGCCCTGTGTATAGTATGCTGAAAAGGAATGTCATGAAAAGGTCTTAGGATTTGTATGCAGGTTCTGGTGAGGACTGTAGACTGCTGAAATTTTGAAGGTGTCATAGGAGCCCATCTGTACCTGAATATTTATGGCTTGAAATGCTCCCCTGTTCACAGGTATGACAGGAAATGGCTTGTGTGTGTGAGCTGAATATCTGAAGTGTGGGGGCAAAGGGGAATTTTCCTGAAAGACAGCAGAGCTTTGATAGATTGCTTGAGTTTATTTCCCCCAAGACATTTTCCATGCAGCTATAATTTTGCAGGGTGAACCAGGGTCACCTGATACATTTTATTGTTTCTCAGTCAATGAGCAAACTCTTACTGGGAATCTGGTCGGTTCGTAATACCATTTATAATGCACTGACCATTAGGCTTGCACATCGAATGGCAGCAGCATTTTGAGCTCTCCACAGAAGCTTCAAGACTTTATCTGCAGAGTAATGAAATAGCAGGGGTGTCACAAGAGCTAGTGCTCGTATGTGTTGATTTGTAGTCACGTTTTTAATTTGCACTGCTTTAAGGGCAAAATAAGGTGAGATCTGATCTTCTCATGAGCTCAGTTAGTGAATGGCAGACATACCACAAGGAGAACAGGTCTGGTGTTATTTTAGCTACTTTGATGATTCCCGTGGGCATTAAAAACCCAAAAGATGTAAATACAAATATTGTAATATTCTAGGGGAACCCAAATATGCAGCCCTAATAAGTAGTGAGATCGTATGATTCAGTCCTGGAAGCTGTGGTCCAGTGAGGTGGCGGGCATCTCTGGGGAGGACTGAGCCCCCTCATCTCTTGTCATTAATCACCAGAAAGTATTCACCACAGGAAGCATAAAGGCCCCAGAGAAGCTTGCTAACTGGTGCATGATCTGTTATATGTTTATCAAAAGCCACAAACAGCGTTTCAATCCCCACAACTACTGCCTACAAATACTTGGATACAGTCTGCCTGGCGCATACTTTGTAGTGTTTAGAAGGCAGAGCTGAAGGCCTGCCAGGAGCCCCAGGATTGCCCCAAATAGGCACAGGTATTTGCACTGAATCTTTTAAAAAATAAATAAATAAAAGACTAGGTTAACCCTTGGGTGAGTGTGTGTTACAAGGTCCACTCTAGAGGCTATCTTGTTACAGCCCATAGCAGTGGCTGCTTGGTTCTTTAGCTCAGGCTGTAGTAGGTTCTACATCTAGCTGTGGAGGTCTCTGGTTCAATCCCTGGTGTGGGGAGCGGCACAACTTGTAATAATGGCTTTTATTTGTATCTTTATTAATGAATGCATAGCTTGTTTGGATTCCCCCTCCCCACAACATAGCTGCCATTGAGCACCTTTGCCGTTACCCTGCAGTTACTGGGTGCTGGGGGTCGTTGGCTGCGTGTTTCCCTAGGGCTAGACTTATCGCCCCCGTAGTGTTAACGCAAGGTGCAATGGAGTTCTGCTCCCATGTTCCTTGCAAGTGAGTTTCAATCCTGCTTTGCTTTTTCAACCAGGTGGTTGCATGTTGGTTTTGTTTTCTTTCCCTTGAGCACCATTAAAAAAGATACAGGGATGGAATGTGGAGCAACATGCCTGCCAGACTGTGGGGTTGGGGGAGACCTGGCCATCCGGCCAAGACAGGGGGAGATTAAAAACCTCTCTCGCCCCTGCAGCATGAGCCTGCCTTGGATTCCAATGCTGCTTTCCTAGGGAGACAGGAAGGGGTGCCAGAGAGAAATCCACTGGCAAGTTACTGAACCTCCCCTCTTGGAAAAGAAGAAACTAAAAAGAAATAGTCTAGCTTTGCTCTTCTTCAACCACTAGTTGTGAGGTGAAATGTAAGAATCACTGCATGGCATTCTTTGGCCTGTATTATGCAGGAGGTGAGACTAGATGATCAGAATGGTCCTTTCTGGCCTTAAACGCTCTGAGTCTATGACACAGAGGACATGTATCTAAATACACACGTCTCAGGTATGTACATAGCTCTGTCCCTAAATGACAGCTGCACAGTAAGTCCTGTATAGTGGCAAGAGTCTAGACTGTAGCTAGATAGTTATTTCTGGGGTATGGAAGTGCTGGGGAGATCAGAAACGGTCAATAAAATGCTCCACTCATTCTAATCAATTGCAGCTTGCTAATGACTGTCCGTTACTGCTGCTATGTGTTCTCCCTCCAGTACCTAATACACATCTGCCCACATCACCACTGGGGAGATTTTCAAAAGCACCTCAGGAGCACAAGTCCTTTAAAAGTCAGAGACTTGTGTTCCTAAATCCCTTTGGTGTCTTTGCAAATCTCACCTGTTACTGGCAGCCCCAGCACAGAGGCTTCGAGGTGGGTCCCTCCAGGTCAGGATTGGGATGTGTTGAGGGGGGCTGTGTGGGGAAGCTAGTGCTGCTGCAGCCTAGGCAGGAGTTGTTCTACGAAGGTCTGATCCGAAGTCCACGGAAATCCATTGACTTCAGTGGGCTTTGGGTCAGGTCCTGAATGCATGGAGGATTTCAGTCTGCATGGCACCTTTCAGGAACGTTAAAATAAAATCTTACGCAGAGTATGATTATTTCTCACCGGAGTGCAGGTAACACACTGATTTCATTTAGAACCATGATGTGTAATTACCCTGTAATCTGAAGAAACATAATTAGAGGGAATTGGCACAGTATTTAATTGGCCTCATACACAAGCCTTCTAACTGAAATCGTGATTCACCAATATTATTAAAATAATTGTAGGGTGTGTTTATTCCCCTCAAATCTGGGAGACATAATGCTGTGTAGGATCTTGTATTGCTGTACACCAGAAAATACTCATTCTGTGTGCCATAAATATGACTCTCTGGAAGGGGGATGGCATAATCTAGTGCTTGCAGTCAGAGGCTAGGAGCAGGACTCCTGGGTTCTATTCCTGCATTGGCCTATGAGACCTTGGGCAAGTCATTTAACTTCCCAGTGCCTCAGCAAAATGAGGATACTAATGCCTAGAGTTTGGGTGCGGGAGGGGGTGCGGGCTCTGGGAGGGAGGTTGGGTGCGGGAGGGGTGCAGGCTCTGGGAGGGCGTTTGGGTGCGGGAGGGGTTGAGGTGTCGGGCTTTGGGAAGGAGTTTGGGTGCGAGAGGGGGTGTGGGCTCTGGGAGGGAGTTTAGGTGCGGAAGGGGGTGTGGACTCTGGGAGGGAGTTTGGGTGCGGGGGGTGTGAGGTGTTGGGCTCTGGGAGGGAGTTTGGGTGTGGGATCTAGCTACATTTGTGGGGCATTTTGTGGTTCTTCAGAGGAAATGTGCTGTATAAAGTGAGTTATTTCTTAATTACTATTCTGAGAGGAGAGAAGAGAGATTTCCAGCGCACTTTACAACTTGGCTCCTGCCTACATGACCTCCGACTCCCCAGTCCTGCCATGAGTGCAGGGGACTGGACTAGATGACCTCTCAAGGTCCCTTCCAGTTCTATGATTCTATGCTCTGCCAATCTTGCCTTGCCGCAGTTCTTTACTCCTTCTCCCCCTCCTGACCTCATGCCTTCTTTGCCCCTCTCTTCTGGAAACAGTTCTCCTTTCCTCCTTCAAATCACTTCTAAAGCACAACCTGTTCCTCATGGTAAGCCAGCAGCAATGTTCTCTTGCCACTCTTTCTCTCTGCCCCATTGTATTGTAACTGCCGTGCCTTAAGATTGCAGGCTCTTTGGGGCAGGGTATCTTGTTTTTTATTCAGTGTTTTTATCTGTTGTAAAATGCTACATGAAGTTATCACACGGTCTAAAGGATCGTTGGAGACTGATCTGTACCAAACCCCTGCTACTGAACATTCCTGGGATCCAAATGTTGCTGCTGACCCCTTTATCTGTGATGAGCCAGACCAGAATGTGGGTCTGAAAACCTCTGCAATGTGGGCAAGTTTGGATGTGGGTTGTGATCCAGACTGGAACACTGTAGCTCAAACCCTACTGTAGCTCTTAAACAGCTGCCATGTTCCATCCCAGAAGTGGTTGCACTGCAGTGGTGGGTGCTGTGATCCTTGTGTCTTTGCCTCCTTTACTCATTATGTACATGTTATTATTTCATGTAATGTTTGCAAAGCACAGTGTGATTTTTGGATGAAAGGTGCTAAAGAAGTGCAAAGGACCATCCCTAGGTAATTCCTGCTGTAGGAGGGGACAGCCTTCAACAAATTTCAAGAGACCCCACCTTTCCCCTGGGAAACAGTTGCCTCTACATCCCCCGTAAACAGGCCCGCCGACAGCAATTCCGGGTCCCAGGGCAGAACAGTCAATGGCCCCCCCAAACACACACAAGCCGCACCCGCGCGGACGTGGTCCGCCTGACATTTGGGCAGTGCTGCGCCTGCGCTGGCTGGTGCTCAGCGAGCTGCCGGTTGTGCTGCTGAGCGCGCTCTTCCAGCACGGACGGGGCTTCCACATGCCTGCCCAGTAGGGTTGCCAACTGTCTAATCACGCAAACCCAAAAACCCTTGCCCCGCCTCTTCCCTGAGGCCCTGTCCCACCCCTTCTCCAAGGCCCCACCCCCTGCTCACTCCATCCCCCCTCCCTCTGTCACTCACTCTCCCCCACCCTCACTCACTTTCACCAGGCTGGGGCAGGGGGTTGGGTTGTGGGAAGGGGTGGGGTGCAGGTTCTGGGAGGGAGTTTGGGTGTGGGAGGGGGTGTGGGCTCTGGGAGGGAGTTTGGGTGCAGGAGGGGGTGTGGGCTCTAGGAGGGAGTTTGGGTGCGGGGGGGTGAGGTGTCGGGCTCTGGGAGGGAGTTTTGGTGCGGGAGGGGGTGTGGGCTCTGGGAGGGAGTTTGGGTGCGGGAGGGGGTGTGGGCTCTGGGAGGGAGTTTGGGTGCGGGGGGGTGAGGTTTCGGGCTCTGGGAGGGAGTTTGGATTTGGGAGGGGGTATGGGCTCTGGGAGGGAGTTTGGGTGCGGGGGGGTGAGGTGTCAGGCTCTGGGAGGGAGTTTGGGTGCAAGGGGGGTGAGGTGTCGGGCTCTGGGAAGAAGTTTGGGTGCGGGAGGGGGTGTGGGCTCTGGGAGGGAGTTTGGGTGCGGGAAGGTGAGGTTTCGGGCTCTGGGAGGGAGTTTGGGTGCGGGAAGGTGAGGTTTCGGGCTCTGGGAGGGAGTTTGGGTGCGGGGGGGTGAGGTGTCGGGCTCTGGGAGGGAGTTTAGGTGCGAGGGGGGGTGAGGTGTCAGGCTCTGGGAGGGAGTTTGGGTGCGGGAGGGGGTGTGGGCTCTGGGAGGGAGTTTGGGTGCGGGGGTGGTGGTGTCGGGCTCTGGGAGGGAGTTTGGGTGCAGGATCTAGGCTGGGGCAGGGCGCTGGGTTGCATGAAGGGATCAGAGGGTTGACACTTACCTCGGGTGGCTCCCGAATTCCGAAAGCGACCAGCACACCCCTCTGACAGCACAGCGGCTCCTAGGCAGGGAGCCCAGGGGGTCTCTGCGCACCCTGCCCACAGGCACCATCCCCACATCTCCCATTGGCTGCAGTTCCCGGCCAATGGGAGCTGTGGAGTTGGCGCTCGGGACAGGGCAGCGCACGGAGACACCCCGCCAGGGGCTTCAGGAATGGTGCCGGCCACTTCCAGGATAGACGCGGGGCGACGAGCGAGGGCGGGAAGGAAACCTTTTCAATAGCCTGGACCCTGGGCAATTTCCCCCTCCCTCCCCCGCCCCCGTCGGCGGGCCTGCCCGTAAAACATGGCAATAGATTTTGGGGGAACCTCATGGCATGCATTGAATGTACCATCACCCAGTTCCCTTAGGACCTGATCCTGAACCTTTGAAGCCATCGAGAGCTTTGGCACTGACTTCAGTGTGCTCAGGATCATGCCTTTACGAGCAAAATCCTCTGAGCTCAGGACTCTGCCGGAAAATCCTAGTTAAATTACACCCATCCTTAAGACTTACACACTGTTGACATGATTTGCTGCACGCTGTGCACAAGAAGAGGGAAGAACGTTGGAAATAATAGTTTCTTTTGGAGCTATAGAAATCCCAGGCACCTTTAACACTAGTGATTGATTTTAGTGCTGGGATAGATTGGTAATTCAGTAGCTATCAACCCTGTCAGAAAAGCATTACTCTCCCTCGGGAGACAGTTTTATTGGTGGCAGGAGAAGTTCATTGTATTGTTCGCTGCATTGCTCTTTGGTGGCTCATGCCTTGTAAGCAGCCGGGCGGACTGTGGGCTGTTAGAGTGGCACATTCTCCTGGCCTTGCTATTGAGGGTGTAAAAAAGGCCCTGAACTCATCAGCTCATTCTTGCTTATCTGTATTATTTCAAAACTGTTTCGATTGGGTAGGGAGTGGAAATTTATAAGGGTAATAAACCTCAGGCCGCAAGCGCCGCGGTGATGAAAAGGCGTAAATAAAAGAACGTTATAAATGTCAGAGAGCAGATCAGTGAGCCTGGGATCAGACTGAGCCTTATAAATGAAACTTTAATACTTGCAGTTAATTCTGATTAAGCCACCGATGCGCAGACATTTTCAGATGCTGTCAAATAGCCCCATCCCTGAAATACACTAATCACTCGACTGTCAGGAGCAGGATTAAGAGAAATGCATGATTTCACTGTCAGTGAATGCAGAAATTATTGTCAGTCAGTGCATGCACTGTGTATGGGAGAGGGACACAGAAACCCCCTCTGACCCGAGTGAGAATGAAAAATAAAGGGCCTGATTTTCCTTTGGCCTTTGCCAGTGGAATCCTATTGATTTCAAAGGAGTTTCTCCTGACTAACTCTGGTACGAAGGAGAATCCAGCACCCAAATGGGGGCTCAGGCCAGTTCCCATTTATGTGAATACAAGGACTTCCATTGTCTTGAAGGGGAGTTGGATCAGGACCCTGATACCCAGATGTAAACAGCTTTAAAGGCAAATTCTGCATTCTTTTGCAGTTCCCCTGCTCAATTCTGACTTGAGTTGTGTAAATCATAAAGCTGTGACTTCTTTAGACTCAGCCAGTCGTCCCCTGGTGTTTGTGTTCTATGGGTTCTATTGGGAGGGGTGGTGATGGTAAAGAATCCTTTTTTCACCCATTTTATTTTTAGGACTTTGATGAATAACAGTACATGAAGACAACTCGTTCTCTCCAAGCTGCTCTTTACAGAGGCAGATGGGTAAATAGTATTTCCTGAAGCAGTTGGGAGGTCACAACCTTTGGCCTCAGGTACAATAGACCTAAAATAATTGCCAGATCCTTAGGCATTGTGTATAACTGTCATAACTTTATGCACTGAAGATTGAGATTGCATTGTGGCAGACATTTCAATGGTGACAAACTACTTTGATTGTTGTGGGGAGGTGAGGGGGAAAGTTTGTTTATACAATTAGTCAAAGTGACATAGGAACTCCCGCTGACTCCGAGAGGAATAGGAATTTTTTCACGGTGATTAACCAGAACAAACACGTGGAGAAACCAGTGTCAAAGTATTTTAGACTGAAAAGTAAAAACAACTCCCCCCACCTCACTCATAAAGCAGTATCAAACTGTGTTAGGGAAGCCAAGTAGCAGCTGTAAATGGTACTCCAGTGGCAAAGAGTTCAAGATACCCTGAAAACACACATTTAAGAGTAACCAAAAGAGAAGGCACACATTCCATTAAATACATTCTTGTTATCTAGATCTCACCTCTGCAAGCCTTTACTCATGTGAGGGTGAGGATCTGCAGAATTGAGCCATGGTCTGGAGCAGGCACATGGCCTCATCCGGCAGTACGCAGGGCAGAGAAGTGAATAATAGGGCACTTCACATGGGAGTGAGAGAACTATGCGAGGATGATAGCGATAGAGCAATCAATCTGAATGGATGTCTTTTGGAATGAATGAAGAGTGAATTGGAAAAGTGTTGGGATACAGGTTTGGCCCTGGACACCTCCAATGGTTAAAAATCGTGAGTCATGTCCCAAAAATCATGAGATTTGTTTAAAAATAATGAGATTTGTTTAAAAGGGTTTTTTATTTTGTGTGTGTGTGTCTTAATTTGCCTTCTGGTTTTTGAATGTTTGAAGAGTGCAGGTGGTTTGAGTTTTCAAGCTTTTTCTCTGCAAACATGAGGGTTAGAAACTTGCTTTCATATTTTAGATGAAAGCTGAGATTCTCATCTAAATCACATGCGTCTAGGAGCTAGGGCTTTATGAAACACCAAATATCGTGAGACTCATGCTGAAACTGCGCATGTTGGCAACAGTGTTTGTTCCAACTCTAGATTTTGTCACAAGAATCCATTAAAGGAAATGATGTATAAAATTGTTCATGGAGTCCTAAAATGTTAAAGAGTGGATTAAAAAGTAGACTTTTATGAGGTAATAATTGTCGTACTGTAACAGGGTGCTCCCCATTCCCCGCTGGGTTCAGCCTCCTGGCCTTGCTCCCCAGTGAGTCAGGACCACTGCAAGCTGGTGCAACACCCGTGCTCTTTATTCCTGTGTCCGGTCCCCACCACCAAGCTCCAACTATTTACAGCTTATTTACAGGTTTGGCCTAGCACAGGCCTCAGTGGCAATAGGGTAGCTGGCTCCTTCTGCGCTTATTCTCCCCTCCTGGTCTCCAACCTCCTCTCAGGCTCACTTTCTCCCAAGCTTTTAGCCCCTGTTAACGAGGCTGGCAGGTGTGGCCAGTTTCCAGGCCAGTCCTAGCTAGTGGCCCAGTCCCAACCCATTTCCTCTGATTAGGGCTTCCCCTGCAGTGCCCTGCCACAGATACACACAGGGTTTATAAAATTAAAAGTACTGGGCCCAATTTTCCCCTGATTTATGCCCTAGGCAACCCCAGTGACTACAGAATAAATAGGAACTGGATTAGGTTGATTAACTACTAATAATTCCTCCTCCTAACATCCGTGTGAGCAGGGTAAGTATGGTTACCATGTTTTTACATATTTTTCAGATGGGGAAACTAAAGGACAGAGTTCAGTTTACACAAACAAGTTTTATACCAGTTTATTTAAAGTGGAGTTACTCCTGATGTACATCAGTGTATGAGAGAAAAAAAATAGGGTCAATGAGTCAGTCGAAGAGCTGGAATTGGAATTTAGTTGTCCCCGGCTCCAAGTGTTAAATGTAGACCTCATCTCACAATAGAGTGTCTACATTTCAATACCCTTCTCTTTTTCACCCTTTAGATCACCCTATAGCTTTGTTTGTCTGACAGTAAAGTCCAGCCCAGCACATCTGAGCCTGGCTTTGAAAACGAAAGGTAACAGTTAATTTGCAACACTGCCAGCCTTTTCAAAGCAGAATATAAAAAGACAACTGCTTTAGTCTAATGAAAGTGACAAGCGGGAAAGTCTCCTTTTAAATGCTGCAAATTGGCTGGGTGCATCACAGGGATAATTTAAAAGGAATCCGACAGGGTCATCTATAAAGAACAATCTTTCCACTTGTCAGAAGAGTTTCAAACCTCCAGAAATTATCGGTGGATGAGTTTGCAGGATGCCTTTTGAAACTGGCACCATTTTTGCTCTATAAGTAAATATATTGTCTTATTAGATGTAATGTTAAGACTTTTAGGGAATAGCTACACTGCAGTTAAAAACCCGCGGCTGGCCCGTGCCAGCTGACTTAGGCTTGTGGAATTCGGGTTAAGGGGCTGTTTAGTTGCGATGTAGATGTTTGGGCTCAGGCTGGAGCCTGGGCTGTAGGACCCGGAGAAGTGGGAGGGTTGCAGAGCTCAGGCTGCAGTCTGAGCCCGAACGTCTACATCACAATTAAACAGCCCCTTAGCCCAAGCCCTGCAAGCTTGAGTCAGGTGGCATGGGTCAGCCATGGGCAGGGTAGACCTACAGTCAGATGACTTTCTGAACAGATAACTACTTACAGCCAGGCATCAGGTTAGCACACGTTAGTCTTTAAATCTCCACTCAGTGCAGTTAAAAAAAAAGAAGAAGAAAAGAAAAGAAAAAGAAAAATTGAATCAAAAAAATTTCTGAATTTTTCATTGTGTATTTCAGTGTTTGTGAAATGTGCTGGCTTATTAACAATCTAGGGTGGTGGGTGGAGCCCACCAGAACAACAAAAAGCCCACCTCTTAGACCTAGACATCTATATTTAACTGATTATGGAATGAAAAACAGGGAAGTAAGTGCAGGTCACAGACTCAAAACAAGGGATCCAGTGGGGGACATGCAGCAGAGAACCCTGGACAATGTCCACTGCCTCAAGAAGGAGTCCAGGGAGTCAGTTGATGCCTCCGAGAGGAACTCTTACTGGATACGTGGTGGCCTATTAAATCCTGAATTGATGGGCAGAGCCCACCAAACAACTGAAGGCCCACCCCTCGGATAAGGGGACTGAAAACTTAGCCGAGTATGGAGGAAAACAAATTAATAGACTGGAATGGGGTGAAGATCCTAGGTACAAAATGAGGGAACCTGAAGCAGAATACTGTGGACAATGTCCACAGCTCCATGAAGGAGTTCAAGGAATTGATGGATGCAGCCCAGACAAACTCAGGTCAGCATGTATCAGGGCAATTTATACCTATCTCATAAAACTGGAAGGAACCCTGAAAGGTCATCCAGTCCAGCCCCCTGCCTTCACTAGCAGGACCAAGTACTGGTTTTGCCCTAGATCCCTAAGTGGCCCCCTCAAGGATTGAACTTACAACCCTGGGTTTAGTAGGCCAATGCTCAAACCTCCCCTCATTTGAATTTGATTTGAATTCTAGGAGGCAGTGGGTGGAGCCCACCACACTAATGGACCTCCCCCTCAGGTGCAGGAGGGAACACAAGACCCAGAGAACAAGTCATTAGTTGGAACAAAAAAATGCTAAAACACGAATGGAAGCACAGGTCAAAGATTTAAAAGAAGGGTTGCAGATGGGGGGCCACTAGGCAGAGAACTCAGGACAGTACCCAAGTGGAGAAACCATGAAACTTGAAGCTACATCAGTGGGGCCTCTCCTGGGCACTGATTGGAGGAACACCCAGACTTCACCTACTAAATCTTTTCCATTTCTAACTTCTCTGTGTCTGTGATCTGAATGCTTTATAATTTTGGGATGAATATGGATTTCTGATGCCATGTCTTCTCAGCTCTTTGAACTGTAAAATAGGCTCAGCAAATATACACCCCAAGGATTGCTCCCAACACTCTCCCATATGGTCATTTGTTTTTTTTAACGTTACATAAGTTTTTCACGTAACTCATTTAAAAAAATAGTTGCAGGCTGAATACACCTCTGGAATTAAGACCCACCCATCACACACTGTAAGTGCTAAATCTATATGAGAGCTTTCAGCACTGAGATCTTTCTGAGACTGAGACCATTAATGTTAACTTTTGATCTTCACAATCACTCATAAAATTGTTATTGGCCATATGTGGAAATGTCCACGTTGCATTGATCCCTTCTGAGTAATTTGCTACAGTCCAATGAATTAACATCCAAGTACACATTGTCTAATTACAGGAAATCTTGTTGGTTACTCTACAATTTGCAAGGGCCAATTTTTCCTTTAGAAATGTTTATTGCTACTTTTCCGCAATTGTTCAATCTATGTTACAATCACCTTGTATAAAGATCTTTGAACTGTCTAGAAAAGCCTGCAGCTGTTTCCTCCCCCTTCCCAGTCTCTCTCTCTAGTTATATTTGATCCAGTGTCTCTGAAAACACACCAGCAATAAAGGGTATATTATCCTTATCAAATATCTTAATCATTGCAAATCTCAGTTGCCCTACAAATGACTGAACTGGGGATTAGAGTCAAGTAAACCATTTGCTGAATATCACTGCCACCTTTCCTCTGCCATTTAAGCACATTTAATTTTTCAGGGGGAAACATGAAACCCACCAGTACGAATGCTTGCATTTAGACTGAGTTGTATACATACTGTAACAGTTTAAATAGGTTTAGGGCCAGATTGTGACTGGCCCCTGAGCAGGTGCATGATAGAGAGAGAACATAAGGCACATTCATCCCCATCCACCCATGCAGCCTGTGCTAGTCTAGTCCTTTCCTATATTTATATGAAGCCATTGTGGACACTTCCTGGTGGTGTGACCTTTGGCATGTCATCTCTCCATGCCTCTGTTCTTTCTCCCCCCCCATGTCTATTTAGACTATAGACTCCTAGGACAGGGACTGTTGCTTATTAAGCGTTTGTAGAGTGCCTAACAGGATGGGGGCCTGGTCTAAGCTGTGGCCTCTGTGTGCTCCCATCATACAGATAATAATATAATAAAGAGAAGTTCAGGACACATGGTCTCCTGTGACTGAACTTCCCTAGTCTCTTTTTGATGTGTGCAAAGTCAGGGTTTGTTCTGCCAGCATCAGCTTTGCAAGAGCAGGACAACGTCCTGTGACGTCCGTCTGTCTGTCTGAAATCAGATTTGAGAGCAACTTTGTGTATCTGTTTGTCTGACAACTCCCAGCATAAAACAAGTACAGGTCCTAGTGACTCACTAGGGGAAGGCTCCTGTTCAGCTCCAGCGGAGCTGCTGTTGCCTGCTGACCACAGTGCGTCCAGTTCACATTCCAGCTGCGTTAATAGGCGGGACATACATGTGAGGGTTGACAGATGGCCTTGTGGTTAAGGAAGAGGAGACCTGGCTTCTTTCCTTGTCCCTGCCACAGGCTTTCTGCCTGGTCACACACAAGCCATTTAACCTCTGTGAATCAATTTCCTTATCTGGCAAATGGGAATACTGCTCACCTCTCACAGGTGTGACGAGGCTATATTAATTAATGTTTGTAAAAGCTTTGATAATTCCTGGTGGAAGGGGCTATACTAAATGCAAATTATCATCTTCATTATCATAGCAAATATGGTCATTGGGTGGGGATCCTTCTGATCTCTAAGTCCATGCCAATCTCTGGGCACCAACCAGCAGACCCCACTGTATCTACCAACGTATGCTTGAGGGGGAAGGAATCTCTTCATGGTTGGCTTACTTTTTTTTCCTGCTCGCTGTCTGCACATTGCTGTGGATCAGCTGAATAACAAGACGTTCTGTTTCTTTCCAGACGAGTACAAGAGTAAAGTAGCCTGTGAAGACGACAAGCTGAGACTGAGCTGTAAGAAAAACATGGTCATAGCCATTTACTCCGCTATTTTTGGAAGAACTCAAGGAGGCAGCCTGGAATGCCCCTACCAGAATTTAGGGATGCCTACGATAGGTAAGAAGAGCAATGGGCTGTACATAGGGTGCAGTGCTCCATGCTGGTGATTGATCATTTCATTAGTATTAGTGTGACCTTGCTGGCCTTGCTCATTGTTAGGAAAAGTGAGAGAATTGCCTAGTGGGGTTAGCTCCAGGTTTGTAAACCCACCTCATCTCCACCCCTGGTTAGAATGCTGCTCCCCACTAACCACTTCTCCACCAGGTTCATGTCACTCTCCTCTTCCCGCAAAAAGAACAGGAGTACTTGTGGCACCTTAGAAACTAACAAATTTATTGTAGCATAAGCTTTCGTGGGCTACAGCTCACTTCATCGGATGCATGTAGTGGAAAATACAGAAGGAAGATATATATATATATATATATATATATATATATATATATACACACGTGAAACAATGGATGTTACCATACACATTATAAGGAGAGTGATCAGTTGTCAGCAGGAGAGAAAAATAAGTCTTTGTGGTGGTAATGAAAATGGCCCATTTCCAGCACTTGACAAGGAGATATAAGGAACTGGGGGGGGAGATAAGCATGGGGAAATAGTTTTACTTTGTGTAATGGCCCATCCACTCCCAGTCTTTATTCAAACCTAATTTGATGGTGTCCAATTTGCAAATTAATTCCAATTCAGCAGTCTCTCGTTGGAGTCTGGTTTTGAAGTTTTTTTGTTGTAATATTGCGACTTTTAGGTCTGTAATCGAGTGGCCAGGGAGGTTGAAGTGTTCTTCAACTGGTTTTTGAATGTTATAATTCTTGACGTCTGATTTGTGTCCATTTATTCTTTTATGTAGAGACTGTCCGGTTTGGCCAGTGTACGTGGCAGAGGGGCATTGCTGGCATTGCTCCTCTTTCCGTCATCCTGTTTGGTGCCCTTTGATTTGCATGGGCAATGACACTAACTGCCCTTGCAGAAATAGGCCACAGTTGAGCATGGATTTCTATGCAAACATGCCAGGTTTCTTTAAAAAAAAATGTGGCCCCATAACTAGGGCCTGATTGTGCCAACTTCATTCATGCTGGTAAGTGCGTACTCATGTGACTAGACCCGCCGATTTCCTTTTGCTCTACAATGGAGGTCAAGTATATCCTGGAATATGTTGAGCTTGCAGGAGAATCTCAGGGGTATGAAATAGAGCTGGTCAGAAAATGAGGGATTTTTTTTTACCTGATGAAAAATTTTAGTATTTTTCACCAAAAAAAAAAAAAAAAAATCAAAATATTTTCGTTCAGAAATGCTGCTGTGCAGCCTCATGAGTACAGCCCTGTGTAAATCATGATTTTTTTAAAAGAAAATTTGTAACTGTAAATGGCAAAGTATTGAATTTTATGGTGTTGATATGGAATGAATTTTACAAGTAAATTTAGTCAATTTCAAGGATGGGATGAATTTTACAAGTAACATTTAGTCAATTTTGACTAATGTTATTTATAAAATTCATGCTGCCTTAAAACTGACTAGGTAAAGTAATTTTTTGTAGATATTTTCCTTTAAAAATAGTTAAAAGATCACAGTTTGGGGGCATTTTCTTGATTTCTGTGCTCTCTGTGAAATTGTGATTTACACAGGACCCTACTCATGAGAGCTATAGTTTGAATACCTCATGCTCCCACTCTCTTCTGTGGGCATGGCTCCCTGGTCACACTATCTCTCCCGTGATGCACCACAATCTGCTCTCTTGGTGAGAGGAGGCCATGCATCATGGCAATCACCTGGCTACAGTGCATCATGGGCTATGTAGTATGGCTGAGGAGCCTGGCCAACAGAGGAAAATGGGAGAATGAGGCACCTGAACTACAACTCCTTAGAGGCAGCGCAGTGGCATTTGAGAATGAAAAACCATTTTAGTTTTTGGCCCAAAAATATTTTGGCTTTTGGGCATGTAGGTTATCAATGAAAAATCAATTTTTTGTGTGTGAAAAGCTGATATCTTTTTGCAAAAACACCCCCATGTTTAGTTGAAAACCTAAATTTCCGTCAAAAACAGTTGTGACAGAAAATTTTTTGACTAGCCAGTACTAGGAAGGTAGTTGGGATGGAGAAGAGGGAGGGGGAATCTTGTTAGTAGGTGACTGGTGTGTTGGAGGTCATAGAGGAGGGGAGATTTGGGCACCATCATTAATGTGCTCTAATGGCACAAGGTGGGAAGCTATCAGGGACTTTTCCTGGGGAGGGATGTACTGGGAAGTATTGCGGAGTCCTTTTGGGGACAGAGTTATGCTAGCATGGTGTCAAGACACTGCCAGAAGAAACAAATTGTGGATGTCGAGCTCACCAGGGAGGGACCCATATCCTCCATAATGGAGGTCAACTTCTTGGAGCCCTTTGGTATGTTTGTCATGCTCTCTATCCTGCATATAAAAGGGAGCCAGTGGAGAGAGCTTGGGAGTCCTAAATGCAGGGTGCTTGGCTTAGACCAGGACATGATGGTCTAGATAATGCTTTGTCCTGCAGGAGACCTCAGTCCTACGATTCTATGAGTCACACAGAATTTTGGTTTGCACTGTGACTAGCTTTTTTTCAGGATTGTCCCATGCTTGTTCTTTACTGGCTTTTTAACACAACGTGAACTGTATTCTAGCTCAAGGAGGTTCCTAACATCCATAACTTGGCAAGCTGAATCATGTTAGAAACCAGTTGGTTGGAGTTGAGTTGAGATGTGGTTCCCAATTCAGTTTGAACCCCAGTGTAGACCAGTCGCAAATGCAAGTGTGTGTGTAAAATAATATAATAATAAATGGAGATATACCTATCTCATAGAGCTGGAAGGGACCCCCAAGGGTCATCGAGTCCAGCCCCCTGCCTTCACTAGCAGGACCAATTTTGCCCCATAATAATATATAATAATAAAATTTGAGATATACCTATCTCATAGAGCTGGAAGGGACCCCGAAGGGTCATCGAGTCCAGCCCCCTGCCTTCACTAGCAGGACCAATTTTGCCCCAGATCCCTAAGTGGCCCCCTCAAGGATTGAACTCACAACCCTGGGTGTAATAGGCCAATGCTCAAACCACTGAGCTATCCTTCCCCACCAGTGTGTATGTTATATATATTTTATCTGCGTATATGTGTATGTCTGTGTATCATTTATGTATATCTGAGACAAGAACCCATCTGAACGCTTTAGGTTCAGTGAGGCTTCATTAGCCAAGCTATCATGCTGCTATGGTGCAGATTTTTGTCAAGTTTAGCAGACTAAATATTTGAGTCTACTTATTGAGTGTCTCATTCAATATTCTCTTCCCTTCATCATGCCCTGAACCATGTATACACTGCAGATGAGTGTATTAGCAACAGATGTCACAAACTGCCTGTGGCTAAGACTAGCTTGAGTTTATATTTAAAGTTTTTTTTTTTTTTTTTTTATAAAGAAGAAAGTTAAAATGGGAGGGAGGGGGAAATCCTCAAAGAAAGCTGTTAAATTGCATCATGTTACGGTCGATTTATGGTGCCTTTAAGTAGCTTCTTTTCTGCCAGGCAATCTACAGTTGCATACGTTCATATGCTAAACATCCATCAATTTTAAAAACACACAAAACCATCTGTTCTCTAGCCAATGTGAAATGAGTTTGATGCTCTTGGTCTAGTAGGGTCGCCAGGCATCCGGTTTTTGACCAGAAAGCCTGGTTGAAAAGGGACCCTGACGGTTCCGATCAGCACTGCTGACTGGGCTGTTAAAAGTCCGGTTGGCGGTGCAGTGGGGCTAAGGCAGGCTCCCTGCCTGCCCTGGCTCCACACAGCTCCCAGAAGTGGCTGGCATATCCCTGCGGCCCCTAGGCATAGGGGCCAGGTAGGCTTCACGTGCTGCCCCCGCCCCGAGCGCTGGCTCCGCAGCTCCCATTGGTCATGGTTCCCAGCCAATGGGAGCTGTGGGGGTGGCGCCTGTGGGCGTGGGCAGTGCACACCACGCAGAGCCCACTGGCTGCGCCTCTGCCTAGGAGCTGGACATGCTGGCTGCTTCTGGGAGCAGCACGGAGCCAGGATAGGCAGGGAGCCTGCCTTAGCCCCTCTGCGCCGCTGACCGGGAGCAGCCTGAGGTAAGCACCGCCTGCCAGAGCCCACACCCCAAACCCCTTGCCGCAGGTCAGAACCCCCTCCCACACCTTAACTCCTTCCCAGACCCCGCAGCCCCAACTCAAAGCCCCTGCTCTAGGTTGGAACCCCCTCCCACACCCTAACTCCTTCCCAGACCCCGCATCCCAATGCCCTGACCCAGCCCTGAGCCCCCTCCTTCACCCAAACTCCTTCCTGGAGCCTGCACCCTGAACCCCCACCCTCATCCCAACCCCCTGCCCCAGGTCAGAACCCCTTCCCACACTCCAAACCCCTTGGCCCTAGCCTGGAGCCCCCTCCTGCATCCCAAACCCCTCATCCCTGGCCCCACCCCACTGCCCACACCCCCAGCTGGAGCCTATCCCCCCTCCTGTACCCCAAACCACTGCCTGAGCCCGCTTCCGTGCTCCAAGCGTCTTGGCTCCAGTCCGGAGTCCTCTCCTGCACCTCAGAGCCTACACCCCCAGCTGGAGCCCTCACCCCCTCCTGTAACCCAACCCCCTGCCCCAGCCCAGTGAAAGTGAGTGAGGGTGGAGGAGAGTGAGCAACAGAGGGAGGGGCACTGGAGTGAGTGGGGGTGGGGCCTCAGAGAAGGGGCAGGGCAGGGGCGAAGCAGGGGTGTTAGGTTTTGTACAATTAGAAAGTTGGCAACCCTATGGTCTAGTTCCTAGAGGACAAGTGTCCACATCACAAACACTCGCACCGCAACTACCATTCATAGCCAGGACTCTCAGCAGAGAGGCAATGGATAGACTGGCGTATAGAATTAGCCTCTGTCCCAGCTACAGGTGGCCCCTCTAGGCCAGGGTGGAGAGACATTGGCTGGGGCAGTGCGGGGAAACCTGCACCTCTGTGGTTGCCTGTGCTGTACCTGCTCTTTACTAAATGCAGACCTTTAGTCTCCAGGGCTGCCAGTCCAGCACTTATAAGGAGCTAAATGCTGTTTCTGTGCAGGTGTGAGAAGTGGCCACTTAGAAGTCTGAAGCATGCACAGTGGGTATCAACAAGAAGAAGTGACTGGTATGATGCATCTGTGATATTTGTGGAGCATTGCAAGCTCCTTAGTGGTGCCAATGCTACATGAGCCCAGGCACCTGCAGCACAGTTGAGCAGTAAAGAGCCCAGTCGTGCTGCGAGCCTCATTGCAAATCTCAGCTCGTCTGTTCTGGGAACGCCTGCAAAAATGGACACATCCTGGCGGCACAATATTGGAGTCAAGATCTGCTGTGTGAATGTCACCGCATTTTATCCTTACTTGGGCACTGAATGGGAGTGACAAAGGGCCACATTCTACTCTCTGTGGCATTGATGCAACCTCACTGGAGTTAATGGGATTGGTTGCATTTCTGTAGTTGAGAGCAGAATTTGTCCCATTACAGGCAAGGATGGAAGGAGCCGGAGGAGGTAGAGCACAGCTGTAACTGTGTGATAATAAACTGTGGAAGGTGATGGCAAAGCTATTGGAATCCATTGGCTGTCATACTGTCCAAAGTCATAGATGTGGTGTTTTCCAAACCAGCCTTTAGCTCTTTTAAGTGAGGTGCATATTGTAATGATCCCCTAAGAATACTGTCTGATTTTAGAGTGTGGGGCACGATCAGCTAATTTAGAGAGGAAGATCCACCCTGCAGTTTTGGCTTGTCAATTAAATTTAATTACAAAAGTTGTTGTACTATAGAACAATGTGATGGGCATCATAGAAATGCCTACATAGTTAGATAGTTGCAGTCTGACCTAGTGGAAAGAGCACTGGCCTGCAACACAGAAGAACTAGGTTCTTTCCATGGCTTCTCCACTAGTCTGCTGGGTGACTTTGGGCAAATCATGTAACATGTGTGCAAAAATATGTTTTGTCTTGTTAAAAGTTGGGCCTGCCAAATGTGAAGTCTCAGCTTACACCAGACTTCAGGGGAGCGGGGTTTCTCCTGGGGAACATTTAACTACTAGAGGGGAGAGGAAATGTTTCTGTGACAGAGGAGGCAGCGTAGGTGGCTGCCTAGAGGTGCCGGACAATGAAGGGAATGAGATGCAAGGTGCTGTACACCTGGAAATAGCATGATCTCATGGTTGCTGAGAGGAAGGTGAGAACTCCCCCTCCTGACATTTTGGAATGTTTCGGGGCTGTGTGTGAAGGGAGAAGGCTATGGATTCATGTACACCTCTCATTTTGATGTTCCCCTACACTCCAGGAAATAGCGGCTATGTCTACATTTGAGCTGAGAGGTGTGATCCCCAGCTTGCATAGAAGTACTCAGGCTAGCTCAAGCAGAGCTCTCTCGCTAAAAATATCAGTGTAGTCAGGGCAGCACAGGCGGTGGCTCGGGCTAGCAACCCAAGCACGTACCCCCTGGATCCCCTGGGTGTGTACTCAGGCAGCTAGCCCGAGCCCAGCTACACTGCTATTCTTCGCAGGCTAGCTCTACTTGAGCTAGTGCAGATACATCTACGTGAGCTGGGAATCACACCTCCCAGCTCAAATGTAGACGTACCCTGAGTGTGTGTGTGGCTGGGGAGGGGTGGGTGGGTAGGTAAGGGTAGGCAGGTGCTCCTTCGACCCCCTCTAGCCCTCACACTTCACGAGCGTGCACCTGAACCTGCCTAGTGTGTTTTGTGGTGGCTGGCTGACCTGGTCAGCAGTGACTAATGATACTGCTGGTGCTACACTTAGTCTCTCCCTGTCGTGACTGGGCAGCCTGTCCTGACTTCCTTTCATCTATTTTCTCTCTGAAGCCCCCTAGGGGAGGTGGCTCAGGTGATGGTGGAAGTGGAGGTGAATTGTAGCAGTGGTTACAACTCCTACGCTGGCTCCAAATGCGCAGAGCACAGGGACAACCAATATAAAACACATTCTCAGCCCAAATCAATGAAAAGCACATGCAGTCTGTGCTTCGCTGCCAAAGCCGAATATTCCCAAAGTCGCTGCTGGGAATAATATACGGAGTGCACCGGTACGTTTTCAGCACTGGGGGAGGGAGTTACGCTCCCAATTCCCATCAACAATCACAGGAACTATGTGCGTAGCTCCCCAAGCCTGCTTCGGCGAATGTACTCCCACCACGAGTCTGCCTAGCACCGCAGGCAGCTATGTTCCTCCAGAAGTAGATTAAAATGTCATGATTTGTAAATCAAGGCTTCCGCTAGGCTCTGCAGTTTTTCACAATCATGCCATACGTAGCTATTGTGTGACAGCCTTTGATTCCAAATGTCAGGAGTGAACTAACTTTACAAATAAACTATATGCTTCAGACCCCAGGGAGACCTCCATTCCCCCTTAGCTACAGTCTGGCTACACTCTGAGTATGTGAAAAAAGCTAATATCATTCTGGGGTGTATTAGGTAACTGTCCTGCACTACTCAACACTGGTGAGGCCTCAGCTAGAGTACTGTGTCCAATTGTGGGCACCAAACTCTAGAAAATATGTGGAAAAATTGGAGAGAGTCCAGAGGACAGCAACAAAAATGACAAAAGGTTTAGAAACACTGGGCATGTTTAGTCTTGAGAAAAGAAGACTGAGGGGGGAACTTGATAACATATTTAAAGACTCAGGGCTGTTATAAAGAGGAGGAGATCAGTTGTTCTCCATGTCCACTGAAGGTAGGAAAGAAATAATGGGCTTAATATGCAGCAAGAAAGATTTAGGTTAGATATTAGGAAAAACGTGCTAACTATAAAGATAGTTAAGCTCTGGAATAGGCTTCCAAGGGTGGTTGTGGAATTTCTGTTGTTGGAGGTTTTTAAGAACAGGTTGGACAAACACCTGTCAGGGCCAGTCTAAGTTTACTTGGTCCTGCCTCAGTTCAGAGGACTGAATTGATAACTCTTGAGGTCCCTTTCATCCCTACATTTCTATGATTCTCTGATTGCTTCCAGTGTTGTTGTAGCCATGTTGGTCCCAGGATATTAGAGAAAGAGAAGGTGGGTGAGGTAATACTTTTATTGGGCTAACATCCGTTGGTGAAAGAGACAAGCTGTCAGGCCTGAAGAAGAGCTCTGGGTAGCTAGAAAGCTTGTCTCTTTCACCAACAAATGTTGGTCCAATAAAAGATATTACCTCATCCACCTGGTCTCCCTGTGATTCTGTGATAAGTTATCAATTTTGAATTTCATGGCACTAGGGATTTGCATAAGGCCAGAAGGATTGGGCTGTTAGCAGAGAAGACTCTCCATGGGGAATAGACACTGGCCAATTTTGAAGTGATTTTCACTCAGCCGCTGTGAGTTGTGGGTAAGCAAAGAACATTGCATTTGTTTTTAAGATGAAAAAATGGCATTTTTCACTCAGTTTAGCAGATTTTACTTAAACCTTTTAAAAACAAATTGCACTTTTAGGTTGAGGCCAAACGTGGAAACTTACAGCCACAAAAGAGAATTTTAAAGAAAGTTACAAGCATGTGAAAACAAGGGATGTTATGGGGAGGAAAGATGGCTTAGTACAGGGGTTTTCAAACTCTGGATCGCAGCTCTGCGGGGTTAGCCGCTGGCGGACGCTTTGTTTACCTGCGGTGTCCGCAGGTACAGCCGCTCGCAGCGGCTGCGGTTTGCTGTTCCCGGCCAATGGGAGCTGCGGGAAGTGGCGGCCCGGCCCACACTGCTTCCCTGCAGCTCCCATTGGCCAGGAACCGTGACCCGCAGCCACTGGGAGCTGCGATTGGCCGTACCTGCGGACACTGCAGGTAAACAAAGCGTCTCCGGTCCGCCAGCAGCTAACCCCGCAGAGCTGCGATCCAGAGTTTGAAAACCCCTGGCCTAGTGGATAAGGCTCTGGAGTCCAATTCCTGGCTCTGCCACAACCTTTCTGTGTGACTGTGGGCAAGTCAGTTTGGGCATCATCTCAACTACACTTGGGTGTTGTGTAGATAAAATCCATTAATGATTGTGAAATGCTCAGATACTATAGAATATCAGGGTTAGAAGGGACCTCAGGAGGTCATCTAGTCCAACCCTCTGCTCAAAGCAGGACCAATCCCCAGACAGATTTTTGCCCCAGTTCCCTAAATGGCTCCCTTGAGGATTGAACTCACAACGCTGGGTTTAGCAGGCCAATGCTCAAACCACTGAGCTATCCCTCCCCCCATTGGCTATATAAGGCTATGTAGGCACCTAGATGAATGGGAGTCTGAACTTAACTATCCTACTATAAAACTATAATATAAATAGCACCTACATAGTACTTTCAATCTTCTAAAGTAAAAGATGAACTGCATAAAACACCTGTGTTTCCACCACTCGTGTGTAATATGGGAGTCCCACAGTCATGCTTGATACATTTGTATACCAAACCACAACATGTACCAAACCACCTCTCTGTCTCACCTATCTATAACTTTGCTTAGCTTAGGAGAGAAAGATGAGAGTAATAAGTTTGTACCCTAGGGCAGTGATTCTCCACCTCTCTCATCCCATGATCTCCTGTTACAACACACAAAGAGTCATAATCCACACAATGGTCTAACCATAAAAAAAGGCAAGGTGGTCGTGCCCCTGTGAAACCTGTTTGTGACCCAGAAGTTAAGAATTCATACCATAGGGAAATGTACCTTCAAGAACAGAGGCTCATGCAGAAATGGGAAAACCCTGCAAAACAGCTGGCCCCCAGCTTGAGTGCCTTGGTAACTCTTAAAAGACCTTGCAGGAATTCAACCTTATTTGTAATTATTTTAATAAAGCTCCAAGTTTGCATTGTCACTGCACATGCTGCCTGCAAAGAACACTGCAGGGCTAGTTGGGGGGGAGGGGAAAGAAATGGCTAGTTGGCCCATCCAGTGATGTGGATCCTTTGCCACTTTATCCACTTTTTCATGGTCTTGGTCTGAATCTGTTCACATGACTAGTGTAGATCAGGGGAAGCTAATTCAAGAATTTGATTTTCTCTACTCATAACCAAGTACAAACTAATTATCGAATCGGAGGAACTTGGAACAGAATGTACAACAGTTACCCTTTGATGTTTACCCTTTTATGGTTTAATGAACTAATACTAGTTGATCACTCTCAATAGATCCTAATAGTTTACACAACGAATCGTTTTATTGCTGACAGGTGTCCATGGGGTAAAATGTGCCTTCAGTGCTGCACTATTTATTATACACATCACCTCTGAAATGCAGATGTTCAAACAGGATGATAATAGTATACGTGTGTAGCACTCTCATCTTCAAAGCATGTTACAAACATTAACCTCACAACCCATCTGTATGATTTGTGTGTTTTATTATTTCCATTTCAGAGATGAGGAAATGGAGGCAGAGAGGTTAAGGCAGGGGTCGGCAACCTTTCAGAAGTGGGGTGCCGAGTCTTCATTTATTCACTCTAATTTAAGGTTTCGCGTGCCGGTAATACATTTTAACGTTTTTAGAAGGTCTCTTCCTCTAAGTCTATAATATATAACTAAACTATTGTTGTATGTAAAGTAAATAAGGTTTTTAAAATGTTTAAGAAGCTTCATTTAAAATTAAATTAAAATGCAGAGCCCCCGGACCGGTGGCCAGGACCCGGGCAGTGTGAGTGCCACTGAAAATCAGCTTGCGTGCCGCCTTCGGCACGTGTGCCATAGGTTGCCTACCCCTGGGTTAAGGCCCTGAACTAGCAAAACACTTAATCACATGCTTAACTTTAAGCAGGGGAGCAATACTACTGACTTCACTGGGAGTAGTTATATTTTTAAATTTGAGCATATACATCCCACTCTCTTGGGTTGGGGTCTAATGCCCAGATTGGTTTCAATGGGCATTAGGTGTCTTTGAGGATTTCGGCCTAAGGATTTGTCTAGTATCACCGAGAGTTAGTGTCAGAACAGGGACTAGAATGCAGGAGGTCCTATGGTCAGACCATGGAATGCTGGGGCAGACACAAGGAAAAACTGCAATTCATTCCAGGGTGGGATGTCACCGTCATTTGCTACAAAAAGCTGCATTGGCTGAGAAATGAAATGACCCTTGTAACCAAATGTACAAATTCTCATGAGTGTCTGTATGGGAGAATTTGCAGAGAGAAAATGGATGAAGTCATATAGCTTGAGGCAGTTCATACAGTGGATGACTCCATCTCTTATCAGCTCCAATGACATAGGAACAGGGCAGTGAATTCTGAAGAGGAGTCTTTGGGTTCACTGCAAATTCTCTGGCTTTTGTCATTTCAAGCAGGACTCAGAAGGTAATTTCAGTTTGTACTTAATTTCCTTTTCTTGGTGCGGACGTGTGTGTGAGTTGAACCAGAGCCATCATGGTACATCATGTAAATACCTCTTATATTATTTACCTAATATATCTTGTGGTTCCTTTACCAATACTAGACTGTAGTGTACACATATGTATTTTAAATGTGTAGTGTAAAATTTTATCTCATAAGAAATTAGGTATTCAAAATATTCCTATGAGCCAAATTCTCATTTACATTAAAGTGCCTTTATACTATCATGGCAATATAAAAAATGCCATAAATTGGACATATCTTTTTGTCTCCCTTGCACAGTGATTTATGCTTCCAGATAGATGTAAAGAGGCCTTAGTGTAAATGTGAATCTGGTCCTTACATTTAATGGAGCAACTATTGTATATGAGTATAGCTGATTATTAAGAACATGTTTTTTGAGCCTGAACAGTAAATATCTAATAAAAAAAACCAAGTATGCAGGTATGCAAGGTAAATGTCAGTTGGGGTTTAATTCATAAAAAATACTTTATTAAATTTAAATGAAATACTTATCAGGATGCTAATTTAAATTGGGGCAAAAGTTTATGGAGGGGATGGTATGATGGGATAGCCTAATTTTGGCAATTAATTGATCTTTGACTATTAGCGGTAAATATGCCCAATGGCCTGTGATGGGATGTTAGATGGGATGGGATCTGAGTTACTACAGAGAATTCTTTCCTGGGTGTCTGGCTGGTGAGTCTTGCCCACATGCTCAGGGTTTAGCTGATAGCCATATTTGGGGTCGGGTAGGAATTTTCCTCCAGGGCAGATTGGCAGAGGCCCTGGAGGTTTTTCGCCTTCCTCTGCAGCGTGGGGTACGGGTCACTTGCTGGAGGATTCTCTGCACCTTGAAGTCTTTAAACCACCATTTGAGGACTTCAATAGCTCAGACATAGGTTAGGGGTTTGATACAGGAGTGGGTGGGTGAGATTCTGTGGCCTGCGTTGTGCAGGAGGTCAAACTAGACTATCATAATGGTTCCTTCTGACCTTAAAGTCTGTGATTCTATGAAAAGGCTGCTTTCAGAAAACTTTTACTTTCTTTTAAAAACAGCGTAAGTATCTAAAATAACTTAAAAAATCAAAACTATTATTGGATTACATACCCTCATATAAATATGACTTATCTAGCTAGTAGTTTTTTTTGCCATGTGTCAAGGCTGAATCCTCACTCTGGCACTTGGAGTGCAGAAGGTGAGGGCCCACAAGGATTCTAAAAATTAATACTGGCCACTCCAGGCTTGTATTAAACTCCCAAGGTTACAGCTTCTCTCTGAACTTGGATGGGTAGATGCTGCCACCACCCAAATGCAAAAAACACCCTTTTGAGAACCCAGAAAGGCACACTTGGGAATTCCTTCCTGTGGGGTACCCTGAAGCCCTTTCACACACACACACCCCTCCTGGGAAGAGCTGAGAAAGAAAAACAAAGGAAATCAGCTTTTTCCACCAGCTAATTAAACATGTGCACAAACCTCTAAGGACACCAAAAATCCAATCCTGTTCTTCAAAAAGGTAAATTTTATTAAAAACAAAAAGAAAGAAAATACATTTGGAACTTAGGCTTTTTGCTAGATCAAAACAAAATTACAAAAATTAAGCATCAAGATAGCTCTCTTGAGGTTCAGCTTAAAGGTTACAAGCAAAACAAAAGCACCTGCAGTTAGCACAGAGGAGTCCACAAGCCAATAAGAAATAAAAGAAATAACCCTAATCGCATCTTCCTAGACATTCCCTGATTTACTTACATATCTGGGATTTCAGATAAGCGATTCCTAGGTATGATTTGATGGTTTTTCATACTTGGCTTAAAGCTTCCTACAGTATAGTTCAGTCCTGTTCCTGCTCTGTGTCTCCTCTCTCTGGAGAACAACAGACAGACAGATAAAGGGAAAGTGTTTTCCCAATTTTAAAAAGTTCTAGCCCTCCCACTGGCTCTTTTGGTCAGGTGCCCACTCCCTTCTTTTTACCTATTGGTTTTTTTAACCCTTTACAGGTAAAGCAAGTAGAGGACAGCTACCAAGAGGGATTTTATAGCTAACTGGCTGGCTGGGTGTCCATAAAAGGAAGCTGGCCCCCCACTTCATTTATCACATCATGCCAATAATCTTTTTTGTTATGTTGAAAAAAATCATTAAAATAATTTCCTTCTGGGCATTTGGGATCATTTTAAAGCCAAGAGCCTGCTAGTGCAAATTTTTACAGCCTGGTTATAAGCCCCAGAAGAAAATGGTTCATAATGGAAATGCTGATACAACTTTAATTTTAGTGGCACTAGCAGGTTGTGCTATAATATACAATATACCATCTGAAGAAATAAAAGGGGCATTTGTCACAGCTTTTAGTAGGGTTGAGTTTGTTTATTGATTGATTTTTGTAAAAGACACCCATCTCCTTAGCACTTGATATTCATTAAAAACAATATAAAATAGATTTAAAAATGAAAGGCCAGATTCTGATCTCACTGATTTTGCACTAGTGTAAATTGGTAATAACTCAATTGAATTCCATGGACTTACTCAGGATTTACACCCTTGTAACCAGGGCCGGCTCTACCATTTTTGCCTCCCCAAGCAAAAAAAAAAAAAAAAGCCGCCCGGACTGTGCTGCCCCAAGAATGGACGGAATGCCGCCCCTTAGCATGTGCCACCCCAGGCACGTGCTTCCTCCGCTGGTGCCTGGAGCCGGCCCTGCTTGTAACCAGGTTCAGAATCCATGTACCCTGCTGCAAAAATAGTTCAGATGTCAGTCAAGAACTTGACCAAACAGAAGCTTTACAGTGAAGCCCTGAAGCTTGAGAAACCGAGGTACTGGGGGACCTTCAGGGGGGGCGGTTCTTGGAGTGTTTAACTCCAGATGCCCCCAGCAAGAAGTGACTTGCCAGATTGTATTATTACGTGGGTAGGAGGGAGAGAGGTAATCTGCCAGATAAATAGGTCCCAGACTATTTGGAGCCTTTGGTCCCAACTCAGCAAAGATATAAACAAGGGCTTAAGTATATCTGTATTCAGCAAATCACTTAAGCACATGCTGAATAGGGATGAATTTGGGACCTTTATATAGTGATGGATACATTGAGCAGCAAGATCATTGTCTTGTTACAGTGGCTAAGCAATCAGCTAATGATGTCACTGATTCTACCTTTTAGTTTGAATGCCCTGTAGTCACAACTAGCCACCTGATCAGAAATGCTTGGTTCTATAAGACTTCTTAGAGCCAAGGGGCAGGTTGTTTGCAGATTCCAAATATAGTCCCCAAGCCTGCAAAAACTTACATGTGCTTAACTTTACAGATTGCGAGTAAGTCTTTGCAAGACTTGGGCCTTAGGTCTCCAGTGCACTTTTGTATATGAATTAGGTCTCAGGACATACAAGTAAAAATGGATTTCAGGTTACATTTAATCAAACAAATCTGAATTTAAATATATAGCATCAATAATCAAGCCTGCAATTGATTCTTTACTGGCACATTTGTAGATGTAAGCAAAGTTTTTTTTTAAAGGCGGCTTTCTCATTTTTGGCTGGCTGCTCAAGTTTCCTAAATTTCATGAAGTGTATGATGAGTAATTCTCTCCCTTTCAATCACATTTACTTTTCAGCAACAGCTGGCCTTAGTATCACACCTTTTCAGCTCTGAGATATAGATTTCTTACTGTAATTACCTCCCAACTGCGTTCAGTAACTGTACAAATATTAAATGTTAAGTGCAGTTGCACTCAACACAAAGATTTCCTTGCTATCATGCATCTTGTATCAACATTTCCCTTTTGTTAATGCCAACAGTTCCACACAACCAAATGCACTATCAAGGAGAGTCACTTTTTTCCACTCAGACAAGGAAGTGCTTTTCTGAAATGGTTTTCATTAATAGTCTGTCTCAGCCATTGCCAAAATTAGTCTCTCTTACTCACTGCTTTAAGGAGTGGGAATTTTTTTGCAGGCTGTACCAGGTCTCAGGAGGGGATTTCTATTGTCCTGGTTTCTGCAAGGACAACATCTTAATTGGTTTGTGTCTCTGGAATCTTTTCACTGTCTCCTGGTCTTCCCTTCTCTGCCCTCTGCACTTGTTGATCCTTTCTCATTAGGTATATTCTTTTGTTTTGTTAACTGTTGGTCTTCAGGAATCTCAGCGATGCAGGATTATTTGTGGCTTGGCTTTGTCACTTTTACTTGCTGTTTGAAGTTTTTTGAGGGCTTTATAAACTGCTGCCAGGAAGAGACACCCAGAGTATTTCTTATATGTATTTCTGTTGCACCCATTACTGTGGCATCTGGGCACCACTATATTTGTAGAGCTATGGCTATATACAAACTAGCTCCCCATTATTATTATTTGTATTACTGAACACAAAGAGAGGCCTAAGATCCTTGGTCATGGGTTAAAATTCCTTTATTAATTGTCTTTTAGGCTATACCTACGCTGTACATCTCTTGTGGCAGGGTGTGGGGTGTGTGCAGCTACTCACCGCAGTGAAAAGCAGGCTGTATCCACACTGTGGTGTGTCGCTACATGCATAGGCGCCGACTCCATGGGTGCTGCGGGGCTGGAGCACCCAGGGGGAAAAAATGGTGGGTGCTGACCCCTATCAGCTGCCCCTTAGTGCCTCCTGCCTGCCGGCAGGCCCCACAGATCAGTGCCGCCTCCTCCCTCTCCGCGCTTCCTGCCCGCCGCGATCAGCTGTTTTGCAACGTGCAGGAGGCTCTGGGGCGGAGGGCGGAGGAGCGAGGACGCGGCGTGTTCAAGGGAGGGGGCGGAACTGGGCAGGATGTGGCAGAGTGGAGCGGGAGCAGGAAGGGGGTTGGGCTTTGGGTGAAGGGGTGGAGTGGGGGCAGGGCCTGGGGCAGAGTCGGAGATCAAGCACCCTCCGGCACTTTGGAAAGTCAGCGGCTGTGGCTACACGTGTATCTCCAGAGCTGTCTGAGCCTTTCCCTGCTGCCTCCCTCTGGCCAGAGCCTTTCCCTGCTGCCAGAGTCTTTCACTGGGGTGCAGAAAGACTCCTGCAGCAGGGAGCTGCTGGCCAGCTGCAGGGAACTGCTGGAACATTTCCCTACTGCAGGGAAGGACTCCTGCAGCAGGGAGGCAGCAGGACACTGCACTGCTAAAAACAGCAGTGTAGACAGGAAGCCCGGCTTTGCGAGTAGAGAGCTCTGTAAGGTCCATACCCACAGGATTCAGGAGTGTTTTTATTCCCCTAAGCACTGCCTCACCATCTACACTGCTATTTATACCCCTGCTGTGGGGCATGTAGTGTACGTTCTCTACATAGTGCTGAAAGAAGTGTGCAGTGTAGATGTACCCTTACATTGACTTTTAAAGACCCGTTCACACGTTAGCTATGTCTTTACACAGTAGGGAAGTAGAAAACGTCAGCGATTTGGTGTGTTTACTGGAAGAGATGTGACCAGTGCCATAGGAAGTCATCTTTTACAAGTTATCATGCCAGCTATGTCTGCAGCCACAGCAGGGACCATAAGGAACACTAAGCTTTCTTGGTTTATTTTAACTTTTTATTAAAGCAAAGTTTCAGTCAAACGTTACCATACAACATCGTACATTACTTATTCAGGACCAGGTTAATATTTTAAAAGTTTTATGCGGGGGTTGAACGCTGTGTCAGTAACAACTAGAGCAGAATCTTAAAAGAATATGAGAAACTAACAGGGAGTGGGAGATGAACTCCCTTCCCTTTCATACCATCTTCTCACAGAGAGAGGCAGTTTTGAGTCACTGGTGGGTAAAATGTGAAGGCAGTAAGACCTTCACCCCAGTAGCAAGGTTCAAATCACTTTTCCCATTCAAATCTTTTTCTCTCTCTCACTGAAGTTTGCTTTTCTCATTTTGGCAGACTTCAGAGCAGATAATCACAATGCTGATTCAGACCTCTCCCGACCTTCTTTGCAGGAACCTGATTTCTTTCCTTGTATTCAGCTGATCCCTATCTGCTCCTATCCTACATCCTCGCCTCCCCCTCATGGCCCTAACCATGTATCATGAAAAATACTCAGGGCATTAGCAAAACCTCAATCTTGGTGAATGTTCTGTGCTGGAGAGAAATCCCTTTCTCAGCCCTGTTGGATGCTTTCCACTAGAGCTATGTCACTTGTTAGTTGGTCGTCTCTGAAGGGAATATGCCTCTTACATATTTCCTTCCATGTTCCCCTCAGAGATAGTAAGCAGAACTAAGAATTTGCTGTAGGTTATGATTCTGGATAGAGGCACATTCTTGATTCGCATACAACAATAAGATATAAAAGCATATTATTTATTAGACGTCTCCTCTCAGTTTCCAGTTCCCAATTCCTCACTCTAACATATGCCTTTGAAAGAGAGGGACTTATGCAGTGTTGCTCCTTTTTGAAGCCTTCAATTATAGTTAATCAATGGATCCTCCTGACAAGTTAAACTCTGGGGTTACTCTGGGGTTTGCAGGATATGGCGCAAATGCAATCTGCAGTTAAGCATGGGAAAAGAACAATAAATCTTTAAAAGAAAAGTGAAATGAGTACTTTGCTTGCTGTGCTGAACACACAGGTTCAGAGAACATCCCTTTACAGATGGGTGGGGATTGTTTCTAGGGCTTTTATTTATTCATTAACAACTCAGAGATTTTGTATGATTCATGTATCAGACAAAGGCATGCTGGACCAATTTACAGCAGGGCCTATGAAGATTTGTGATGCACATATGAAAGAACAATTATTGCACTGAATCATGAGTAGGGCCCTACCAAATTCACGGCCCATTTTGGTCAATTTCA